>QGSO01000202.1:74957-640917 GCA_011037825.1 Carya cathayensis
ATGTAACAGCCCGCTAAAATTATCAGTTTTGGATTATTTCCCGACAGCAATCACATCTCTCTCATCTTTACCCTCATCTGGAATCACGCGTATAGATTATCTTTTCCGTAAATCACGTAATTTGTTCTTCATCGACAGCTGTAAAATCATGAGTCTTCCAAGACCACGCCTAGCCTTTCTCAAGCCCAAACTACCACTTTATGTGGTGGACAGCCACCGTACGCCGCCACGTACGTTCCTCCGACGCATGTTCGTGACGAACAACGAGCGACGCGCGGGTTATCCCGTCGATGGTATAACCTTCTATCTCTAGTTATTTTACGTTTAAAATAGTTAGTTGGTTGGTTTGTGAATTGTGTAGTTGTATTTGTGGAGTTCGTTGCGTAGTTGTGAAGGGAAGTGTGGTTGTGAAGTGTTGAGTTTGATTGTGTATTTTGTGGACTGTGCTGTGAAGTATAGGCGTGAGATGGATGCCGTAGATGTGATACGGCGGGTTGTGTGAAGAGAATACGCGTGTAGCGTACTCTGTGTAATGCAGCGACGCGCCGCGCGACGTGCGCTGTAATGATGTGTGTCGTAGAAGGAAGGGAGTACGCATGTAGTGTACTCCGTGTTGTATGGCGATGCATCGTGTGATGTGCATCGTGTTGATGAGTGTTGTAGCGAAGGAAGTACGCGTAGTGCGTACTCCGTGTCGCGTAGCGATGCACTGTGAGACGTGTATCGCAGTGATGGGTTTTGTAGTGTGGATGGAAGAGAGTTCACGTGAGTGTACTCTGTATTAAGTCGTGAAACACCGGATGGCGTGTCACGAAGGGTTGGATGGCGTAACAGAGAAGTGTAGAGCATGGTGTAGTGTTGGGAAACTGTATGACAGTGTCCCGAAGCAGTGGTGTTATGGATTATAGTCTGGGGTGACTGGTGTCATCTTGTGGTTGACTATGGCTAAGAGTATATGGATTGAGAAAGGAATTGTTTGTTTGGTTGTTATTGATAATTTTAATGAACTTGTTTTAGTGCAAAGGCTTTCTGAAGTCAAATTATCTCTTCTGGGTATAGTGAAACCTCACGTTGCTCGTGGTGTTGCAAGTGCTCATAATATGACAATTAAGTTCAGAAGTGAAAATCTTAAGGACTTGAGTGTTCCTCTTCCAGCTGTTGTGCAGTTCCTCGTGTTTCGCACTCTATTCTCATAGAACGCGACGATCGAGGTAAGTTAGCCTCTAACTTACTATCAGTTTATTGTGTATGTGTGATGGGTAAGGGAACTACAATTTATGTATGTATGTTATCGTATATGCCATGTCATGATATGTCATTATATGTTCATCTGTTACGTATGATTTAATATCTCATGAGTAATTATCTGTTACATAATCTTTTCTGTCATACAATGATGTATGTTATAAGTATGCCATGTTAAGTATGCCATATGATACATGTATGCCATGAAATGTTTATGATTAAATCATATTATGTCATTTACAAGTATACGCCATGTTAGAAAAGTATATGATATTAAATAATATCTCATGCATTAAGAAAGATAAGACATGTTATGTTATGATAATACGTGGGGCCACAACAACTGTGGAGTACGTATTATATTTTATGTTATTGATAATGCGTGGGGCCACAACAACTGTGGAGTACGTATTATATTTATGTTATTTATAATGCGTGGGGCCACAACAACTGTGGAGTACGTATTATATCTTATGTTATGTTATGATAATACGTGGGGCCACAACAACTGTGGAGTACGTATTATATTCTATGTTATTTATAATGCGTGGGGCCACAACAACTGTGGAGTACGTATTATATTTATGTTATTTATAATGCGTGGGGCCACAACAACTGTGGAGTACGTATTATATCTTATGTTATGTTATGATAATACGTGGGGCCACAACAACTGTGGAGTACGTATTATATTCTATGTTATTTATAATGCGTGGGGCCACAACAACTGTGGAGTACGTATTATATTTATGTTACTTATAATGCGTGGGGCCACAACAACTGTGGAGTACGTATTATATCTTATGTTATGTTATGATAATGCGTGGGGCCACAACAACTGTGGAGTACGTATTATATTTATGTTACTTATAATGCGTGGGGCCACAACAACTGTGGAGTACGTATTATATTTATGTTACTTATAATGCGTGGGGCCACAACAACTGTGGAGTACGTATTATATTTATGTTACTTATAATGCGTGGGGCCACAACAACTGTGGAGTACGTATTATATTTATGTTACTTATAATGCGTGGGGCCACAACAACTGTGGAGTACGTATTATATTTATGTTACTTATAATGCGTGGGGCCACAACAACTGTGGAGTACGTATTATATTTATGTTACTTATAATGCGTGGGGCCACAACAACTGTTTGTATCTCAAGTATTCTTTTGATCACAACCATTTTAGACTAGTGTGGTGATCACGGCTTTTTAGTATGCCTTTATGTATGAAATATGTTTCAAGTATTTGGGATATTTTTAGTTTGGTGCATAGTATTGCTAAAGAAAAAAATTATCCGCTGCGAATATTGCATAATGCTAGATGCATGTTAGGAACATTGCATCTTATATGTCATGAACGGGGGCAGGTAACCTTGTGTTGCATGTCTCGACGCTTCAAATGTCCGTTCAATCCCAAGCGGAATTTGGGGGCGTCACATTTATGGTCCTGTTCATACGCTCCGCAACTCTATTTTGCTGTGGTGTCCCAGGAATGGTCTTCTCCATTTTGATACCCTGAGCTGCACAGTACTCCTTAAACCCACCATCAATGTACTCACCACCATTGTCAGACCTCAAACATTTCAGTTTGAAGTCTGTCTCTGTTTCAACCATGGCCTTCCAAGTTTTGAATACATTAAATACATCAGATTTATGATTCAAGAAATAAACCCATACCTTCCTACTATGGTCATCAATGAACGTGACATAATAACGAGAACCTCCAAGAGATGCCACTGGAGAAGGTCCCCACACATCTGTGTGTACAAGATCCAGTTTTCCTGTCTTTGGCGTTCTGCCACTTTTCAAGAAACTGACTTTATTCTGTTTCCCCATAATGCAACTCTCACACATACTGAGATCAACTGACTTCAGTTCTGGTAACTTGCCTCTGGACAAAAGTTCTTTCATACCCTTCTGACTCATATGGCTAAGCCTACAATGCCACAAATCTGCTATGCTCTCTACAACGGTAGTAGCAATAATGTTAATCAAACCGGTAGTCATATATAGTGTATCAGTTTTCTTACCTCGAGCCATTACCAATGCCCCTTTTGTGACCTTCTAGGTGCTATCTGAGAACACTACTGAATGACCACACTCATCGAGCTACCCAACAGAAATGAGGTTTTTCTTCAACTCAGGAATGTGTTTGACCTTTTGCAAGGTTCATTTGTTCTTGTTAGGGAGTACAATGTCAATGTCTCCCATCCCCACCACATTCAAAGCCTCTCTATCAGCAAGATACACCTTCCCAAAGTCACCTGCAACATAGTTCCGCATTAATTCCTAGTGGGAAAATGTATGGAAGGAAGCCCCTGAATCCAGTATCCAGTCATCAACTGGACTATGAACTGCAAGCAATAGTACATCCTATACTTCTTCAGTTACAACATTGACACTATCATTCTCGGTCTTCTTAGGATTTTTGCAGTTCTTCTTTATGTGGCCAGCTTTGCCACAATTCCAGCAAGTTGCCTGCTGACCAGGCCTTGACTTGCTCTTGCCCCTGTGTTTTAATTTTGATCTTCCTCTGTTTGAGTTCCTATCTTGTGATCTCCTTCGAGAATCAACATTCAGTGCTGAACTCGAACCCGAGGTCTCGCCAGAATTTTTCCTGCGCACCTCCTCAGCCAAAATCAAATCACAAATATTATCATATTTTAGCTTAATCAAATCATGAATATCATCATATTTTAGCTTAGATTTACCGACAAAATTAGTAACATTCATTCTCATGGCTTCCCAGCTATTTGGAAATGAAGCCAACAATATCAGTGCACGTATCTCATCATCAAATTCAATTTCAACAGACGACAATTGATTTGTTATAGTATTAAAATCATTCAGATGTTGTGCAACGGACATACCATCCTCCATCTTTAAATCGAATAACTTTTTCATCAAGTGTACATTGTTATTCGCTGACGACTTTTCATACATACCTGACAAAGCCATCATGAGATCCGCTGTCGTCTTCTCCTTGATGACGTTGTGTGCAATGGATCTTGACAGGGTTAATCGAATAACCCCCAGAACCTGTCGATCCAATAGATTCCAATCAGCCTCATCCATATTTTCCGGTCGCTTTCCCAATAACGGAAGATGAAGTTTCTTCCCATAGAGGTAGTCCTCTATCTGCATCCTCCAGTAACCAAAATCCGTGCCATCAAACTTCTCGATCCCCGATACCTTCACTTCATCTCCAGCCATCGTTTTCCCTCAGACCTGAACCTTGGCTATTGATACAAATTGTTGTGAAAATGATGACAATAAAGTGAAAAATATGGAATATGAAAGAGAAAAATCACATACGACACACAGATATACGTAGTTCGACAAATTGCCTAAGTCCACGGGAGCTGCAGAGGATTTTATTGCTGGAGGAATCACACTACAATGGAGGGGCGAAATACTGTTCACCAACAGTGTTGTACAGTATGACCATAAGTGTAGAAAACACATATTTATAGTCAAACGGCGGAAAAAGCCATAGATCTGAAAATATACGATGTTCGCTTGAGCGGCGTGTCGAGCGCACGTCGAGCGAACTCCCTTCCGCAACGGCTCAAGCTCACTGTCGAGCGGATATCGAGCGTTCAACTCTGCCTGACTTCGCTGGAGCGGCTAATGCCTCCGCTAGAGCGAATTCACTTTCCCGCAACCGTTCGAGCTCACTGTCGAGCTACCTTCGAGCGTTCGACTCTGCCTGATTTCGCTCGAGCAGCTAATGCCTTCACTCGAGGGATGTGGACCAGACTCCACAATACTCAACACATCCAACATCATGTACGTTGAATTCCATCGGGTTTGCACATCAAGACACAACATTTTTTTACAATCAATTTTTTCTTTTTCTGCACATTTCTTAAACTTGTCTAATCTAGCAGGGGAGGAGCGCACATATTTAATTGCATTTCTAACCATTGTGATGGCGTCATTACACTCCTTTAAACCCTCGTTCACAACAAGATTTAAAATATGAGCATAACATCTCAAGTGCATATACTTCCCACCCAACACATTCCCCGTCAAAAAATGCATTAAGTAAGAAATTGCAATATTATTTGAGCTAGCATTATCAACAGTCACAATAAATATCTTATCAATGCCCCAATCAAGGAGGCACGATTCAATATATTTCCCAATTGTATCCCCTCGATGATTAGGGATTAAACAAAAATTAATGATTTTTTCCTTCAACTTCCAATCATTATCAATGAAATGGACAGTTAGACACATATAATTCAGATTTTGTAATGATGTCCATGTATCAGTAGTCAATGAAACTCTCATCTCCCCGTCTTTAAACAACTTTTTAAGCTTGGCCTTTTTAGATGTTAACAATTTCATATCGTCTCTTGCAACTATGACACGGCGTGGCACTTTAAATTTTGGTTCAAGTAACCAAACCAATAATTACCATTTCCGCAACGGCCAACCTCACTGCGTCTTCACTATATTTGTGGGTTACAAGATTCCTTACCACGCTACTATCACTCTCTCCAATCCCCTCTTCGGGTCTTGCCTCACCCACCAATGTTTGTTGATATCTATCTAGAGGCCCGCGTTTATGAGGATTTTTTGGACATGCAGATAAGTGGTTTTGCATAGTTGAAGTCTCATTCTTTTTTGAGTGGCAAGCGTAAATCTTGCCATAATAGTTACACTTGGCCTTTTGATCATCTACGAGACAACCCTAAACTTTCGTAAAATGATCCCAAACAATTGACGGGTCCTTCACCTTCCGTTTCCTAGGAAGTGGATAAGTACTACTAGGGGCACTTGAAGGTTTTGGTGTTTGGGTCTCTCCCAAATTAACGGTTTGCTTATCATTATCAAGATCAATTGGAGTTGACGAGGAATCCATCTAACATGTGAAAAATTAAATTCAAAATTAATTAACAAACAAATTTTCCAAAGTAGAAATTAATTAACTTCAAAATCAATTGGAGTTCATATGCTTCTTGTGGGGGTGTCTTGATTATGCACAACCCTATAGTAGCAAACTACATTTATAAGGCATCAAGTTATCAACATCATCTAGAAGCATATGAATGCCAATGAAACAATAGATTAATGTTCATGTACGCCAATGAAACAATAGGTTAATGTTAATATTCAATATTTCTAAGGATGTATATGAAAAGTAGATAAGTATATGAAATGTATATAAAATGTATATGCAAAATGTATATCTCATTTTCATCTCTTTTTTTTTTTCTCTTGTTCTACAATCTACGGTCCCTTTTTACATCATACACACACGTGCAACTAGGGGTGCAACTTGAGCTGATCAAACCGGGTTTATACCCGACCCGACTTGATGCATCGATAACGGGACAACAATCCGATTCGAACCGACCCGCCAAAACAAAATCAGGTCGAACCTGTATGACCTGTTGGTCAAAAAAAAAAAGAAAAAGGAAAATGCTAAACTCTTTCTTCTTCATCGGGTCCAACCAATGCTCCTCCGAGTCAACCTACTCCCAAATCAATCAAGTCTCGACCCACACCCACACCCTCAGGTCCTTGTGCAGAATCGAGTCTCAACCACACCCATACCCTCGAGTTCAACCAGTTCTGCTCCGTCGTGGTCTAGACCGTTGACGCTCCGGTCTCGACCGTCTGGTCCTTGGTCTGATGATCTAGCAAATCAATGCGGTACATCTCACATGAAGCTTCGAATATCTTTCCAAAGAGTTAAGATGGCATACAATACAACAATCTCACACAAATCTGGAAAGAGAATAGGGTATAGCGCGTTTTACAATATGATTTTTTTCTACAAATACTCAACAATTTAAAAGTTCTTAAATCTCAGTTATTCGAGAATTCTCATAAAATCGCCAAACTTCTTACAAGTCCCACATCTAAATTTAAGAGACTGGAACAGCGGGCATAAGAGATCCACCAGAGATCGAAGTCAGCTAGAGATAGAAATTAAGAGAGAGAGTAACTTGTGATGGATAAGAGTATGAGAGAGTGGGGCAGATCTGGACCTCGTGGAGCAGCAACAGAGGGGATGAACTGCGACTACGAGCTGTGACGACCCACAATGACCACGAACTATGACGACCAACAATGACGAAGAACGAAGATGACGAACAAAGAGGCTAGGGTTTGGGGAGGAGACCTGGAGAACTTGATTCAAAACATTATTCGGTTTATCAGTTTCGACTGATATTAGGTGAAGCCAACCCGTAATTGCAACTTGATCCGATGAACTCGACTTTTTTCGAGTGGGCCACTTTCGGGCCTTGCGGATGGATCGGCCCAAGGCCATTTATGCACAGGCCTACGTGCAACATCAAATTCTAACACTTTTTTTTACCCATTTACATTAACAATTTCCTTAATTATTCTAACACTTTTTTTATCCATTTACATTAACAATTTCCTTAATTATTCTAACACCTTTACATTAACAATTTTTATCCATTTACATTAACAATTTCCTTACTTAACACCAGGCACAGTCAAGCTGGGTAAGTATTTATTGATCAGCAATGAAACACACCAAATGGAAAATTCAACACCAATGAAACACACCAAACTGGCAATCTCTCATCATCATCAACACACCATCCTTAACACCAAACTATCGAGCAAATTTTGGAGAGTCCGAGACCTACAATAGTGCAACACTGAACACACCATCTTTTTTTTTTTTTTAAAAAAAATCAAAACATTCACATGATTTATTTTATGCCACTTAAATAATTAAGAAATATAAAATACAATCTTTCGAATAGAGAACATGACTTAATTGAAATCTCAAATTAAGTATATAATATATAAATTTAGTAATTTACCTTTCTAAATGCCGAGGAAGGGGCCGGCGTCGAGCTGAGGAAGGGGAGCCGAGATGGTTAGACGGAGGCTTCAAGCTGAGGAAGGGGACGATGGCAGCGGCAACCGGTAAGGCAGAGTGGAGTGGTAGAGGTAGAGGATGACGATGACAAAGGTTGAGAGTGAGAGCCGAGAGGAGAGCTAGAGAGTAGAGAGGAGTGAAATCGAATGGGGAAAGGGGCTGTTTTATCCTAATACAAAACGTTAAGCCAAATGACGCCGTTTAGACTATTTTTTTAAGAGTTAAACATCACAAAACAACGCCGTTTCACTCACTTAAGTGAAACGGCATCGTTTTATTTATATAAAAAGGAAAAAAATATATATAATGATTTAGTCGGTCGGATCATCTGTTTTTTTAGAGATAAATCGTAGACCAAACCAACCTAATTCGGCCTGGTCCGACATCCTGAGGTCGGTTTTGGTCTGTTGCTTGGTTTTATGTACACCAATATTGGAAATATTTATTTGATTTAAAGGATTCTACATGCACTACATCAAAAGAGGTTTTTTGGGGACAAATTAAAATTTTCATTCAAAAAAACTGTCCCAAGGTCATCCTAATATCAGTGTCCCAAAAGATTTTTTTGGAATTAATTGGGCAAAACTGTTCAAACGGAAAATCTTTTTTGGAACAATTAAGTTTTATCCCGGATTTTCGGCCCGATGGTAAAATATTACGTTGAACCATGAATTATGTTTAAACGCTTACTTCGAGAGTGGTCGACTAAAATAAATTCATTCAAACGTATTGACATGGAAAAACGTTTGAACGTTAATTTTACTGGTCAAACAAACAACTATGTTTGATTGCATTGATTAGAATGATACAATCTAACGATTTGCTAGGAGATGACGTTTGAACATTGATGTTATGTTTGATGTCATCAGTAAGCATTCGAACAATTTTTACTTTCAAACAGTTTTCGAGTGTTGTTCTAATGTCTATTGCAGATTACATTTGAATGTTCTGTATCACAGATCGAATGGTTTGATTGCTTTTGACTGAACGGTTTTTGGTTGTTCGAATAGTACGTATTTGATTTTATCCAATAATGAAAAATCAAATACACATACATAACATCTTGAAAAAATATATTATAATTGTCCAATAAGCATAAAAGTAGTCTCATAAGTGCAAACTAAATATATAAAATAGTAGTAGTGTTCATTGTACATAAACAGATATTAAATCTGTACGTATAATGTAAATCTAAACTCCTCTTGTTGTTCTCGTCGTTTGATTCGCATATTCATATTGCTTGTTGCACTAATTGAGTTTCTAACTCATGTTACCTTGTCCTTAATTCCTCGATCTCATACTTCGCTTCCTGTAACGCTTTAGAGGTGTTGAAGGTGTTGTTGGATGATGAGGAAGAGCTAGATGGCTTGACACAGTAACGTCCCATATCCCTCAAATATCCTAAATGTGGATCCAAAACTTTTGTAAAAATTTCAATATCACTTGTTGAGGAATTTTGATTTGACACAAATTCTGCACATAGGGCAATCATTTTTTCCTACATATAAGACAAAGAATTAATATTACTACAAATATTCAAATATGTTTAATTAAAACAGATAATAATACTTACATAATTTTCATGGACATCGGGATGAGTTCACTCTTGATTACGATCAGTATATGATGCTGCATATAATTTTTTCAAATCATAATTGGTATCTGACTCTTGCTAGAAGATACATATTTTATAGATATAAAGTCATTACAATATATCCAAATAACAAACTATATACAATCAAATATATAAAATAGTATTACCAATTTCTTAAAGAGGCAATGGAAATATCTTGAGCCTGCATGATGACGAATCTTTAACTTCGATTTATTTGTTTTATTTATAGAATTTTGCTCCTGCATAGAAGTTGTAAATATTAGCAATAGAAAATTATAAAATATGATGCGTAAAATAATTCATTCACCTTATATGCTGGATTCTCAAACATGTCACAAAAGTTTTCCCAATCAGAAGGTTGGACATCTTGAAAAGGATGTTGGTGTGCTTCGTCCTCGTTCTTGAACTTATTATAATGCTCATGATACCCCACCTAATATTTGCAGAATGCATTACACATAACCTCACCAAAAGTCTTATGCTCCTCTCTTTGACCAAAATTTAGTTCGAAATCGTCGTTGAAAAAATATATATACAAAGAAATTATCATTTGCATATTTTATATTTTGCATACATATTAAATAATTTTATAAATGAATTAAACATTACAAAATTACAAAACAATGCTTCTTGAAAAGCTCTTTTACATCTTATGGGACTTTATCCCATGAACTTGTGGCCAAAAGTGCATAAGTTCATGAAAGAGCACCCACATGCGATGCAAGCCAAACTGCTAGTTGTCTTTCAAGATGCGGTGAGACATCTATACAAGATGCATCACTCACTGCTATTTGAGAGGAGATTGCAAATATAGTGCTTGCAAAGATCTATGCATAGACATCAGAGTTGATTGATGCAATGCATATGGAGATTCGAAGTGCATTTTCTGACTTACGTAGAGAGATTGCTAGCATCTTTGGGACTCAGGTGATGATTAGTACTCGACTAATATAGTTAGAGGCATGCCTAGCTGGAGTCGAGGAGTTGGTAAAATATTTGGGCGTGTAGTAGTGTGTATATTTTATTTACATTTTTTTTGAATGGAAAATATTTGTGTTTTGTAAAACTAATTTAACTATGAATTGTTTTTTTTTATAAATTAATTATTGATTTCCATTATATATATTCTTTCAATGCTAATTTTTTATATAAATTAAATATTTCTCTATAATTAAGTAAGATATTGTTCTGCCATAAAAAAATAAAATAAATTCTATCATTGTTTGAACGTAATGTATAAGCCTTCGAACGTATTTCCATTCCTGCCAAAGAATTCTTCAATTCATTTCCGTTCAAACCCTCTTTATTGCATTCGAACAGTGATTGACCTGGGTGTTTCAACTGTTTATTAGGTCGTTTGACTGGTAGGTCAAGCTTTAGGCTAGTCAGGTGTGTTTCTCTTTTTTACACTAGCCAATAATATCTCAACAAATATGAGATTTATGGTGTGTGTTAGTTCATTGAATCACCCCTTGACTCAGCTTATAATGTTGTCTTCCAAGCATAGAAGCTGTCAAAATAATACAAGGGTAAGTCCCAAGATCGAATTCACAGGGACAAAGGGATTATCAAAGTGTTTGTGAGATTTTCTTTGTGTAAAAGATGTATCGATTATGAAGGATGAAATTTGATATGGATCTATATTTCTAAAATTACCAAAACTAAGAGACTTAGAGAAAGTGTGTAGCAAATGAATTAAACTTGAAAGAAACAATAAAATAAACACTTGGGTTGAGTTTGAGATTCTTTTTATTTCGGATTCTAGATAATTTCTCGATTAACAATCCAGTCAAGGAATTGATATTCGGAAGATAAAAATTAAGCTCAAGTTTTTGCAATATTTTCTCAAGAAATTCTCTAATTTACTAGCCAAATTTATATTCGTAATCAATCGAAAGAGGCCTTGATAAATTCAAGCTTTTGTTGTGCCTTACGTCAACAACAAAACAAGAGCAAGAGCCGCAATCTATTTTCCATTTGAATCCGTCTAGTAATTTAGTGAAATCAATATTAAACAATAAAATATTGCATCAAACTAGAATCTAAAATAAATTAAATCTCATCCCACAACCCAAGCTTTAGTAATTAGTTACACATGATATTTTTAGTAACAAAAATAAATCTAAGTGGAACCATATCAAAAACTAAGAAGATACAAATAAACTTTAGAATGAAATAAAAATAAAAAGTATATAATATCAGCTCGAAGAAATAAGACAAACTAAATTAAAGAAATAAATAATCTACGAAAACTAAAACGAAACCGCCACGCTAACAAGCATAAAATTAATATTGCAAAAAAAAAAGGAACTAAAGTTGCCGTGCTCTAAATTAACAAAACTAAGAAGTAAAACTCAACTTCAGATGCCGAAAACGAAAAGAAGAATAAATAAAATAAATGCTAAAGAAAAGAACTAAGAAAAAGACCAACTCAAAGAAATCCAAATGTTGAACTAAAAACCAGCAGAAGCTTTGAAAAGAAAAATAAACCCCTAGTTCTGCTGCCCTCTATCCGAAAAAAGAAAGTAATGAAAAGCCTCCCCCTCTACGTCCAAAACTCCCTGGTTTTTTTAAGTGTTATCCGAGTGATGCATGTAAGTGAGCTGCATGTGTGAGTTGTTGCCCACGTTGGTCTGCATGCCGTGTCTTTCTGCTTTCATTTTCTGCTTTTCTGCATGTGAGTTGTGTTTCTATCCGTGTGATGCATGTGTTCCAGCTGTGAGCTCCACTTTCTGCATGTGCCTTCTATCCTCTGCATTGAAGTATTTTATGCAACTTTCTGCCTGAGTTTCTGCTGCTGTCCGAGTACATTCTACTGCTGCTTCTTCTATTTTTTTTTCTGCATGTGTGCTGCATATTACTTTCTGCAAGTGTGGTGTCCGAGTGTTCCTTTTTGATTTCTGCATGTTCAGTTTGCAGCATGTGTTTTCTGCATGTGTTCTCTTTACTTTCTGCAGTAGGTGCCGTGTGATGCTTATGTTATTTTTCTACTACATGTTTCTGCTTTTTCTGCATGTGTGTATTCAACTTTCTGCATGTGTGAATTCAACTTTCTGCATGTGTATTTTCTGCATGCTATTTTGCTGTGTTGCTGTCCGTTGGTTTGAGCTGCATTTTCTGCATGTGTAGACTGTCATGTATGCTGCTGCCTTGTGTGTTGCTGTCCATTGAAGTCTGCTTCATGTGCTGTCCAAGTGATGCTTGTGCTTGGTTCTCTTTATTTTTCTGCAAGTGTGGTGTCCCGAGTGATGGTGTGAGTGTGCTAGCTTCATTACAAACTTTTTTTTAAGGGTAAAATATCATGATTTAACAATTGACTCCAGTTTATAATTTACTGCATAATTAAGTGTTCAATTCATTTTTTAGTTAAATAATTTAATCACTTTAACAACTTAATATTGCAGTTTTAGCACTTTATCACCCCTCTCGTTTCTCTCCCCTCTCCCCCGCCCACTCTCCCCTCTCATCTCTCCTCTCCCATATTTCCCTTTCTTTCTCTCCCTAGATCTATTGATTTCCTCCCCCCTTTTCCCTTTCTCTTCCTCTCCCCAGCACCCTCTTCTCTTTTCTCTTTCCCTCTTATCTACTCGCACCCTCTCCTAGAATGTGTTTTTTGGAGTGTGGGAGCCCTTTTATTGTATAGAGAGATGTTAGATTTGCCTATCTTCCTGGGAACAAATCGCAGAGTTATGTGGAAACTCAAAATTAACCATTTGAGTATCTTTACCACTTAGCTTGCTCGGACGGTCGTGGATTGTTGTAAAAATCCCAATCTCACAACCTTAAATCTTATTTTTCTTGGTAGGTCAAAATCTTGATGTTCTACTACATTCTTGTGATTTTGCAACCTTTTATGTTGGCTTGGGTATTTCTTTTAATTTGTAGAAAACGATAGAAATTAGGAGGTGGAGATTTTTCTGAGAAGTGCCCAAAGAGTGGTTTCAAAGCAGAGATAATTGCTTGGAGAGAGAGAGATCATATTTTAGAGAGAGTGAGAGAGGGGGGGGGGGGGTGAGTAGGCAAAAGGGTATTGGGGAGGGAGGGAGGGAGGGAGGGAGAAGAGATCTATGAAAGCAATTTAATCACCTGGGGTGTACAATCTATTTTGCTGCAATTTTACATGGCAACTTGTCATTCATGGGTGTAATAAAAGGAAACATGCCCGACTGGCCTAGAGACGCTCCCTTCCACTAAATTTAGTCACTTAATCTGCCAATTTGTCGTTTGATCCTAGTTAATATCAATCTGAAAGTTTATTTTATTTAGTTCAAACGGTTTAATAAATGTTCGAACGGATATTTTATTAGGGATCGATGAAATTTATCTTCCGATTTCATATACCATCTGAATGGAAAATTTAATGTTCGAACGATTAACGACTTCCGTCAGTTTTTAAATTTCATCCCAAAAACTCATTTTTTGAAATGAAAATCATTCCAAAATATAATTTTTGATGTAGTGATAATGATGAGGAGGCTTGATATAACTAACATCATCGATTAATAATGTCCAAGTATGATCAAATCTGGTACACCATTCAGAAAAAGAAAAAGTCTACTCAATAGTCCTATACCACATATCACCTGCTGAGGGAAAAAAAATAAAAAGATAAACATATAAAAGAAAATTTCAATTCATCATCCTTGCACCAACAAATGAGTTTAACAAAAATAAATAAATAAAAATGAAAATAAAAATAAGTATGATTTGTGATGTAAGAGATAATAAGTAGCAAAAGTTTAAATAAAATTACTGAGTAGAAACTCGTTCGAGAAGGCTTAAAATTTCTAAAACACCGTTCACCCCTCCTTTAAAAAAAAAAAAAAGAAAAAAAGAAAAAAAAAAAAGACTAAATTCATGAAAGGTGGACGGCATAAACACAAGGAAAGGTCACGATCTGATCAGAACCGTACGTGCGATGGTGGACCAAGCCTTTGACACGAAGAAAATGGAGCTGTTTATGGGAAATAGGCTAGCAAGCAAAACTTTCAGCAAACAAAGACAAACGAGAAGGAATCTCACAGATAAAGACAAGCAATACCGCTTTGGTCATCTATGGAAACAAAGACGCATGCCAGCTGAGACAGAAACAGGCCAGTGGATCTGGACCTTAACATTAATTAAAATCAGGGAATCGATATTTCTGGTTTAACCTTGTTGGTCTCTCGTTGGTTTCCGAAAACATGTAAATTCAACATCAGACTCGTCCGCAGGAAGAATATCATTCTTTAATCTTTAGGGTTTTCTGTTCTTCTTCTATATTTATTTATTATATATATCCATTGATGTAAATGGGTCAATGCATATCTGGGGAAGCTGGGAAGCAAACATCAGATCAATTTGGTGGGGTTGAAGAAGATACAGAGAGGCTGCAGGCCGGGTGTTTGGCTACTGTGAAAGAGAAACGGTCCAGGCTTTACATCGCTAGGAAATGTGCGGTGATGCTTCTTTGTTGGCACAAATACGGCAAGCAATAAATTCTCTTCTTCTTTGCTCTTCTTTATTCAGTACTGTATTTTTTCCTCCCTGATCCTGAGTATATATATATATATTTGTTCCCATCATATATGCATGCTGTAATTAATATGCCTGCAGGAGATCGAGACTTTTCTGAGTTGATCAGTTTCATATATATTTCTGAGCTGAAAGTTTTGTTGCTCCTAATTTCTTATCATCTTCATCAGATATTAATTTCTCTCCTCAATATAATTCTTAATTTCTGAGAAATCAATCGAGTCAAAAGTTTAATTAGAACCCCAGAAAGAGAATCAAAAATTTAATTGAATAAAAGATCATATATACATGCAGGTAGTGATCACTGATATGCATGCTGCATATACCTGAAAGATCGAGATGAAATTTTGCGAATATATATATATATATATATTCAAGTTTTGCTTAAATCAAGGAAGAATAATGAAGATGTAAAATTCAAAAATATAAGAAATTAATGGTTCTTGGTGTGCATGTATAATGCAATTTTAATTTATGGTAATGCACTGCCGCTTGCTTTATTTATAAAAGAAACTAAAACCGGCTTATTATAATATTTTGTTAAGAATAATGGGTAGTGTTCTTTATCTTTTAGAGATAGAGGGTGGTTGCTCATTAATGGAGGGCCGGAATGGACGTGGACGTGCTTTCCAATATTCTTTCCTACTTGCCCATCATTCATCAGCTTTCATCTTCTTCTTTTTTTTCTTAATTTGTTTATTCCATTATATTATATTATACATACATATATATATATATATATGAGGACAATATTCATAATTTTTTTTAAGGAATAATTATTGCATAGATCATTAATTATCAGTATTTGGAAAAATCCTAAGATAATCTCGATCTAGGCATGCATCAAACATTCAAAGTGGTCTTTCATCGGATACATTATATATATATATATATATATATATATATCAGTTAATTGAAAATTTGCTCATGGCTAATGACAAACAAACACGAATCATGATCACAATGAAATCATCAATTTATAATAAAAATGAAATAAAAAATGCACATTCAACATGCCATGAGTCCATGACAACAGAATATATATATATATATATATATATATATATATATATATAAGGAAATAAAATATTCATGGAGGATATGGTAGTACTATTGCTATACATTTATATATTATATATAGAGATATATAATGTTGGACATGAACTCGTGTACTTGTACACTAGACCTCCTGCTTGTTAAAGATTGTACGTTCTAGGCCGGCAGCTAGAATTACCATTATAATATTGTTGACAGGAAATCGGAGGCTGGCCGGTCCATAGCAAGGTGAGGACGACAGTGCCAACCTACCCAAGCTTGAGTTTACTCACTCACATATATAAAGCAGGCCATCGAAGACGATAAAGTAGCAGCTAGCCCGGTCATGTCTTACTTGCTCTAACCAAGCCTAATGATATTGTTTAGATCATATATATACGTACTATGCTAATTCATCATATGTACGTATGTCATGCACAAAACCATGATGCTCAAAGCATGATCAAGAAATAACATAATATCATGTAAATGGCACTTTACTTGGGCAGTGAAGGATCCTCAATTCAAGACGAGATCAAAGACAATAGAGTGATAAATTATGGCTTAATTAAGAAAATTAGGAGTTAATATATATGACTACTTTAGATCGATGCAACATTTTAGGTACCATATTATCAATGATTAATTTAAAGATCATCAATTACTCACGGACAAGGAGCTAGCAAGACTATGGATCGAGTCTAATTAACAACCTTGCCTCTCATCATCATGCATCATGATGCGCTGTTAAGATCGAAACTGATCATATATATGGTACTAAAGCTGGATAGATCAAGCTGTCGAACTCATGAACGGCCATAAGTGAGAATTGATAACGAAGGGATCAACATGAAGAAGTCCCTCATCATCTATATATTATACGTGTACCATGGAATAGAATCTGTATTTTTATGACCCCAACAGTACTTGACTCATACTTAATTAGGGACATCATGAGCCATAGGAATTTGGATGTTAATTAGTCTTCCATTTGGCCAACGTTGACCTGGAAAAAGGTTGTAGTAGCTAGATTTTTGTATGGTCCGATAAGGTGTACGTACTTGTGGTAAGATTGGTGTACTAATGTTCTCGGGCAGTTAAGTTAGGGTAAAACTCCCCTTACGGCTCTAGAGCCATACGAAATACAATGCAAGCGCAAAGAAAGGCCCTTAACACAAAAGGGTGGAGTTGGGCAGGAGCAAGACGGAGGAGATCCAGAATGTTGCCCAATGGGTAGCAGAAAGTCAGTCTTAACCCATGGGCAAATGAGGAAACAATTAGGGCAACCTTACTGGCAAAGCCTTCAAAGTCTATGCATCCTCGAGGAGGAACCTCCAAGAGGGCTGTATTTGGGATGCAATACTCCTCCTACAAAGCTTCTAGGTCTTGAAACTTGAGAGCGGAACACTACCCAAACCCCTTATAGGTTGGGGTATCCAAGACATGGGAGGACTGCACATCAGTAATGCAGGCAGAAATACTGCCATATTTAGCCATTTACAGTGAATGAGAAGGTATTAATCTGGCGAGGAAGAAAACAACAAGAAATCGCAAGAAAGCACAAGTAGAAAGGGGAAAGTAAGAACGAGAAAAGAAAGAAAAGGCATAAGGCAATATACAAATCAAGTAGGGGATACGAAGGGCCAGCTGCTATAACATCATGACCTGACAGTAGAATGCGACGGAATGAGAACAGTTATATGTAATCCAGTAACCATCGCCACGTCAAAAATCAATCATCATTCCTTTCTTGATTCTAGAAAGATGGAAATGGAGGGATAAAATGCTTGATGGGCTAGCGGGGTAGCTCGTCAGTTTGGCAAGTAAGGTGGCCCATCGATTCTAGCGCGAGGAATGGCAGGATAGTTAAAAAACTATCAAAAAGCCCAGTTTGAGTCACTTACAAAAGCAGACAAGTTTGTGCTTTGAGAAATAGATCTACATAAATTGTAAGGATGGATTCATTAAAACAAAAAACTCCCCACGCCTAAGAGTGAAGGGAATTAGCAGGGTAATTGGAGGTTCCATTCAGAGCCTTAGCCCAACTATGAATTGCAGTGATAAGCCATGGCCCAAACCAAAGGCTAAAAGCCCATGAGGGCCTGAGATTCCGTTAAAGAACATAACAAATAGATACCAACAAGGCGAGAGGATCACTCCTATCATTGAGAAGTAAGATTGATGGCTAAGCATTCAATGAAAGTAATCCATTGCTGATGATGATCACCCCAAAAACACACTTTTTGCATGATATACTTAAGATAATTTACTCTTTACTAACTTTAGCATCGGAGTGGTCGCAGGTGTGCAGCGTTGCGCCACCTTGTGATACAATTGCAAATATAGAGTTACACTCGGTGGTGAGACACATCATTTACAGTGGTGCCGTCTGTGGGATCCTGCTATCGTTGATTTCATTTTCTCATTAGACACCAATGTGGTTCTCACATGCTGATTGTAACCCACTCTCTAGCAAACCATGAGATGGAAATGCTACTAATTGCCATGGAAACATGATTGGCAGCGACAGAGGAAAAGTCAAAGAAGGTGTTAAACACCGTGAAGACTCTTAAGAAAGAAAATGATGATTTATGATGAAAGAACGTGGAACTCAATGACACGGTCACGCCTAGTCACAATGAATAGGGTGAAGGCGAAGCACATTATAATGGAGGAGTGAACCAGGAAGAGGCAGAGAAGAAAAAGATGCATGACGAGTTGCGAAGCCTGGCAGGAAAGTATGAAGAGATGGCGAAGAAAATGGGAGGGCTTTCCTCGATAGAATGCTTGTTGAACCAGACTTATCTGCTGTATAGCAAAAAGATTATGGCCATGTCGCTCTTGCCCAAATTCAAGGTGTCGTAGATATAAATGTATGACAAGTCTAAGGATCCTGTGGACCATCTGGAGAACTTCAAGGCCCACATCACACTCCACGGTTTCCCCGGAGAAATCACCTGTTGAGCTTTCCCTCTGACCCTAAAGGGAATAGCTAAAAGGTGATTTGGAACCCTTAAACCAAGGTCGATAAACAGCTTCAAAGCGTTGGCCAAACAGTTCTTGACACAGTTCATGCCTAGCAGGAGACCTTAACACCCAACTGCTTGTCTGCTAATGGTTAAGCAAAAAGAAGATGAGAACCTGAAAGTATATCTCACCCGTTTCATCGAAGAAAGGCTAACAACTGACAAACAAAACGAGAAAATCACCCTTGTCGCTCTCTTGGGCGGGATCTGGCCACACAGCCTGTGACGCCCCCAACTCCCACATACAGAAATGCTAGAATTGTGACCATCTATTTATCCAATTATCCCGTATGCACCATGATCTCCCCCAGGGATCATCTACACACCTTGGCTTCTTTCATCACACCATAGATAACAACCGTGCATATGACTTCATAATGAGAGATACCTAGTTCCACACCTAGCGCGTTCGTGGCCAAGTATTCTCTAGCCCTGCCAGCAGAGGGGTCTCGGAGTTGGCACGAGAGAGTTACCATCCTATTTGATCCCATTGTCTCCTAGAGACAACTCATGTGACGTCATTCAGTATATTACGCTCTTGAGTGACCAGATGAGCTCCATCGAGATAATGTCCCATCTCGGCTTAGGGTCGTGATACGCACGCACCCAAAAATTCATTTCTTACATGAAAACCTAGTTTTCATTCAATACACATGAAAATGCATGCAATAATGCAACGAATAACATGACACCAAAAAAAAAAAAAAAACAAAAAGATAACAACCCAAACACAATCCAATTTCATAGACAAACCCATCCTCCAATCCAACTTGGCCCTCATACTCCTCAGATTCAAGGTTCAGCACAACCAAACAGACTAAAGAAAATGTTAGCGTAAAAATATATTTAAATCTCAAAAGTTCTTTGAAAAATTATTTACAGTGCTAAAAACAGTGCTAAAAAGGAAAAATCTGGAAGATCAAGCACCCAAGCATCCAGTTTAATGCCAACAGTGAGCCCTGTTGAACCTAAGGTTTCAAGTTGTGTAATTATATATTTACACATAGATTTTGATGATAACAAATGAATTCAAAGAATGAAGGAGTCTCAAGTTCAAGTTGTCCACACAATGGAGTCAAGCACATCAAGGAACCAAGCATGAGCAAGAAGGGAACAAGTTCACATTAAAGTCATAGAGTAATGTTGTAAATCTCTTCAAAATTCGAAATTAAGATTAAGGCTCAAAAATTAATATTTTATCATAAAGCATTAAAATACATTTTCCACATGTGCATGAATATTTTGAAAATTAAAATTGAAAATTTTGAAAGATAATTGATTGTCATCTTTCACATGTGCATGCCATGATTAAAGGGTTGAACTTTGAAAATATTAAAGATGATTGATTGTCATCTTTCACATGTGCATGTTTTATTTGAATATTTTCAAAAGTGATTGATGCTTTTCTTGACTTATGCAAAAGGAAGATGCCTTTGTTTGAATATTTTGAAAAGTAAAGTGTGCTCCTTTTGTCATATGCAAAAAGTAAAAAATTAGGTTTGAAATTTTTGAAAAGCAAAGTGTGCTCCTTTTGTCATATGCAAAAAGTAAAAAGATTAGGTTTGAAATTTTTGAAAAATGAATGATGATGTCTTTGACATGTGAATCTTTTTAAATTTGAATATGAAGTCTCATATGCCTATAAATAGATCATTTGAGAGCTTCACATTCACAACACCAAGAGCATACAACTCTCATTCAAAGCTTTCATTCTCTCTTCTCTAAGCATTGAGCCTTAACCCTTGTTCATTTTGAGAGATATAGTTTGTGCTTGTATTGTTCTTATTTCACTCATTGAGGAGTGTTTTCTGATATCCTACCCACTATCAATTCTTGTATCAGTAAAAGGGTGTGTACAACCCTTGTGCGTGTAGAAAGTGTTCTACACAGGGAATCGTTGAATCACCACGTGTAAGGTGATTGCAAGTGTAGAGGGTGTTCTACACGGATCCTTTGTAGCGGTGTTGTTCAAAGGTGTAATAGGTTTCTATCTCCACCTGAAGGAGATTGAATAGTGAATTCGGGGATCCTCAAGGGGTAGCTTGAGGCGAGGACGTAGGCAGTGGGGCCGAACCTCGTTAACATACTGAGTTTGCTTCTCTCTTACCCTTACTCTTTATATTTATTGTTGTTTCATATTTTGTTTATATTTTATATTGTATATTTGATTTATAATTGTTATTTTTTTAATATAACTCAATTCACCCCCCCTCTTGTGTTAGTCATCTGGGCAACAAGCCCAAAATGAAATCATCAAAAATTACAATTTTTGGGACTGAAAATGGGTTTCCAAAACAAGGAAATTTGAGGGGAAGATTTCTAGGGAAGAGAACTAATTTACAAGAGGTAAAAACTAGAATATAATTGTCAAACAATGGGGTTCACAATAGCAAAATTAACCAACCAAAATGCCAGATCAAAACCACGGCTTGGACCAAAACAGGGCACGATGAGGGGCCAAAATAGAACACAGGTTGGGGGAGAAACGGAGTTGGCGTGAGTGGATGGTGGTTCTCGCATCGGGACGCATGGCACGGAGGAGAAATGGCAGAGGGAGACATGAGTAGAGGGCTCACGGGTTTTTGTAGTTGGGAAATGCCAAAGAGGAGATAACCCACAGAAAAAATAAAGAAAATGCAGAGAAAAGAAGGAGGGGTACGGCGCAGCTGGCAATGAGAGGCCAAGACCTGTGGCCACGAGGTGGTTTGGAGGTGGAAAAAGGGCCATGGAGGCTCACGGTTTTAGCGGCAGGAAGATGGTGAAATGCACGGATTCAGTAGAGAAAAAGAAACAAGCAAAAGCATAATTGGAAGAGAGGAAAAGATATAGAAGGAGATAAAAGAAAAGAAAAGGAAACGGGAAGAAGAAGCAGCATTCGGCAAAAACATAGGAAAAACACCCTAAAAACAAGCCTAGTCCGAAAATAAAGGTCCAAAGAAATAAAAGGGCACAATAAAAATAGTTTAGAGACAAATAAAAAACACTACAACTAAATATTAATAAAATAGAATAATAAAAACCCAACAATAAAATAATTTAAACAAGAGAGCAATCTAAATAATAAACAAAATAAATTATCAAGAAAAGCATAGTAAATAAATCTCACACTTAGCAATCATAAAATAATACAACGAAAATCACACTAATTTAAAACAAGAGAACCAACATTAATAATAAAATAAATAATTATTTAATTAAAATACATGGAAAATACGGGGTATCACACAGCTCCTTCATGGCCGAACTGGCTAGGAAGACACCTTCCACCCTACGAGAGTTCATGGATAGGGCAGATGATTTCGTCAATGCTGAAGGCACACTATAAGCCTTGGTGGATCCAAGGAAAGGGGAGAATAAAGCTAAATGGAAGAGCAGCCAACTTGACATAAAACCTATGCTAAAACATCAGGTTAGAAGGAAAGAAAGGTGGCCAGAGCACAATCACAGATTGATACACAATAACTTGAACGTACAAGAAGACGAAGAGGATAACAAGGAACAACATCGGGCCAGAACAGGCCGTTGTTACTGCTAGTATCATCAAATGAGTTCACACTAGACCAAAGATTGCACAACTATGAAAAAGAAGGTCAATGAACTGATAGGAACATGAGAATTAGAGCCGATGGTTGCAAAACGCTCGAAGCCTAAGAGGTGTTATGAACCAGGGCGCGATTCCAGAAGAAGCAATGGTCCCAATAGGCAGCGGCAACATTAAGATAATGCTTGAACAAATGATAAGGATAGGGCACCCCTAAAGAACGATAGGGACAGGGTGCCTATATGGGAGATTTGAATGATAGCAAGAGGGTTTGCTAGGGGTGGCATGTCCTCGTCTAGCCGAAAGGCACATGGACGAAGGTGTATGTGGCGGACAAGGCCCCCAAGCATCAAAAGTTTGACGCTCAGACAACCATATCCTTTAGAGAGGAGGATCAAGAAGGGGTGTTGTACCGACATGACGATACCTTAATAGTCACTTTTCCTAGGGGTCAATTATACGACTAGGCGGATATTGGTCGATAACGGCAGTTCAGCGGATATATTGTTTTGGGAGGCCTTCACCAAGATGGGTATTAGTGCCAAAAAACTAAGGCCTTCCCCGACACCATTGAAGGGTTTCTCTGGGGATATGATACAACTAGTAGGCGCCATTACCCTCCAGCTAACTGCAAGAGTAGTGGCGCGCTAGACTAGCACCATGACCAATTTCTTGGTCATAAAGGCACCATCCTCCTATAACACCATACTAGGGCAGCCAATGCTCAACAACCTCAAGGCAGTTATATCTACCTACCACCCTAAGATGAAGTTCCTAACCGATGACGAAGTAGGTGAGGCACGGGGTGAACAGGCCTTAGCACGAGAATTTTATGTACAGGAGTTGAGGAGTAATAAGAATGAGGTATGCGCTGTTGCAAATGTAGATGGGAATTGAACTCAAAAGATCTCAGCACGACCCTTATCGCCACCCTTGGCGGTTTCTTTGGAGAAGAGCTTGGAGGTCAAAGATGAATAAAACTTGCAGCAGGCCGAAGCCAACGAACCACTAAAAATAGTAACACTGAATCCCGACTGCCCCAATGCCATCACACATATTGGGACCCGAGTTCTTCGAGCTGATAAAGCACAGAGATGTGGTCGCTTAGAGCCATAAGGAGATGCCTGGGATAGACAACATTATTATTGAGCATCATCTATGCGTAGACCCCTCGCACAAGATAGTACGCTAGAAAAGAAGGTCGTTCAATGTAGAAAACTACGCCACCATCATTGATGAGGTGAAACGTCTTCTCGCCACTGGATTCATCAAAGAAGCCCATTATCTAGAGTGGTTGTCTAACATTGTCCTTGTGAAGAAGGCGAATGTGAAGTGAAGAATGTGTGTAGACTTCACCGACTTGAACAAGGCTTGCTCAAAGGACAGCTTTCACTTGCCACGAATTGATGTTATTGTAGACGCCATCGCAGGACATAGGATGTTGAGTTTCATGGATGCCTACTTAGGCTTCAATCAAATCTGAATACATCCGGCAAACAAAGAGAAGACGTCTTTTATTACAAATCGGGGACTGTATTGTTACTAGGTCATGTCGTTTGGTTTGAAGAATGTAGGGGCGACTTACAAGAGGTTGGTCAACCGGATGTTTAAGGAATAGATTGGGAAGTTAATGGAAGTGTATGTAGATGACTCGCTGGTAAAAAGCAAGAAACCCGCCCAACACCTTGTCGACCTAAGGGAGGCGTTCGCAATCCTACGCCCGTATATGATGAAATTGAACCTAGCAAAATATACATTTGGGGTCGGTTCAGGAAAATGCTTTGGTTTTATTGTATTCGAGAGTGGGATTGAAGCCTCCTTCGAAAAGATTGAAGCCATCCTCAACATGAAGCAGCCAAGGAGCCTGAACGACATTCAACAGCTGGTGAGAAGGGTAGCTGCCTTGAACAAGTTTGTAGCCAGGTCAACATACAAGTGCCTCTATTTCTTTCAAGTGCTACGTAAGATGCATCCTTGGAATGAGGAATGCGATGAGGCCTTTGAGAAACTAAAGCAACACCTTGCCAACCTACCACTTCTGAAGTAACCAGAAAAGGCGACATACTCTATGCATATTTGGCGATTTTCCCACACGTAGTCTCAACCATTCTGGTAAAAGAAGAGGGAGCTAGCCAACTTCCCATATACTACATAAGCCAGGCTTTGAGGGGAGCAAAAGTGAGATACTCGCGAGTGAAGGTGCTAGCTTGCACTTTGGTGATGGTGGCCAGAAGACTTCCCCCGTACTTCCAAACTCACACGGTGAGGATGCTCACAGAAAGCCCGTTGGCAAAAGTATTACAAAGACTAAACAACTCAGGAAGGTTAGTAGGGTGGTCGATTGAACTAAGCGAGCTTGATATAGATTACGTGTCAAGAAAGGCGGTGAAGGGGCAAGCATTGGCGAACTTTTTGGCAGACTTTTCATATTTTCCCCTAGAAATTGTGGTAACTCCGACAGGGAAACCGTGGATGCTCTTCATAGACGGTTCCTCATATCAGGCTGATAAAGGGATAGGAGTGCATTTGGTCAGCCCGAATGGAAAGGAACGACATTACATGGCGACCATTACTTTCAAAACGACCAATAACGAGTCAGAGTATGAGGTACTGGTGGCAGGGCTTTCGATAGCCACGATGCTGGGAGCAACCGAGGTAGATGCGAAATTAGATTCCCAAGTGGTGGTCAACCAAGTACTGGGCCTGTATGGCACAAAGGGTGAGTAGTTAAAGAAATATTTGGCTCGAGTTTAGAAGGTGTGCGCTCGGTTCTCATACTTCAATATATCCCAAATACCTCGAGAAGATAACCCAATGGCCGGACAAACTGGAACACACATCATTGGGGATGGAGGAGGTACCCTTCCCTTGGCAAGTAGAGAAGAAGGTTATTGAAGTCTCGGCCATCAGGGAAGAAGTGGGTGCGATAGGCTCAAGTGTCCCCTAGTAGGGCGGTGACGTGGTCAAGTACCTCGACGTGGGAAAACTACTTGAAGGGAAGGAAGAGGCAAGAAGAGTAAGAAGGAATATGGCAAGGTTCAAGCTCATTGACAAGGTCCTCTACAAGAGAGGCTTTACGACCTCATTATTGCGATGCATCTCTCCACAGGAGGCGCAATATGTCCTATATGAGATACACAAGGGGATATGTGGAAAACATTTAGACGGGAAGGCCCTAGCTAGGAAAGTAGTGAGAGCTGGGTACTATTGGCCTAACACACTGAGAGACGCCCAGGAGTTCACCAAAAATGCCTCAAGTGCCAGATGTATGCACCAGTATTTCAAGCCCGCCCTAAAAAGTTAACTTCCACGACCACCCCTTGGCCATTAGCCTAGTGGGGAGTGGATCTAGTTGGGCCCTTCCCACTTGGAAAGGGAGGTGTGAGGTTTATGATTGTTGCAATGTATTATTTTACTAAATGGGCGGAAGCTGAGCCATTGGTAACTGTAACAAGCAAGGTTGTGACTGGGTTTTTGTGGAAGAACATCATCTACCAATACGGGATTCCACAAAGCATAGTCTCAGACAATGGGTGCCAATTCGACTCAGACCACTATAGGGAGTGGTGCACAGAACTAAAGAGACAAGTTAAGTACTCCTTTCCAGGCCACCTGCAAGCGAACAGGCAAGCAGAGGCGAAAAACAAGGCATTGGTGTCAATTTCGAAGAAGAAACTCACATAAAAGAAAGGAGAATGAGCGAAGGACCTACCTAAAGTATTATGGGTAGACAGAACCTCTACAACCATGAGGGAGTTCTCATTCACATTGGCATATGGATGTGAGGCTGTGCCTCCAGTAGAGGTAGGGCTGCCAACTTTTTGGACCCTCCAATTCTCAGCACCCCAAAATAGCAAACCGATGGAAGAGTACCTCGACCTTTTGGAAGAAGAAAGGGAAGCGGTAGAGCTCAAAATGCAAACAAGAAAGAAAAAGCTGAGTAGTACTTCAACAAGAGAGTGAAGCCCAAAACGTTCAAAGTAGGAGACCTAGTCTTAGAAAAGAGCGGGGTGACCACTAGGGAAGAAGGCAAGCTAGGACCCCCCGTTTGGAAGGGCCATAAGTGGTAATAGCAAACAACAGGCCAGGGTCCTACCGCCTGAAGGACAGCTAAGGCAAAAAGTTACCACACCCCCGGAATGTAAAGCACTTGAAGAAGTTCTACCCATGACGGCACTTTATTATTTACTGCTTTAACATCATTATATTATTTGCAATATGTTCATTTATTATCCATCAGAACTCCGTCATTTTCATTGAAGTATATTATGATTAGAGTGCTCTTTCCAACTCTATCCTTGGCCAAAGAACCCGTGTTGCGACTGCTCACCATCCCTTAAACACCAATGACGAGCCCCAAGGAATCGCTGTACCATGTAAAAAGGGCACGAAGATCATTAGACCCTGCAACCTTTACACACCAATGCCGAGCCCCAAGGACTCACAGTGCCATGTAAAAAGGGTACGGAGGTCATCAGACCCTGCCAACCCTAAACACCAATGAAGAACTGAAATGACTTGCAATGCCATGTAAAAAGGGCGTGGAGGTCATCAGACCCAACCACCCCTAAACACCAATGACGATCCTAAACGACTCACGGTGCCAAGTAAAAGGGGCGCGGAGGTTAATAGGCTACGCCACCCTTAAACACCGATAACAAGCCTAAACGACTTATGGTGCCAAGTAAAAAGGGCGCTGAGGTCAATAGACCTCGCCACCCTTAAACACCAATGACGAGTCTGAAAGACTACCCGTACCATGTAAAAAGGGCGCAAAAGTCAGTAGATCACACCACCCTTAAATATCAATGACGAGCCTAAACGACTCGCGATGCCATATAAAAAGGGCACGGAAGTTAATAGACCATGCCACCCTTAAACACCAATGATGAGTCTAAACGACTTGCGGTGCCATGTAAAAATGGCGTAGAGGTCATTGGACCATTCCACCCTTAAACACTAATGACGAGTCCAAATACTTTGCAGTGCCCATGAAAAAGAGAAAGGTCAGTCCAAACACCAATGATGAGTCTAAACGACTTGCGGTGCCATGTAAAAATGGCGTAGAGGTCATTGGACCATTCCACCCTTAAACACTAATGACGAGTCCAAATACTTTGTAGTGCCCATGAAAAAGAGAAAGGTCAGGAACCGCATGACGCCACTCACACCTCGCCGAGAGTCAACAGGGGGGACAAGTTATAAGACTTCTTGACCTCCCTCGTGATGAGCAAACAAGCGGGAAAGGTCAAGGACCGCCTGACCTCCCAAGCACCTAACAGGCAGGCAACTCTCTGGATTGCCTAACCTCCCTCACCTGGACCGCAATACGAGTACAACATCTTCTCATGTGCTAGCACAAAGAAAATTAGTGGGGTAACACTGTAAGGGATATTTATACCCTTTAGTAATCAAACCCACAACCTATAATTTAGCTAAGAGATATGACATGTTGCCTTAGACCCCTAATAAGAGAGACGCTCATACTCCTAAAATGAAAAGGCTTCACAGTGCTATGTAAAAAAGTCGTGAAGGTCCTCAAACTCCGCCACTCCTAAATGTTGACCGTGAACCTGAAATGGCTGGTGGTATAGTATAAGAAAGGCACAAAGACCAACACCACTCTCTGGCTCAAAACTCCTCACCAATAGTAACAAAGGAGCACCAAGAAAGCAAAGATGCCAAGCAGGAAGAAAATATACAAAAAACTACCAAGAGAAGAACACAGACCAATCTATATACAAAGTATGCAAATACAAAACAAGGCAATATAGCTAAAGCAATTGTTCTCAAAATTTGCAAAGACCTCTATTATAGAGAGTTACATGATCTACAACTTCAGAGGGAAGGTAAAAGATGCATTGGTGCAGGAGAGATTCAGGCAACATCATTTCCAGCGGGCAGGGGATAAAGAGGAACATCCTTAAAGGTGCCTGGCATTTTTGCCCGTCCAAATGTATCAACGTGACGAGAGGCAGCTACATCAACCTTGAATGAATTCTGATCCAAGCGTGCCAAGTCAGTAGACAGATTGGTCTTCAGGTAGGACCTTAGCCTTAGCACACCAGAACCGTAGTCATAAGCAAAAGCTTGGTCCTGGGTGGTGAGAATAGAAGCCAACTGGGAGCACAGGTGGGCAATCTCTTCTATGGCATTCTGCAGCACAATCTTCGCCTCGTTCAGGAAAGTATCCTTCACTATGATAGCCAAGTAAAGCAACCATTGATCCTCATCAAAATTCTCCTGATTCTTCTTATATTGATCGTGACGCCACTGCAACTAAGCCAGAGAACCCCGAGCCTCGAAAAGGTCAAGGTCTACCAGTCATCCTTTTCTAGAGCAACCCCCAAATCACTTTGAAGCCCACGGACGAGGTCTTGAGAATAAGCCAACTCCAGGAGGAAGAGTCCAACTTTTCCCTAAGGGCTAGAAACTTGGAGCTAAGACAACCTCGCTCAAACTCAAAGTCCCTTTTAGCAAGGGTAATCTGAGTCCTAGCAGAATCATGCTCTGAGGTCAGAAACCTCAAGGAAAATTCATCCCTAACTTTTGCCTCTTGGCCGCAGCAAAGTTCATCACAGAGAAGGACGACCTCCTCTTGAAGGATCTCCAAGTCGCCATACAAGAGTAGGAGCGACCTTCTGCCTACTCCAGCAAAACCTCCAACTCCTTTCATTCAGCCTTCCACCTCTCAGATCATACCTCCATTTTGGTCCTCTCCATGTGCCATTTCTCAAAGGCAGACTTGGCATAAAAGCCAAACTTCCGCCTCTCTTGAACATCCTTCTCCAAGTGCGCCTAGTCCGTGAAGATCCAGGCTGCGAAGTCACTGATTCCCTGCAAAAAACCAACACCCATACTAGGGCAGTCAGTAGGAAAACAAGCAAAACACCAAATAAGGAAAAGTCATCAAAACATTACCCCGGAGAGCAAGTCTTTCAATCAAATTGCCATCTCAATGGTAGCAGTGCCTTGTTCATTGGCAAAAGAGGAGGAGGCACTGTCAAGCAGAAGTCCCCCAAGAGGTCCAGCAGTTGAGTCAGCCCCTCCCTTAAGGGGACCATCAAGTTCTCCTAGCAGGCGTGCAATGTTAGTGTATGCCATGTCCACATCAATTAAGTGGGCACTTCACCCACTAGGTCACCCAGGGGGATGACTCCTTCTAAGAGTGAGGATCCAGCTTCCCAGCCTAAAGAAGGTAAGTAGGGGGAAGGAATGGAAAGACGCTCACCACTCATACTTAGAGAAGGGGTAGTCCCCTAAAAAATAGTGGTGGGCAGCATTTGGAGAAGAGGGTCCCCTGTCTCAATCTCCATATGCAATTCCTCTCGGTGACAAACCTTGTCATCAATCTCACCACCCTGGCCCCCCTCGCCCCCGGTGGGGGCTACCCCTCGACTCATCTCAGGTATTTAACTTTAGAACACTTGAAATTCATGTTCATTAATACTGAAATTCTTGGTGTTTACAAGATTTCCCAGAGCTTCAATCTCTTAAACCTGTTTTGGCTTTTAACTTGTGTTTGGGCATTTCTATACTTGATGTCTATGCAAAATGCAAGTCTTAGAAGCTTGGTTGCAAAGTGTTTGACGTAATGACTGAATGGGTTGTTGCATATTCCGCCCTCCAGTTGCTCGATGTATTGCCCCCTCATTGGCCCTTTGATAGAGGAAGAGAAAGAAATCCTGTAGGAAATCATCAGCCTTATGGTCAAGGCTTTTAAAGGAAGGGGGAATGTTAGGAGTATACTGAAGTGTATGTGGAAGGAACTCAAGACGGCAAAGGGTTTGGACCTTATGATTGATGAAAGAAGACTTAGTCATTTGGGAAAGTTAATAAAATGGAGAGTTTTTGTATCATAGTCATAAGGTGTGTTTTGATCTTATCATTTGTGTATAAATAGCTGAAAGAATAGAATGTGATCTATCTTAATCATCTTATAAGGAATTGTATTCTTGGAGGTGTAGAGTTTTCCTCGAAATAAACTCTGTGTTAGTTCTGTGTGGTTCATTCTTGTTCTAGTTCTTGCATATTCTTGCTTGTGCAGAATACCCATAACAAATCATTTACACTCCTTATTTCTGTCCAAATGTTAGACAACAATTTTTTTATAAATAATGATCGACCAGGCCCTCAACAGCAATTTCCTAATAAGATGATTCACTCTCTTTCTCTAGACTCTCATGTACTAAATTTGCCAAACCTTTGTCCATTGCCAATGGTGTTTTTTAGTGCTAATTTCTTGATATCCATATCATAGGAAATGACCTAGATCTAGCCCTCAAGGAGGCATTTTGGAGGCGTCTTTGAGGCTAATTATTAGTTCTTATCCAAATGATTATCTCTACCCATGCATTTATGTTTCATATCATCAGTTGGAGATAAGAATGGATGTTGTAAGAAAGCACAGTGAAAAATACTTCAAGCACAGCTTATTAAGTTGCTCCATAAGTTTATCCAGTCTAGGAAATCTCAAGCGTCTCCTCTTAGTGGTGAAATGTAATACTTAGTATAAACTAGAATAATACTTAACAAATTTACAGTCTAAATACTATTTCAAGAAAAAAAAAAGAGAGATTTGTGTTTGAGATAATTACCAAGAACCAAATGAAGGGGGCTATATATAGCCCACCCACATGGCTGGCTTTTAAGGCCAACCTTCGCTTTGCCATTTAAATAGTAGTAACGCATGCCTTACAAGCCAAATAATGCATGGGTTAAAGCCATGCGTTACAAGCAGGAGAGGAGGGGGGTCAGCCCACGTGGGCACCCCTCCATCTAACAAATATCATATATAGTCCATATTATGCTTTAATTAGAATCTCAATATATATATATATATATATATATATATATATAGTTCTTCAGCTATATGATTAGAAAATTATATTAATTTTTAAATTTGTAATAAAAATTTTAAAAATAGTCACTTAACATAAGAAAAACTTTATTTATAAGTCTACATATCTACAAACTTAACACATTGTTGATGTGAAAGCCTTCGACTTCATATAACATCAAGAAAGGTAATAATTTAAGCTGTTTTGGGACTATAAGTGACATCCTAGCTAGCAAGTAGTGTGCTGTACGCATCAACTTACAAATAGCAAAACTCCGCATAATTTGCCACCCTTCATTTCATTATCGCTAGGTTCTATTATAATCACTATCAATTATGATTTTCTCATGTTGGGTCTTGACCATACAACTAACAATTTTCAAACTCCGCAATACCAACCACGTATTATTTACCCAAAAAGCTATGGATTTGAGTTTATATTCAACATAGTTAAACTATTTTCTTTGAAGGTAACATTTGGATTCTGAAATAATCTTAATGATTTGTGAATAATAATAATAATAAAGTAGTAAATAGTTTGTGAATAGTAATGAAGTAATCTCAGATCACTTACCAAACATAGCCTAATCATAGTAATGTCAGATGCAATCCTAAAATATACAAGTCTTGCACATTTTTTAAAAATAAAATTGGAGTTTACCATTAAAAAATAATCTTTTAATGTAGGTCCAAGATTTATACTTTTTTCAAAAGTAACACATACAGCTTGCACACACTAAAACTGTAAATACCATTTCTCTTTCAATAAATAACATTAAATTTGGATTGAAGATCTCATGAGAGAGCCAAAATTCGGAATAAGATCAGCTATTATTCTAACCCAGTTTTATGAAGATGGAAACAAAGCATAGTCAAGAGTCTTGTTTCATGTAAAACAAAACATGAGTAAAAGTGAGTGAGCAAGCAAGATGCATGCAAATTGCTTATAAAACAGACTCTTGCTCATTAAGTAAAATACATTGTTCCCGTAGACAATGGAAATGACAAAATACCCAACCAAATGGCACCCAAAAACACAGCCATCTAGGTGAAAAATGACAAAATTGTAAATATAAGCATCAAACAAAAAATACTGTTCATGGGAAACGGAAAAGACCGAAAAGCATCCAAAAAGGTTCCCATCAAAGTGAAGTAAAGAAGGACAAGAGTGTAAATATGAGCATGGCACAAAAACACAATTTATTAGCTATACAGCCATGCACTAGTATTATACTTCTAAACAACATAAGTAATCTTACATACAGCCTCATATAAGTTTTTTATAAATAAGTAGATCTCATTAATAAAAAATAGATTTGTACTGTTTTTAGGTGGTGTCCATATTTTTACAAAGGTTTGTATGAGATTTTTCTATTTGGGACTTGTACAAATCATTTCTCTCTAGACAATAATATTTTAAACTGATGATTTGTTGATCATCAAAATACATAATTATATTCCACATACTTCAATTAATAGATCAATTAAACGAGCTTGTGTTAACTTTGATTTAATAAGTAAATTAAGGTTAAGCTACAAAATTTTTATTAAAATTTTCATTTATAGATTTTAAATTATGATTAATTTGTTTAAACTATTTACAAGAAATAATTTATACAAACTCCAAATATGCAAAATTTTTAAAAAAGTAAACCTATCTTTCAAAAATATAAAAATAATTATTTCTTTCATAAAAGATTTGTACGAGATTTTGGTCCCGCTTAGTTAATCAAAACCAAAAATCTAATCTCATATCATCTTAACTCATCATTACAACTTTTTTAAATCTCCATACAAAATATAATAAATAATTTAATTTTTTTAAATTTTAATAAAAAAAATTAATATTAAAAAATTATATTATAATAATATTTTATTTATTACTATTCAAAATATCTAATCTCATTTGTAAATAGAGTCTTATATTACTCATAATTCGCGACAATTTCCGAATCTTTATATTTTTAATCTTCCTCTTGTGAACCAAAGCATGGCTTCATCACTGATTTGACATGTAAATTATAAAAAGGGTTGATGATTATAAATTTCTCCAAATTCGATTCAGCTTCCACGCACTAAATCCAAGAGCAACATTTAGAACATGGTTTTCTCTTCTGGCTCCAGCTTTTTAATTCAATTTTTATAAAAAAAAAAATAATAAAAAAAAAACAAGTGAGAATAGGTGAAGCTGACAAACTTAAAATAACTAAAAAATAATTATTTTGGAATAATTTTATTATTTAATACAATAAAATATGCGGCGACATGGTTTTGTGTTTTCATATCGTGCATTACTAAGCTCATTCTAGTCTTAATCTTTCTATATTTGCCCAAAATGTTAAAAAGAGTTTAATTTACTCGTTTGAGAAAGGGACTTGCTGCCGCGTACCCATAAGGACCCACATAAAAGGACAAGGGTCTAATGATAATCTCCACCATTTTCAGTCGAGAAATGGTACTTGTAATCTTATTTATAGTCCATAATTAATTTAATTTATATATTTTAAATTATGTGAAGAAATATATATTAATTTGTATACTTTATAAATATTCATAGTATTTTATTTGGATATAATTTCTTTTTAATTTTGAAAAAGTAGAGAAAAATGTAAAACTTTTTTGTTTATATTTTTATATTCTTATATTTGATTATAAGTAGAAATAGGACTGTTCATCCGGGTTCCGACCCGGAAATCCGGGTATACCCAATCCGGAAACCGGATTTCATCCGGAACCCGGATTTGAAATCCGGGCCGGAATCCGGACTGGGTTAGCCCGGGTCAGATCCGGGCAGGAACCCGGATGAACCTGAGTTTTGTAAAACCCGGATTCCGGGTTCCAGATTGAAACCGTTTTTTTTTTTTTTTTCTGCTGTATTTGTCCTCTGTGGTCTGGAGGGTCCCATCCTAGAGCCGACTCTGACTTGGGGCCGATCGGTATTAATTTCAGCTGTACAGAAAGTATAGCCCCTCTGACTTTGGAGACTCTGCATCCCATTAATTCCCATGTAGCTTTGCTGCCTAGCCCCAGCCCAAAAGCAAAGTATTTCGGACCTCTCACTCGCATGAATGGCTGCCTTCCAAATCTTCTTCTCCATCAGCTTCTTCTTCAGCTTCTTCTTCCTTCCTCAAATAGCATCAAGTGCCACCAACTGCAAACCTTCATCTTGCAATGGCACCCAAAATCTGCCAGTGAAGTTTCCTTTCCGACTGAACGGCTCTCAAGCCGAAGCGTGTTGCTATGATCCGAGATTCGATCTCTCATGCAACAACCAAAACCAAACAATTCTCACTCTCCCTTCCTCCGGCGACTTCGTCGTCATAGAAATCTCATACCGAGAGCAGTGGCTGCAAATCAGTGACCCAGAACAGTGCATTTTCAAACTGTTGTTGCACAACTTTAGTCTATCGGGTTCTCCTTTCCGGTTGGGCCGATATCCTCCTGATGTTCATCCTTTCCATTATTCCACCCAGACTTTCACTCTTAACGAAAAAGGGACCTATATATTTTTGAAAAGATTTCTCTTTCTACAAAACTAGAGAGAGATAGATTGTGGGTTTCTCAAATTACCTTGTATACGGGACCGAAGCCTCCGTGACCGAGCTTATTAAGTTCGGAGAAGTCATTGGTGGCGATTTACAGGAAACGGAGCTCGAAGAAGAGGTCCCACGAGTCGGCAACAGCGTCGTTGTCTGCTGCGTCCTCCCCGGTTGTTCGGCTGCAGGCTCTCAATCTCTTCTCCCAGAAAGCACGGAGACCAGAGAGACAACTCATGAAGACATCAATCGGAGGAACTAACCGGTGTTAATCGCGATGAGAAGCTTTATTCTTCAAGCTTCGTTTAAATCCGCTTGCGGAAACGCCAGGTGCTGTCGTAGTCTCGGTTCTATTATTTCCGATGATTGGCTTGGAGTGTGGTTCGATTTTATTTTCTTAACTGGTTTCTATATTTCGGTGACTGAATTTTCATTTCGGCCTGAATTTTCGCTCCTCTTTATGAGAGTACTTTGGAAGCGACGGAAGGCCTGACGGTTGAAGATGCTCGATGAGTCCGGAACCGTAATCGTCTTGGGAAACGCTGTCTTCCTAAGGCCTGAGCAGGTAAGATGAAGAGAGAGAGAGAGAGAGAGAGAGAGAGAGAGAGAGAGAGAGAGCGCAATGAGATTAAAAGGGAGGGCCAGATAACGGAAACTGGGTACCGGGTTTTTAATCTGGTACCCGGATTTTAAATCCGTACCCGGACCGCATAGGTCCGGATTTTGAAATCCAGGTTTCGGCCCAGATTAAATCCAGGCCGAAACCCGGAACCGGAAAACCGGATTCCGGGCCGAGAGTCCTAAGTAGAAATTTTCTTTTCATTCATTCATTATTTCGTAACTAAATTGTTTTTTTTTATTATCTATTTTTGGCTAATAAACTAAGGATTTGAGATTATTTTTGTTTTGAAGTTTGTAAGAGTTAAATTAATTTTTGTGTATAAATTATGATTAAGTAATAATTAAATAAAAATATTAAAAATTTGAAATTGAATGAAATTATGAAAATCTTTAAAATTCTTAATAATTCTCATTGTGTCCAAACATTTAAATTTGAAGAAAAAACATACACATAAAACATACACATAAAATAAGTATATTCAACGTGTAATATACAAAATATTTTTTAAAAAAATAGTAATAAATTTTGTGAGATTCATTTTATATGACCTAAATTTTGAAAAGAAAATCTAAAAGATTTGCTTCCGATTGATATTTTTATTTTTAATTGAAATCACTAATTAAAAAACAATAGAAGCTCCTTGTTGGGTGTTTGGAGAATGATTCTTAAGAGGACACGAAACCGCCTGTCTGGTTCTGGTTCTGAATATACGGTACCAAAAAGGTCACTTTAAGAACGCTACCTGGCTGCCCTTACTGAATATAGTATATAACTCAAGCCATATGCCTCATTAGTCATTTCTACACTCCTTTGCTTCTAACCTGAAACTAATGGTTTAGATCACTAGCAGTGGTATCAATAAATTTTATCTAAAATTTATTTAAAAAATTTATTTCTTATAAATTTTAATTAGCCACTTTTTATTACATGAAATAATAAATTTAATAAATCTTTTACAATTATATTAAAATATTATTTTTTAACTTTCAAATTAGAAAGGGACAAAATCAAATGATGTCCAATAGGGATAATACCAATAAACAAATTGTAAATAAAATCGCACCGAATCAAGAAAAAAAAATCGCAACCCTCTTAAAAAAAATCGCCTCAATATTTTATCCATCAACCAAATAAAGAAGTGGTAAAAGAAAATAAAATCGCATCATCCAAGCAGAGAGGAATCAAACCAAATCCTGGCGTTGGTGTTGGCATTCGAGAAGATCATTTTTTTGTTTAAAAATAATATTTGGCCAGTCCCTTTAGCTTAACAAATTTGGCCAACCGTATAATTTGAAGTTAAAAATACTGTTCATTTATTGAACCCACTATTGCATTTTATTTAACATTGTAGTTATCTTTAGCTAAAATTTAACTTTAGCTAGCCCACTACTAATACTCTTAAAACAACCAAATCTTAGTAATATTTCCATATAATTGGTAATATGACCCAAAAAGTAATTTATAAAGTTTCCATCAAATAAAACATAAGAGTTATATATATATATATATATATATATATTTTTTATGAAAAATCATTTGAGTAATGTTAGATTGTGCAAGCCCAGCATACTTATTTTTAAAAATAAATAAATAAATTTATAATCTACGTGAGAAAAAATTATTATCTTTTTTAATTATACAGAATTTACACACTTTAAAATTATATTTTATCATTACTCTTTTTAAATATATTTAAAAGAATGTGATAATATACGAATTTTAATAAGTAATTAATGATGGGTGGGTTAACTCCAATATTAATGGTATTATTGATCAAAATCATGTGATTATTCTGTGTTTAAAGGACAAGTAAAATAATTTGAAAAGTAAATAGTTAGAGCAGCATTCACAAAAAAATAAAATAATATTCAAAAAAAGGGGGAAAAAGCCGGGTAATTCTTTAGGAAAAATCTAGTTACAAGCATAATTGCGCGCTAATATGTGTACCAATCAAATGTGATTGGTCAAAAAGTTGATTTGATTGAAAACAGTACTAATTTAAATTTTAAATGTGAAGGAATTAGCATTGGTACGCAGATTAGTACGCGACTTTGCTTGTATGTAGCAAAACTCAATTCTTTAACGATAAATACAACATCCCTTAGTTAAAAGTTGAATGCTCAAGTTCCAGGCCCAGTTGCATCGCGTAAGAGTTTTATTATTCCCTTTCAGTATTTTAAATTGGAATCTGCAGGACCAACCAACAGGGACAGCGAAGAATATCGAGTATCATCGACGCAGAAAATGCATTAGGAGATTATCCCAAAGCGAATATTTCGGCAAAACTCCAAAACTTGTAACTCTCTATATTGTAATCCCCTCTACGCCAGCCCAAAGTTTCCATATGAGATTCTTCCTCTCCTTTCTCTTTTTCCTAATCTTCAATGGATTATAACAATTCCCAGTTTATTAATGGTCTGCCTCTGGGACTCCTTCCCGACCAGTCTTCTCCACCATGGAACAACAAAGGAGACAGTGCTTGGCAGCTCACAGCAACAACTTTGGTGTGCTTGCAAAGCTTTCCTGAGCTGGTTATGCTTTACGGCGGCATGGTGAAGATGACATATATTAAATGGAGGGGGCGCCCACGTGGGCAGACCCTCCCATACTGTGCATTACATGCAAGTAACCCATGCGTTACACGACTTGTAACGCCGGCAGATTAAAGGCTGGTCTTTAAGGCCAGCTGTATAGGGTGGGCTATATAGAGCCCCCCTCATTTGGTTCTTGCGGATCAATCTGAATAGTAAAATCTCTAACTTTTGTTCTCTTTTGAAATTATTTTTAGGCCGTGGATTTGTTAAGTGTTACTCTAATTTTATAACTACGTAATACACTTTATCACTAAGAGGAAATGCTTGAGATTTGTCAATCTGGAAAAACTTGTGGAACAATTTTATAAGTTGAGCTTGAGGTACTTTCCGCTGTGCTTTCTTACATTGGTATCAGAGCTTTTATAGTTGCTTCCATTTTTTTTTATTTGCATATGCATGTAAACTGTAAATGTGCTATTTTTTTTCGCGCACAAATGGTGCTGTGAAGTTGTATAAAAATAAAAAAAAAAATTTATCTGGGCTGAGCCGCAGTGCAGTGCGCACCAAAGGGTGTTGCGCTCGCCAACCACCTGTACATTGAGGCGCAGCGTGCACCAGAAGGAGCCCACGGTGCTCCATGCACCGTGAGGGCACCATAGCGGTGCTGCACGCACCACAGGGGTGCTGCTGCAGCACCCAACTTTCTCTGGAAGCTGTTTCCAATGAACAGCGGCGCCGGTGAGCTCTCTAAACGGCGGCCGAAGCTTGCTGGTTTTTTAGTTACTGTTCATGTGAACAGTAACTGTTGGAGGAAGAAGATGACTCTGTCATCTGTTTTTGAATGGGCTTGGGCTTTTCAGCCCAATGCTTTTTTTTTTCTTCTAAATAAAATGGGTTGGGCCTTTCGGCCCATTTTGTTTTTCCTGTTAAAAAAAGGGGGGAGGCGTTCAAAATTTTTTTTTTCGACCCAGTGTTTTTCAACCCAATTTTTTTTTTCAAAACTAAGCCTATTTTTTTTAAAAAATGAAATAAAACAATAAAGTGGCACAATGGGGTTTTGAACCCAGAGCACTGGGCTGCGAATGTCTTTTGGTTTAGTTGGGGTTTTTTAAATGTTTTTATAATAGTTTTTTTTTTGTTTAAAAATTTCTTTTGCATGATTTAATATATGCTTAGATATATTGTTATATTACATGTGATCTTTATTTAATGCTTTAGATTAAATGTGATTACATGTGAATATTTGGTTATATTCATGCTGTGTTTTTTTTCATAATGTTATATTACATGTCATCTTTTATTTAATTTTTAGATTAAATATGATAACATGTATGTGTGTATTGAACATGTGGAAATGTGATTATTTTATCATCTTTGAATGTTAGACTTGAATATTTAGATATTAGTCTTTATTTCTTTTAGTGATAAAATAGAAAATCCCACTAAGTAATCTTAGTTAGAATTGTCAGTGTGAATGATAGGCTGAAAGAATTGCAGTAACGCCAGTAAGAACTGTAAATGCACTGTATAGCCAAAAGACCAAGGTGACCCGAGTAAGAACTATAAATGCACTGTATAGCCAAAAAGATTACAGTGGCCCCAGTAAGAACTGTAAATGCACTGATGGAACAAGAAAAATGGACTATAATGGTCTTCTATGAACCATCTTTGTAGACTAGCCTAACAAGTTGCTGTAGTCTGGTTGTCTTTGTAGACTGGCCCAACAGGTTGCTATGGTCTGGGTAGCTGTTCTTGTAGACTGGCCCAAAAAGTTACTACGATTTTAGTAGGTTATGTCTTTACATGTGACTAGGACTAGGAGACTACTTAAGATAGTGGGAGTAAGGTTGAGATTTATGATAATAAATTCTCTCATATTTGTTTTTAAATTAGCGCGGGAATTAGGTTAGAAATTTAATAATTGGATATTGTGGCGCAAGAGATGATTATGAAACCTAACGATTTTTCGATCTTGCGACATGTCTAAATTATTCTTTTTCTAGCTTGAAAGGACGCGACAGATTTCTTAGGTGTGTGTGTAATATCCCTTCTTTGCGTATTGTAGTGATATGGCATCCAAGAGTATTGTTGCCGACTTAAACAAAGGGGAGAAATTAGATGGGCAAAACTATGACATAGGGTATCGCAAGATCCAATATGTCTTAGATGAGTAAGAGGTCTTGGAGGCCTTGTCTCACACCCTTACTGTGCCCGCGGAAGGGAACTCGGAATAACTCAAGATAGATTAACAAGCCTATACTCAATGGGCTAAGAAAAATTGATGTGCTCGCATAATAATGTTAAGCATCATGCACAATGATCTAATGTGTGAGTTCGAGGTCTATGACACTGCCCAAAGCAAGTGGGAGGCTTTGAAATTGAAGTTTGGTGGAACTTCAGCCACTAGGTTGCTTGGATTAACTATGAGGTTCGACTCCTATAAGATGCGCTCTGACCACACGATGAAACAACATCTTAGGGCTATGTCAACTATGATCCACGAACTTAGGTCGGCAAGAAACAACCTGACAGATAAACAACAAGTCCAGGTAGTGATAAGATCACTACCGAATTCTTGGGAGAATATGAGCCAGAACCTAACGCATAATGAGAATATCATTGACTTTGATGATGTCTCACGTCACTTGGAATTAGAGGCTGAGCGCCCAGAGGCTGCTAAGCCTAATCATATGGCCTATGTGGCTAATGCTAGTTCGCGCAAGGCATCAAGGCCTAAGCGTAAGAAGTCCAAGAATGGGGTAGCTACTAGACAAATTAAAAAGGTGTCAGGAACTTCTCAGCACACTAAGAGGGGCAAGCGCGGAAAGAATAAGTCAAAATTAAAGTGCTTCAACTGCGGAAAGATTAGCCACTTCGCTCGTGACTGCACTGAGCTGAAGAAGGTACACTCTGACTTTTCTCGCATTGTTTTTGTAACTAGCCATGTGATGGTTGCTCACTCTTATCCTTTATGGACTGTTAATTCAGGAGCGACCGAGCACATAGCGCGAGATAGAGTCGGATTTGTGGAAGATCGCCGGATTCCAGCTGGGAGTCATGATATCAAGGTGGGTAATGGAGCTAGCATGGAGGTATTGAGACTTGGTACCCACAAGCTGGACTTGCAGGGTGGCCGCACTCTTTTCCTCCACTATGTGCTATACGCTCTCGAGATCCGACAAAACTTACTTTCAGTTGTTACTCTATTAAAACTTGGTTTTCTGATTATTTTTTAAAACAATTATGTTTCCTTTTATTTGGGCCATGTGTTTTATGGCAATGCTTTTCTGCAAGACGGTTTTATGATATTGGATTTGGTTTATTCTAATATAAATGAATCTATTACTTTTCTTTCTTCATCTGTTGATAATTTGGATTCACATAAATGGCATGCTAGACTTGGCCATATAGGACAAGATAAAATGACTCGGTTAGCTAGAGAAGGCCTGATAGGCAATCTCGCTAGGGTCATCTTGCCCACATGTGAACATTGTCTAATGGGAAAAGCTAAGAGAAAACCGTTTGGAAAAGCCACTAGGGCATCTTTTCCACTACAATTAGTCCACTCAGACATCTGTGGTCCAATGAGTGTGAGGGCAAGAGACGAAGGTGTCTACTTCATCACTTTTATAGATGATTTTTTACGTTACGGTCATGCTTACTTAATCTCCCATAAGTCTGAAGCATTGGAGTGCTTTAGGCGATATCTAAGAATGGTTGAGAATCAGTTAGATAAGAGTTTAAAAACTCTAAGAACTGACCAAGAATGAGAATATCTCTCTGAGCAATTTAAAAGATTCTGTGATGAAAAAGGAATCAAAAGACAGTTAACAATGCTAAGTATGCCGCAGCAAAATGGCGTGGCGGAAAGGAGAAATCAAACACTGCTTGAGATGGTTAGGTCAATGATGGCGCAAGCAAACCTACCAATTTCTTATTGGGGGATGTACTTTTGACTGCTGCCTACATTCTTAACTAAGTGCCCTCCAAATCAATAACTTCCACTCCATATGAACTCTGGACCGGCGAGAAACCCAATTTGAGTAACTTGCGGCCATGGGGTTCAATGAATTTTGTTCATGATTTTTCTCTTAAGTATGGGAAATTAGGCCCTAGAGGGAAGAAGTGTATCTTTATAAGGTACTCAGAACACTCTAAAGGGTATGTGTTAATAGGTGAACAAACTAATAGAAGTGTGACTGAGATTGAATCACAAGATGTGGACTTCATTGAAAATGAATTTCCAAGTAGAGGTGAGGTTGATAGGAGTTTAGAACTTCATGAGATTGTGGAACAAGAGGAAAGTGCTCTAAGAAATTTAGTTGAGAATGAGGAAGAAATTCTTCAAACTCCTACAAATAATAAAAAGGACTTTAATCTAAGTGGGAGCACACCACTTGTCAATCAATCACAACAACCTCAGCCGCGTAGAAGCACACGTGAAAATATTCCCCGTCGTCATTTTGAGATTGAATGGGATGCTTTTATGGTAGCTCCCCATGATGATGATGAGCCTAGGACAATTCATGAGGCTCTCTCATCTTCTACTAAAGATGAGTGGATGAAAGCTCTTAATGATGAGATTGAGTCTATGAAGACTAACCACGTCTGGGATCTGGTTGATCTACCAACAGGACATAAGACTATTGGAAACAAATGGGTTCTTAAAGTCAAACGCAAGTCGAATAGATCGATAGATAAGTACAAAGCTCGCTTAGTGGCAAAAGGATATACCCAAAGGAGGGTATAGACTATGAGGAAACCTTTTCACCAGTGGTGAGATTTGCTTCAATTCGCCTTATTCTAGCTATAGTAGCAAACATGGATTTGGAACTCTACCAGATGAATGTTAAGACAGCATTTCTCAATGGAGAACTAGATAAGGAGATCTATATGGATCAACCAACAAGTTGTGTGGTCAAAGGTCAAGAGCGCAAAGTGTGCAAGCTCAAACAATCTATATATGGCCTAAAGCATTCATCTAAGCAATGATACCTCAAATTCCATCGAGCCGTTCTTTCGAATGGGTTTACGATAATCACAAAGGACCATTGTGTCTATGTCAATAGGTCCAAGAAGAGTTTCATTATGTTGTGATTATATGTTGACGACATACTACTAGCTAGAAATGATAAAAGGGTTGATAGTCACCACAAAAGAGTGGATATCCTTCAATTTTGAGATGAAGGATATGGGTGAGGCATAATACATTCTGGGAGTTAAGATCTACAGAAATCTCACAAAGAGACTTTTGTGTTTGTCCCAACAGACTTACATAAAGAAAGTTCTCGAACGCTTCCTAATAATGAGTGAATGTAAACCCATTGATAGTCTTGTTGCAAAAAGTGAGAACTTATCTAAAGAGTTGTGTCCTAAGACTCAAAGAGAAAAGGAAAAGATGGCTCGTGTCCCTTATGCTAATGTTGTGGGTAGTCTGATGTACGCAATGATGTGTACTCGGCCTGACATATGTTATGCAGTTGGCTTAGTGAGTAGATTCCAATCTAACCCCGGACTGGCTCACTGGAAAGCAATCAAAAGGATTATGCGATATCTCAAGGGAACTTCAGACTATGTGTTGTGCTATCAAGGTTCAGATTTGCAGCTAAGAGGTTACAACGATGCCAACTGGGGCAGTGACCTAGATGAGCGTAAATCAACCACTGGGTATGTCTTTCTGCTCAACAATGGCGCCATTACATAGAGCAGCAAGAAATAACCCTGTATAGCTTTATCCACCATGAAGGCAGAATACATAACTTGTTCTGTAGCAGTTAAAGAAGCTATTTAGTTACGGAGGTTCCTCAAGCATTTAGACATTGGCACGAATACTTTAGATCCGGTGACAATATTCTGCGATAGCACGGCTGCTCTTGCATATGCGAAGGACTCTAAGTACCATGAAAGAACCAAACACATAGATATAAAATATCACTACATTAGAGACATGGTAGCACAAAAGGAAGTGGTTCTGAAACACCTCTCTACAAGTCGCATGGTTGGTGATCCCTTAACGAAACCCATAGCAAGAGATGTCTTTGAGGCTCATGTTAGGAATCTAGGACTACGTAGACTGTAAATGTAATTTGTGTTTCAAATGACATTGAGATGTAACCTTTCCTTTGGGATATTAATACAATATGATTCAGTTATTGTCATTATCGTATTGTTTTTCTAATACACACACAAGATATGTCAACAGGCTTAGATCGGCCCACTCACACAAGCGATCGCCTCTAGCGCTTGATAAGCAAGTAAAGATGAGACATTGTGTTCTTAGATACTTGTCCAAATTGATAAGTTAGTTGACACAAAGATATGTCGTTTTAGTGGGAGCTAAGATGAGGTCTAATGAAAGGACTATGCATGGGTTATCCCACAACCTATGTAGCCTATGGTTAGCCAGATGTGAGATCTTCTTTGACGCCTTGGAGGCGAGCAAATGGAGAAACTCGGGTTAGACGCTTAAGGAGCAGCTAGATTAAGATCTGTATGGTGTTGATAAAGACATATGCTCTTTAAGAATGAGAAATCCACCGTAACATGTATTTCATACTACATGTGCTTATTCAACCAAATGAGTAAGTAAGTAAATGGTTTCCCTCTTTCTCACTGTGTGAGTCTCATTTTTTTTAAATGTCCTTTACTTTTGACTATGTCACGAGATGGAGGTTGTGATGTCTGCTACTTTGGCATGTTGTCTATGACCATGATTAATACGGTCTAAAGAGGCATTGCTGGGAAAGCGGTTCGACCAAAGTTGAATGATATGAGTGCAAAGGGAAGATTCTTCGATATCGTATCTTCGATAGTGTTTGCTGACATCAAACTATGACGCTACATACTAGTAGCGACTAAGGTTGTGAACATATTGAAATGATTTAGAGGTAGTCAAGCATTGTTCAGAGTTTTCTGAACTCAAGAGGGTTTTGAAAATGTTTGATCTGATGTGATCGAATGAGTCTAGGACAAGACCAGACACTTTAGGGATGTTACTATGCTAGTCTTCTCTGTGAGAGATTTAGTGTATGTACTCCCACCTTTTTACATATGTGCTTGGTGGTCGTACGGCCTATTTACTTGTGTGAACAAAATTGAGAACATTAGAGAGATGCAGATTTAGGGTCATGCCCATTATGTGCGAGTGGGAGATGTTAAATGGAGGGGGCGCCCACGTGGGCAGACCCCCCCATCCTGTGCATTACATGCAAGTAACGCATGGCTTTAAGCCATGCATTACTTGCAGATTAAAGCCTGGCCTTTAAGGCCAGCCGTGTAGGGTGGGCTATATATAGCCCCTCTCATTTGGTTCTTGAGGATCCATCTGAATAGTAAAATCTCTCTCTTTTGTTCTCTTTTGAAATAGTTTTTAGGCTGTGGATTTGTTAAATGTTAACTCTATTTTTATAACTACGTAGTACACTTTATCACTAAGAGGAAACGCCTGAGATTTGTCGATCTGGAGAAACTTGTGGAGCAATTTTATAAGCTGAGCTTGAGGTACTTTCCACTGTGCTTTCTTACAAAATGGGCTATGAATTCTGCATTCATGGCGTTTTATGCGTTTGTTGCAGTTCTCCTATGCTGGGTTTTGTGGGCACATCAAATGTCCTTTGGCACCAAGCTTTGCTCAATCATGGGAGTGCCCAATTTCACGCTGACCCAGAACTTTCTCTTAATCCAGTCTAAACATGGGCATATGCCAATGGCTAACTATGTGTATTATCAATTTGGTTTTGCTGCCATTACTGTCATATTGCTTACTGGGTCTCTGCTGGGAAGGATGAACTTCTTCGCATGGTTGATGTTATTACAACTTGTATAAAGTCTTATTGCAACATGTTATTTTATTCTGTCCTTACATGTAATTACACTCATTTTACTTTACTCTGTGTAGTATAAATACCTTGTAATATTTTGCAATACTTATTCATTCGGAATATACACAGAAGTATTTTCTTCATGTATTTTACATTTAATATGGTATCAGTTTTCTAGAAAGTCTTCCTCCGCACACCTCTTTCGTGTTTTTCACTTTACTCTTCTCATGGCTCCAAAATCCTCTTCTTCCATGGACGAAACAACTAGTCCTTTCTTCCTTCTTCTAGGAGACAGTCCTGGTATTGTTCTTGTTACACAATCTCTTACTGATGATAACTATCACTCATGGTGTCAATCGATGCACTTGGCGCTCTTCGTGAAGAACAAGCTAAAGTTCGTTGATGGATCCATCCTCAAACCTTCAGATTCTGCCAATCCAACGCTTCCTTTTTGGTTGCGCTGTAATAATATGGTAATTTCATGGATTCCCAACTCTGTTACATCTGAGATTTCTACTAGCATTCTCTACATTAATACAGCACATGAGATATAGAATGATCTCAAGGAGCGATTCTCTTAGAAGAATGGCCCTCGTATTTTTTAATTGCAAAAGTCAATTTCGATTCTTTCTCAAGGCCAGTTGACTGTTAGTGCCTATTTTACTATGCTGAAAGGTCTTTGGGATGAATTAATCAATTACAAACCAATTCCGGTTTGTTCTTGTGAAGGTGTTCATACACTCAATTCCTATGTTCAACAAGAACGCATACTTCAATTTCTTGTTGGTTTGAATGAGTCCTATACCTCTGTTAGGGCTCAGATCCTCTTAATGGATCCTCTGCTTCCTCTTAACAAGGTTTTCAGCCTTGTCTTACAAGAGGAACAACAACGTACGATTTCTATATCTCCTGCATCTTTACATGACAATCATGCCTTTACTGTTGAGTATGATACTAATCGATTTGTGAAGCATGTATTCAAGAAAGAGCGTCCTGTGTGCAAGCATTGTGGCCTTGTTGGTCATGTTATTGAGAAGTGCTTCAAATTACACGGTTATCCACTTGGATACAAATTCAAACCATGGCAGCAGTCCAAGGTCAATCAAGTTGTCTCTGACAACACTTCTTTGGCTGCATCTCCATTTTCATTAACTGAGTCTCAATATCAGCAATTACTAGCTATGCTTCAGCCATCTGATCCTGTTACTTCATATGCCAATCCACCACACACTACTAATGTAGCTTCTTCTGTTTCAACTGCTGGTATAAACACTTCTTATATTCCATCTATTTTTTCTTCCAGTTGTATTCTACCTACTAATATTGGTTTATCTTCTTGGATTCTTGATTTGGGAGCCATAGATCATATGGTTCCATCAACATCCTTGTTTTCTTGCTTCAAACTAGTCATTAACACTACTGTCAAGCTTCCAAATGGCCAAAGTGTATTTGTTACACACATTGGCACTGTTCACATTTCTAAGGATCTAATACTTAGAGATGTTCTTTGCATTCCAGCTTTTTCATTCAAATTGATATCTATTAGCAAGTTAACCTTGACTCTGACTTACTGTTTGTCCTTTTTCTCTGATTTCATTTTTATACAAGACCTAAATCAATGGAAGCTAATTGGAGTGGGTAGACACAAGGAGGCCTTTACTTTCTGCAACAATCAAGCTCCTTTTACTAGTGATTTACTACAAACTCCTTCTTTACCTGTAATAGCATCACATTTAGCTAAACAGTTGTTTGTTTGTTCCAAATCCTCAAAACATGCCTTATTTGAACTATGGCATAATAGATTAGGTCATCCTTCTGTTTCTAGGATGAAACTTTTACATAAATTCATGTTTGATATGTTAGATACTGACTCTCCATGCCTTGTTTGTCCTTTGGCCAAACGAAAGAAATTACCATTTCCTCATGCCTCTCATATGTCTGTTTTTCCTTTTGATTTGGTTTATTGTGATGTATGGGGACCTTTTTCTACCCCCATCGTTGAAGGTCATAAATATTTTTTAACAATTGTTGATGATTGTACAAGGGCAACATGGATTTATCTTTTAAAATGCAAGTCTGAAGTTTCTTCTCTTATTCCTCAATTTTTCAAACTTGTTAAAACACAATTCCATAAAAAAATTAAGAAGATTCGTACTGATCATGGTATTGAATTTTCTTTAACATCTTTTCTTCAGTCTAAAGGTGTTATCCATCATTTCAGTTGTGTTGAAACTCCTCAACAGATTTCTGTTGTTGAGCGTAAACATCAACACCTTTTAAACACTGCTCGGGCCTTAATGTTTCAATCCAATTTACCTATTCATTTCTAGGGTGATGCCATTCTTACAGCCACTCATATTATAAATAGGTTACCTACAACTTTGTTGGGAAATAAATCACCTTGTGAACTACTTTTTCAATCCCCTCCCACTTATGATCATCTTAGAACTTTTGGATGTCTCTCTTTTGCATCCTCTCTACTTAGATCAAGATCTAAGTTTGATTCTAGGGCACGACAGTGTATATTTCTTGGTTACCCTTTTGGCATTAAGGGTTATAAACTGTTAGATCTCACTACAAATAATACCTTTGTATCAAGACATGTTGTTTTTCATGAACATGTCTTTCCTTTTAAATCTCCTTTTTCCTTTGTATCACTTTCAACTTCAGTGCATTTCAATACTGTTCTAGATCATTCATCAATTTTTGAACATTATAATATGCCTTCAACTGTATCTTCAGTCCCTGAGAATACAATACCTACTGACAATACAAAGCCTACTAAGAATACTGAGAATTGTTTTTCACCAAATACTGCTTCTCCCAATACAAATATTGAACCATAACCCTCATCATCCACACAAATTCATTCCAATTCAGACTCATTCATAGAATCTGAAATTGTTCCTAAAACAGAGTTTGAAATAGCTTCTCCTCCAATTCATAAATCATCTAGACATAGAGGAGCTCCTGGTTATTTGCAGCACTATAATTGCAACTCTCTTACTACACACTCTACATCAAATTCCACAGGTTCTATTCCTATACCAGTAGGTATTCCATATGACCTTAATCAATTTCTTTCTTATCATAGACTATCTCCTAAGCATAAATCCTTCGCTTTGGCTATTACTGTTGATATAGAGCTTGAGTTTTATTATCAGGCAGCCAAACACTCTCATTGGAGAGATGCTATGGCTGCCGAGATTCTAGCCTTAGAAAATAATAATACCTAGACTGTTACCTCATTGCCTATTGGATGTAAATGAGTTTATAAAATCAAATATAGAGTTGATGGCTCTATTGAGCGTTACAAAGCTCGATTGGTTGCTAAGGTGTATACTCAACGTGAAGGATTAGATTATTCTGAAACTTTTTACCCTGTGGCAAAAATGGTTACTGCTCGTACACTTCTTGCCATAGCTACTGTTTAGAATTGGTCTTTGGTTCAACTTGATGTGAACAACGCCTTTTTACATGAGGATTTATTTGAGGAAGTTTATATGACTCTTCCTCCTGGTTTTCATACTAAGGGGGAGTCTAAAGTGTGCAAATTAAACAAGTCCCTCTATGGTTTAAAACAAGAATCTCTCGTCAATGGTTTTCCAAGTTTTCTAATACTCTTCTTGAACTTCGTTTTAATCAGTCTAAAGCTGATTATTCCTTGTTTACTCGTTCCGATGGTGCTTCTTTTATTGCATTTCTTGTGTATGTTGATGATATCTTAATTACCAGTAATGATTCACCTACTGTTGATGATTTGAAACTGTTGCTGGATAATAAATTTAAGCTGAAAGATCTAGGTCAGCTTAAATACTTCCTTGGTTTGGAAGTTGCTAGATCTCCTCAAGGCATCTCGTTATGTCAACGTAAGTATGCACTTGAGATATTACAAGATGCTGGATTTCTTGGTGCTAAACCAGCTGCTTTCCCAATGGAACAAAATTTAAAACTTAGTAAAGACTTTGGCAATTTGTTAGCTGATCCTTCTGTTTTTAGAAGATTAATTGGTAGATTATTATATCTTACCATTACACGGCCAGATCTCACCTTCTCTGTTCATTGGCTTAGTTAGTATATGGATAAGCCCTGTGAGCCTCATTTACAAGCTGCTTATCGTATTCAACAGTACATCAAGTCCACTCCAGGACATGGTTTATTTTTTCCAGCTGATTCTTCTTTTCAGATCAAAGCTTTTATAGATTTGGATTGGACTTCATGCCCTGAAACTCGAAGATCTACTACAGGTTACTGTGTCTTTCTTGGAGATTCCTTGGTGTCCTGGAAATCTAAGAAACAAAAAACAATTTCTCGTTCATCAGCAGAGGTGGAATATCGTTCTATGGTCACTACAACTTGTGAAATTGTTTGGCTTCTTTCCTTAGTCTCAGATTTTAGAGTTTCTCATTCTAATAGTGCTCATTTGTTTTGTGATAACATAGCTGCACTTTATATTGCTGCTAACTCTGTCTTTCACGAGCGCACAAAACATATTGAGCTTGATTGCCATTTTATACGTGACAAGCTTCAAGCTTCAAGTTGGGATTCTTAAGACATTTTATGTTGGTTCTCAACATAAACTTGCTGATGTTCTTACTAAAGCCTTGGGTAGTCACCAATTTTCTACATTGATAGCCAAGATGGGAGTTCATTCCATTTACTCTCCATCTTGAGCGGGAGTATTACAACTTGTCTTATTGTAATATGTTATTTTATTCTGTCCTTACATGTAATTACACTCATTTTACTTTACTCTTTGTATTATAAATACCTTGTAATATTTTGCAATACTTATTCATTCGGAATATACACTGAAGTATTTTCTTCATGTATTTTACATTTAATAGATGTTTGTTCCTTTGTGGCTCACCCTGTGTTACACAATTGGAGCTTTCACTATTTGGGGTGATGGGTTTCTTGAATCATTCATCATTGACTATGTAGGCGGTTTTGTTATTCATCTTTCTTCTGGGGTGGCTGGTTTCACTGCTGCTTACTGGGTAATCGACATGAAAACCTAATCTTTTTTATACAATAATGCATGCTTTCAAATAGAAGAAACCTTTAGCATTGAGACAAAAATAAAAACAAAAAACATTACACTTCGATAATTTCATGGAAGAATATTTTATTTTCGAATCAAAAGAATCGTATTGCACTCACAACACGTGTTCTCATTCCATGATTGTTATATATGATGAGTGTAGGTCGGACCTAGACACACACTTGACAGGCAAAACTTCCCACCAAACAACATAATTCACATGTTGGCAGGTGCAGGGTTTCTGTGGATGGGATGGACAGGCTTCAACGGTGGAGCTCCCTTTTCAGTAAACGAGATAGCAACTCTGGCCGTTGTCAACACCCATATCTGCACTGCCACAAGCCTCTTGGTCTGGGTTTCTCTGGACATGTTCTTCTACAAGAAAAGCTCTATAATTGGTGCAATCCAGGGGATGATCACTGGCCTCGTTTGCATCACTCCTGGAGCAGGTTAGCTCTTAAACTTGCTCTACCCTAAGTGGTAGCCAACATTGGGGTGATATATTCACTTAAAAAAGACTTGGTTTCATTACTAAGGGCATATCAATGGCTGCAAAGCATCAATTTAACATGATTTCTATATAAAGAAAACATTATATTTTATCATTTTAGATGGAACCCATGTGTAGACAGAATAAATCTATTTGTAAGTCTATTTAGCTTGTAAATAGCACAACACTCACTAAGTTTTTATTAGATTCCGAGCCAACATTCCAAAAGTTAACATCAATGTAATGATACTGATTTTGTTCTTGGTTGTTTAAAGATGAGAAGCCACACCAGAATGTAAATGTTTTCATTAATTATATATAAAAATGGACAGGTGTGGTGTCCCCTTGGGCAGCTATGATCATGGGAACACTGCCCGGTTCGCTTCCATGGTACACTGATGGTTTTGCACCGGAAATCGGCCTTCTTCCAAAGCGTGGATGGCATATTAGGGGTCTTCCACACGCATGCCGTCGCCGATATCTTGGGAGGACTTCTCTCTGGCATCTTCGCCAAACCCAGCCTTTTGATGTTGATGTACGGAGCACATACCAGCTATGGTCCCGGCTTAGTATACGGCATCTTCAGCAGATCCGGATCACAATTCAAAGACAGCCTCAAGCAAATGGGGTTCCAGGTTATCGGAGCTGCTTTTATCACATTGTGGAACGTGGGGGTGACGAGCTTAATCTGCATATTGATTGACCGCATTGTTAATCTTAGGATGAATGAGGAAGACCTTGAGATTGGTGATGCTGCTGCGCATGGAGAGAAAGCATATGCACTTTGGGGAGATGGCGATCAGAAACTGGCCTTCGTTTGCACATATCTCCTAGAATACCTTCTGTCTGCGGCAGACAACACCTCTGACGTCTTTGCACCAGCAAAAATTGGATTCCCATTCCAACAATTTTCTGATTTAAACGTTTTCTACTATCCGAAGAAAACAGATAAATACAAGATGTGGACTCCACTGTTGAAATCTTGTCCGTGAGCAAAGTCAAGCGTGACATTTAATACAGTGGAGTTCATTCACATGATCATGCTATGTTTATCTTTCTCTTTTCGAATGGTAAAAAATATTATATCAGGAAATCTCGATCTTAAAAGTAACCTCCCAACACCATAAGCTTTGAGTAACAATCGTTACTAGGAAAATGCGATAATTAATGTATTGTATGTATATTATGTTTGTTGTATTATGATCAGTAAATGGTCATGTTGTTGTGGAGCATATATAGTCGTGCGTAGGAAGTTGTTAATATTGTTCAAAATGTTCTTCATTTTATTGAGTGTTTGTAAATTAAGCCAAGGGATCAGGAGTAATCAGAAAGAGGTGCAGTACTGATGTTGGTTTGGCTCTGTTGAGTGATCAAAGACTATAGCTATCTTTAAGCTAAGCTTTGGATCATGAACTATAAATTTCTTTGATTGATGTTTAAGATTATCATACATACATATATATACATATATATCTATATATATAGTGAGCTTAAGACATAAATTTTTTCTTAAGTATATAGTCCAATTAGCTAGTGGGATGTTTTATACTTTTCTATGTTCCAAGTTTAACAAGAAAATTAATGTAATTTGTTCTTAAGATGCTTGGAGAGGCTTTTGATTGGATGTTAAACTTGGAATATTGTACAATGCCATTGTGATAAAGCTTCCTTTGTTTCTTTCATATATTTTCCATAATAATTTTTCAACTCACTGATCAACTCTAAACTTGAAGCATTGCATAACTACTAACATGTCTTAACACCAATAAATGGTACTTTCCATGGAAAAAAAAATGCAGAGAAGATTCAATGGAAATCCTTACAAAAAATAATAATTTGTAGTCCTCTTTGGTAAATTACATCTCCAAGTAAGTCATCTTTATGGCTAGAACAATTTGATTTAATACATGATCATTTTACATCTGACTATATATAAAAGGACAACATGATGTACAAGCTCCAAGTTGTACATTCCATACTAGTGAATTTTACTTGTGCTTCAATTCTTTTAGGTGTTTCTAACAGTTCTAGTATTCCTAAATGAAAATATATACCAAAAGACAAGTGCATGCTTAGGTAATAAGATGAGATAAGAATTTTGTATATAGTAGTGAAATGGTCTTGAATATTAGTTAAATGATTTGAGTTAAAATATTTTTTGTATTTTGTTTAGAAGTTTGAAAAAGTTGTAATTTTTATGTAATGATTAGATGAAAAAGTTGAAGATTTGAAATTGTAAAGTATTTTATGTTTGAGTGATTTTGTTTAGAGGAAAAGTAGTAGTATTATTGAGAAAAATCTCTATAAGAGAGATTGAATACAATTGGGAGTTTCCTCCATGTCAATGATGACATCAGAAATATATAGAGCACTATTGTCTAGAGCATGAACTACATTATTTCCATCCCTCTCAACATGGTTTATAGACCATCTAACAAATTTACAGAGCAAACTTTTAACATCTGCAATTATCATCCCTTTGTTGTCCCAACTTTGATCTAAATATTTGATGCCCTTGATAACAAGTAATGAATCACCTTCTAGAATGATCTTTTGTAATTCTAACTCAATCCCAAAAATAATAGCCTGAAGTGCACCAAAGGATTTGGCAAGCATTGGATGTAAAAATAATGGTTTGTTCATCCTCATAGTTGCTAGAACTTTTCCTTCCTAGTCTCTTGCAATTACACCAACACCTAATCTGCATAGTTGTTTGCTCATGGATGCATCCCAATTAATCTTAACAATATCCGTTGGAGGTGCCACCCAAACACTACTAACTAGTGGAGAATTTGCACACTAAGAAAGATCTTTCTGGTTAATAAGTTTGAGGTCTTGCAATTTTTGAGATGTTTGTTTAATCATTGTATTAGGATGGGTGAAGACCTTATGAAAAATCAAGTCGTTTCTTCTTTTCCATATTCTCTATGCTACATCTGCAAGTCCTCCATCACTTCACTATCCATAGATGCTAACATTAAAAGCATGGTATCTTTAAAACTCTGATGACCAAAATTGCTTTTCTAAAGTTTCATAGAATATTGTCTCCAAACATCATTTGCTGAGTCACATGTCAAGAGTGCATGCTCAATGGTCTCTTGTTCTTGATCACAGGTGGGGCACATTGGATTTTCCACTACTTTCTTTTTGAAAAGCTGAAATTTTGTATATAGACCATCTTGGCAAACTTTCCACAAGAAAAGTTTCTCAGTATTAGGAACTGACCACCCCCACATCTTATGCCATTTATCCTCTTGGTGTTGATTACTGGATGATTGGCCCTTGTTCCTCTCTTGTAAACATCATTGTAAGTGGTAGGCACTTTTAACTGTGAAGAAACCATTGGTTGTGTGTCTCCATATCAGTTTATCAGCACTGCCATAATGACAGAGAAGAATTTGGCTTATTATTTCAGCTTCTTTACTCGAAAATATCTCATTGATTAGCTGCATGTTTCAATTTTCTAGTCTTGGATTATTAGCATAGCCACTTTGTCCTTTGCTAGAGTTATGTGGGAACCATTTTGTATCTTAAAGGATGTGAGCTGAGGGATCCATTTATTAGAGTTGATCTTGATGGATTCTCCATTGCCCACAATCCAAAATAATCCTTCTTCAAAGATTGATTTTGCTGCCATGAAGCTACTTCAAATGAAGGAAGGATTCCTGCCCATTTTTTCCTGTTAAAAGTCCCCTGCTGGATAATATTTCTGATACATAACCTAAGCTAAAAGTGAATGAGGTGTTTGTACTAGCCTCCACCATTATTTTGCTAGTATAACCAAATTGAAATTATCCAAGTCTCTGAATCTTAGCCCTCCAATAGATTTTGATTTCCTCATTTGGTTCCAAGGGATCCAATGTATCCTTTTATCCTTGTCTTTTTTACCCCACCAGTGGCCTTGCATTATTCTATTAATCTCCCTTAAGATTGATTTTGGAATCTTGAATACACCCATGCAGTAAGTGCGAATTGCTTGAATCATAAACTTTAAAAAGAGATTTCCTTTCTAGATTGAGAAAAGAATTTCGACTTCTAGTTGTTGATTCTTGCTCTAACTTTATTTAGAATACTATTGAAAGATCCTACTCGAGATCTTTCAACTAAAGCTGGAAGTCCAAGATATTTCTCATATGTTTGAGTAGATCTATTTCCTGCAATGCAAGTGATAATATTCTTTGTACCTTTATTAGTAATCCTACTGAAGAATATAGATGTCTTCTTCTTGTTAAGCCTCTATCTTGATGCATTTTTATAGATCTCTAATAACCTTAGCAGTCTACTCCACTCTAATGAGTTTGCTTTGCAGAAGAGGAGGCTATCATTTGCAAAAAAAATATGTGATTGATATAGATATGGCCCCTAGCCAAGGGCACACTAGTGATTTGTCCTTCAACTTCTGCTTTGTTTAGGAGTTGACTTAGGGCTTCAAAACAAAGTATGAAAATCTAAGGTGAGAGAGGATAATCTTGTCAATGCCTCTTGAAGGTTTAAACTTTTTTCATGGGGCTAATGAGCAAAGTGTATCAAACAATGGTAACACACCTCATTATGAGCCCTAGCCATCGGCTAGAAAAACCAATCTTCCTAATTACAACTTTCAAAATCGGCCATTCAATCTTGTCATATTCCTTGCTCATGTCCAACTTTAAATCCATAAATCCTTCCTTCACATGCAATTGGCACTTTATAGTATGCATGGATTCAAAGGCTACCATAATATTGTCTGTAATTAGTCTTCCAGGAACAAAGGCACTTTGTGTTTGAGAAATTAGAGAGGGAAGAATTGTTTTCAATTTGTTTCTAATACCTTGGCTAGGATCTTGTACATCACATTGCAAAAGCTAATGGGCCTAAATTCAATGACTTTGGTTGGTTTTGTGACCTTGGGGATTAGAGCTATAAATGTGTCATTAAGGTCATTGGCCCAAGAATCAGAGTTGAAAGCTGTTGTAACTGCATTGCAAACTCCTTTGCCAACAATTTTCCAATGACTTTGAAAGAAAGTAGCTGGAAATCCATCTAGTCCAAGGGAGCTAAGAGTTTTCATCTGAAATTTGGCATCCTCAATCTTTGAAAATGAAATTTCTTAGAGCAATCTGGTGTTCATTTCCTTTGATACAGTTGGCCTTAGAGATTGAGTACATTCTTCTATTCTCGTAGGATTGGAGGTATTAAACAAGCCATGAAAGAAAGCTTGGAAAATAAAGCAGATACCCTCATGTGTATTTGTTGTTTTTCCTTCTCAATCAGATATGCCTTGGATAAAATTGGAGTTCCTTCTTTAGTTAGCACACATTTAAAATAATTTAGTGTTCATGTCCCCATCCTTTACCCATCTTTGCTTTGCTCTTTGTTTCCATTTTAAATCCTCCTCTTCAAGGAGTCCATCAACTTTCTTCTTTAGGTTACTAATATGTACTGAGAGATCTCTATCTTTTGCTTCCTCTAATACTTTGAGCTGAGAGAGCTTAGTGTTAATAACTGCTTTTTTGTTTCTTGAAGGCTACTTTACTCCACTGCCTAAGAGCTTCCTTCCACCTTGTCAATCCATTTGTGGTGCCTGTAATATTGATTAAAAGATAAAATTCACGATTGTAGGCTTTCCTGACAATGTCATTACACTCTTCCCTTCTTGCCCAATTTGCTTCATATCTGAAAGGCCTTATTCTCCTTACTTTATTCTCCATAGTCCCTAATTCATGGAGTAATGGACATTGATATGAAGTTTGTGCAGCCAATGTGGCAACTTTGGTTTCAAAAATAAGTTGTACCATTTAGAGTTTGCTAGAGCTTGATCCAATCTTTCTTTGGTAAAATTCTTCCATTCTCTATTATTGCTCCATGTAAACAGAGATCCTTGATAGCCAAGATCAATAAGGCCAAATTCTTCAATCACTTCTAAAAATTCCTCCATTTGCTTATAAGGTCTTAGTGCCACTTCAGATTTTTCATTTTGGTGGATAATTTCATTCAAGCTGGAGTTAAGACTGACGGTTCGGTGATTGACCCGTCATACTCCCTTTAACTGCTCCTGAGAAATAGTGGAAACATTTTGTTATGGTGGAGAGTTGGGAGTGAAAACACCAATGCAATAGGAGAGTCACCCAAACCTTTCAGTTAAAACAAGAGCTCAGCGCCTGTCTTAATGAGTTATCAATTCTTTCATGTTGTTGCTAAAGATAATCATAGAAGACACATGATCAACAATCCGATGAAGGGGGGGAGGGGGGGGGGGGGGGGGTGAGGTGAGGTGTATGATGAACACCTCCAAAAGGAAAAAAGAGCTCATCAAAGACCACATGACGGGACAAAAGAATTCTGCCTATTTGTGGATCAAATCAATGCATTTGTAGTACCATGCAAATCCAAGCCAAGTTCTCATTAGGTTTCAATTGTTTCAATAGCTTACAATTGTTGGTCCTTTTTTATGTTGAAGGATTCCCATAAAAGCTTGTTAGGAGCCAAATGTTTCATATGTCTAGTTGTGACATTTTGAGAGATATGTGCCTTTGAGTAAAAGATACCAACTCTACTTCCGAATGGTCCTTCGAGTAAAAACCTAGTCATTCAATGCAGCCTATGCTTTCCACAATAAAGCTCCTATTAAAGCCCAATTGATTTCTGGTTCTTTCTACCTTCCATCTGTTACACTTCATTTCAATAAGGGAAACAAAGTGTGGGGACTTTGTATTCACCAAGTGGTGAAGTCTTCAAACTGTATGAGTGTGATACCCCGTATTTACGTGTATTTTAAGTAAATAAATTATTTTATTTATTAAGATTACGGGCGTTCTTGTTTTAAATTTTATATTATTTTAGTGGTATTATTTTATTATTTCTAACTGTGAAATTTAATTCAAAGTGTTTTATTGTTATTAATTATTGTTCATCATTTAAAATGCTCTTTCTTTTAAATTAGTTTATTGTTGAATTTTATTATTTTATTTTCCTAAGTCACTGCGTTTAAATTAATTTTTTTTTAAATTTGTCGTTTTGAAATTATTTTCGTTGGATCCGTTTTGATACCCAAGATGAAAGACTGGATCTTTTTTTCCGCTTTTTCTTTTTCCCTTTGCTCTTTTTCTTCTTCTTTCTTTTTCTCCTCCCCTGCTCCCTTCTTGTGCGTGACCTCTCCCCTTCCTCTCATGCCGTGCGCTTACTTCTCCCCCAGCCTGACGCCAGGCGCCACCGTCTGGTGTCACCGCCCAGCCCATCCTCTTCCCCACCGGCCAGTGACCACCCCCTTCCAATTCCAGCCCTTGCCTCGCTGCCACCTTCCCCCAAGCCCACCTCAAAGCCGCCGCCCCCTTTTACTCCAACGCCGTCGTCCGCGGTTTTCAGGCCACTACACCACCACCAACCATCTACTCCCTTGTCTATGACCCACCCCCATTGATCTCAACCCCCACGCCACCCTCTACCTCCCTCATGCATGCTCAACCTAAGTGGGTTTCCACCCACTTCGTTCCACCATCACGTAGCCTTAGCACTGCCGCCATTGACTCACCAGACCACCCTCTTCCTCCCCCAGCCTTCCCGTGTCTTTCCCTTCCTCTCTATCCAGAATCTAGCCCCTACCTCTCTCGCATGAGTTCGGCCCTTCACAGCTCCGATCCCCGCTGTGCACCGCCACCTGCCTCTCAGCACCTCCCTTAGCTCCTCCATGCCCCTCCATAGCCAGCCAAGCTCCCCCTTTGAAATTCTCAATTTTGAGACCCACGGCCCCTTCTTGTAAAACACTACTCTACCACTGCTCTGCCTTTTTTCTCATCACCTTGATCTTCCAAAGTTGCCTTTCATCATTGTATGTAATTTTTTCCAAGAACTTTTGAGATTTAAATATATGTTTACTCTAACATATTTTCTGCAATTTGGTTGGTTGGCTGTGCCGGACTTGGAGTCCGAGGAGCATAGGTATTAGGTTGGATTTGAGGATAGGTTTGTTATTTGAGATGAATTATGCTTGCGTGTATTATGTTGTGTTTTGGTGTCATGATTTTTATTGCATCATAGCATGCATATTTATGTGTCGTAAATGAAAAGTGGGTTTTCATGTGAAAGAGGAAAAATGGACTGTAGGGATGGTGGTAAGCATAGACGGTGATAGAGTTCCGCCTGCGATTCCCACGTACAATGCTCTGATACCTTGTATGGAAAGGAATTGTATGGATGGTGGTAAGCAGGAAAGGTGGTAGTCCTGTATGTGATTCCCACCTACAGAGCATGCGATAGGGATGGTGATAGAGTCCCGCCTGTGATTCCCGCCTACAGTGAGTTGATAATTGGTTAATGGGCCATTTTATGGGAAAATGGCGAGTAGTTATTTTAATGGATTTGTTTTTGGCCAAATGAAATTTTGGCATGCTTTGAAAAATAATCATTTTCGGGAAGATAATGGTTTTGGGTCTCATACATGTTTCATCTGGTGCATGCATATATGTTGGTTGCATGAATGTATTTTTATCTCTTGGGTTGTTTGGTTGGTTACTTACTGAGACTCATAATACCACGGTATTCGATACCATACGGTTCCGCTTTATGGAATCGTAGATTTTGATACAGAGGAAGATGTCGAGCCTAAGGGATCGGCTCCGTTGGAGGAGTGACAAGTGGTCACTTGGGATCATGGGCTCTGTATCACTTTTTGGCTATATAAATATCGGTTTTTACTTTATTTTCATTGGATAACTGTATAATTTTCTATAATACTTTTATTTTGGTAGTTTTGTATTTAAATTTCTAGTACTTAGATGACTTCTTTATTTATCCGCTGCAAATTTATTGTACATGTTTGAAGAAGGTTGCATACATCTTGAGCACTTATCGTTGGGGATGTGTGACCCGTGTTGTCATTATCCTAACATCATGATTCCTACATTTTCAAACATGGGAGTCGGGGCATCACAATGAGGGTTCCCAAGCTCTGTTAGCCTAAAAAGGCATTTTTCTCCAACAATGAGTTATCCTGACATCCATGATTTTGGGAAGCCAGTTTGATGTAGTTCAATTGAAAGTGGACGACATTCATCACATGTTTTAGTGTAGAGGATGAATCCCATCCATTTTACAGTGCAGACTTGACACATTCGGAAGGTTGCATAGGATCAAGAAGGAAGAAAATGAAGTTAACTAGATGAGATCAGGAAAAAATAAACACCTGTAATGTTTTGTCATTGAAACTAATTATCAATGGCTTTGCATTAAGAAGAAAATACAAAACCACTACTCATATTGAACAAGTACAGAACTTTCTATGCTGTGTTATTCTTTTAGATTTTACCACATCTTCCACCCACACCATTTTTAACCATTTTACAGAAGTCAGCAATTCAAGATCATTTTGCTTTTGTTAAATGACCTTACAGCCAGATTAAATTTGGCCCTCTTCTCTCGTGAAGAACGTTTGAAGATGGAGAGACCCTATATTCGGAATCCCTTATCAAACAAAAATATTCTTGTAATGTAAACAATTTACATCCATGCTTGTGGGAAAATAGACTATTTGACAGATAGGGAAACAAGAATAGGCAGCCTTTTTTTTTTTTTTTTTTTTTTTAATTTGAAATCATTAAGAGAATTTTATTTTTCCTTTCATAATGGGCAAGATAGCAATTGACATATTCAATAACAAATTTCATTAAAAATAAATAAATTAAAAAATTAAAAAAAAAGCCCTATTTTCTGTGACAGCCAGAGAACCAAACATACTGACTAACAAGTTGTGATCGTAGTGTCCTCTCCAAGTGAGAAGAAAGAGAACACGCACTTGTGCATCAACAAATATTCATCAACATTCTCGTGGTGTGGTATTCAGGATTTGGACAGCATGACAGACAGTGAAGGAGACACAGAGAGCACAAATTGTGATACTTTCAATTTAACATAAATAATAAATATCCTGGGAACATGTCACGGCAATTCTTCCTCAACAATCACGCATGAACATGATGATGGGAGGTGATTATGTGGTTAGGGTGTCAGGAAGGGTAGTGGAATGAGATCCAAGCACTCGTCCACCTACATCAGGGAAATTCTCATATCCGGGCAGGGGGCCAACCGTCCCATTAGCATCTACAAGCATAGGATACTGGAGAAGGTGGCCTTGCAATGGTCTGAATTCTGCAGCTGAAAATCTGCTCCAGTTATCTTCTGCAATCTCATTCACTGTCTTCACACATTTCAAACTCTCTGGCTCCTCGAAGCATGCATCCTTCACGGCAAGATGCTCAGACCACAGTGACATTCTGTATCCATAAACCTGCATGTGTGCATAATCTTAAACCATATTCTGAATACAGGGACAGTGAAGTTCTTGTTATTAGATAGAGAACCTAAGCAACAAACCTAATATGAAAACACAGTTCAAATCTTAGAAAAGATTAATCACCATCATCAGTCTTCCTTACTCTCACCAGCACCAACAAATTGGCTGCCAGCCACCCAAAGGAAGAAACACATCTAATGTGAAACACATAATTTAACTGTCTCATTGTTTCCAGTAACACCCTCCTCCAAGCCCCAAGAAAGAAGCTGAAATGAAAACTTTGGAATAAATTAATAAATGTCAAGCAAGACAAACTCAGACCTGACCGTGTGGCTGCTTCTTCCTTCCAGCCCAAGTATGATGGGGTTGATATGCAGCCATAGCTAACTCAGTGTCCTTTGTACCAGCCATGGATCTCTGGTTAATATTGGCAGATCCGACTATTACATATTCATCATCAACAATCATTCCCTTGGCATGTACATAAATCATAAACCGCTTGGACTTTTGTGATTCCGAGACCTGAGAAAAGTTTAATTATGGTCAAATAAAAACGATTTTTTTGCAAGATATAAAACAAAACAGTATTTAAATGACAAGTTAATAACACAACATATCAGGATGCATAATAAAATTTTAAAATTCTGTGAACCCCCATTGTATCATAGAGAGAAAAAATAAACAAAATTTAAATAAAACACATCTGAGGAAGAACAGTAAAATGGAAAATCACATGACACAATTTTGAATAGGATTTTTTATTACATGCAATTTGCAATATATGGCAAGTCGTCCTATTTAATAAAGAAAATGGCACAATTATTCTAGCTAATAGAAGTCAAAATTATAGACCAACAAGATCATTCCATTGTCAAAATACTACCAAAAATAACAAATAATTATGAGATTATTTAGTCTTCTAGTAATAAAATAAAGCAAGCCCCATTCAAAAACGAGCAGAGACACGTTAAAATGGCTATGATTCTTCGAGAAAGAATCAAAATAACTACAGCACCCTACGCAACTAGGCAGGATTGGCTCAAGAATTTGTAGGGCTGGAGGCCTGGACAACCAGAAAACCCAAAGAGGTCCATTGTTTCCTATGCTTTTTAGACAAAAAGAATTCAATAATTGATACATGTAAATTAAAAAAAAAAAAAAAGAAGCAAGGGAAGCTCTTTGATAACTATTCCTTAGGACAACTGATTGAACATGTATGCTGGTATCATTTAGGTGAGAATAGAATTTCATATTCTGTTAATTTAAACAAGCACTGCTAGTATCCTTCTAACTTTTTTTTTTTTTATGGCAAGGAATCCTGGAGATTGCAAATGCAACATGTCTTTTTACCCAATTGAACCCTAGATTTGTGTAGTGTGTCTCCATCATAAAAATCAGGGAAATCATCGGCTTTTCACAGATGAGAATGGCCCCTAAAAATTGTTTGCACCCAAGGGTTTGAACCTTAGACTTGAGCCAATCACAAGGAGTTACACCTTACTAACATAACAACAGCAGTCTTCAATGATCCTAGATTATCTCATAGATAAAAGTATTAAAATTCATCTTACTGGTGGGTTGATTTGAGCAAAAAAGCAAGTTTTTAAATTTTAGGGACACTATATTTGAGTGCATAATTACTGTGAATTGTATCTGAAGGTAGCGGATGTCAGAAATGAAATAATTTCTTAGCATTATAAATTACAGACCAACTACTTCCAATAATCATGGCAATTTAGAGCAACAGAAAAATAGAATTCCTGTGGACTATTACCTTAACACCATTATCACTTGACCTTTCCTTGAGAATGTGTTCCCGATTACCAAGGCAATAGAAATTGAGAAAATCTCGAGGATGCAAGTCCACACGCCCCATGGCTTTCAGTTCCATTGCAACTATATTGTACATCATTTGCATTGTTTGGCTCTACAAGAACAAGTGTGCAAAAGCTAGGACATAAATTTCATTGCTTCTCTTGTTATTATCTCTATTAAACACTTTTTGTACTTTCCATGTAACATCTTCATATGAAAAACTAAAACCAAGAAGAAAAATAAAGGATAACATGCAGCCTATCCAGATGAGTCTGATAAAACTTGGGGAATTGCAATCAGACAACCAGGTTGCCAAGAATACAGCCTATTGATTGGCGGCAATGTAAGAGAAGACTACTCTTAGAGAAACAGGTGAACAGTGCAAAAGAAAAAAAAATATTTAGTTTTTTTTTTTGTTTTTATTGTCAGAATGTACCAACTATCTGTAGCTATCTTGTCTGTCTCAAAACGTGTAGCAATATTTCCAGTGTGTACAGTTTAGAAATTAGATAAAAAATTACCTGCCAAAAGAGAATTTCTTGCATGGTTAATGATTTTGGATCACCCTCAGGCCACATTGGTATGACAATATACACTGCGAATCTCTCATTTGCTCTAACTTTACTTGCAATCTTTAATGCCAACTCCATTGGGATTAGATTATCAGCTCCTACTCACACAATGAAAGTCAAAACTTGAGAAAATATTCTATTCAACAAATATGGAAGATATTTGGTGTTCAGGACATGATTTTTATCCAAATATATATATATATATATATATACAGTAAATAAGAATCACAGAATGCAAAAGCCACAAATAATCTTAAGGAAGAATTAAGAGAATCAGCAAGCCTGTCCAGGCATTGGTGAAAATTAAGTGCAAATGTAGCAATGACTAGTGTCAAACCTTGACAATCTTAAACATTTTTGTGGATGAATTAGCATGTGGTAGCATTTAATACTGATAGATGATGTGTAAACTAGTCCACTAGGAAAATACATAGAAAACATAAATATAGAAACTACTTCTGAACATAAACTGCTTGGATTCTGAGATCTCAAGACCAATAGTTGTATAGACAACTAAGTAAAACACCAAGGAGTAACAGAAGTTTATAATCCCGACCTGCATTTTTATATGATGGCCATGCATACGATGATCCAAGAAAATACTGATTTTCAATATATATGAAATGTTTAGCAGATCTGATCGCCTGGATGTATCCTGTTTGAATGCTTTTATCTATAACCAAATGTTTGGAGCAAATAAGGTTCTGCAGTAGAAGAAGGTTAATCTGAAATTAGGGAAGTATAGAATAACGTACAACCAATATAATGAAAGTATAGGTCTAAGTCCCAACAAAGAGATCATGAAAATCTTACCAATACGAATTGTATTTTTTGGAATAAAGTGAACAATGTAGAAAAATATAAATAAGAAAGGGAATGAAAGGGGAAAAAATAAGAAGAAGAAGATCATACACCATCCCGTGCCTTGACAGCATCATGGGTTTTGGGAAATCCTTTCACTGATCCTGAATCAATGGACCGAAGAATCTGCAAAGTCAAAATAAATGCCCCGATATTGAATGGAATAATTGGATATTTTTTCATCCTTCTCCCATAGCACCATTCGCACCCCCCCTGCGGGCGCGGGGGGAGGGGCCAAAAAAGAGGGAACTTTTACTTTAAAGAAACTCGCAAATCAAACCTGAACATGCCAGCATTCAGGATCATCTTCATCAGAAACCCACAAGCTAGGATCATCTTTTGGAACAGATGCAGTACCATTCTTTAAATTAGATACATCAGGACTTTGTATCCAAGAGATGCGTTCAATTTTTATTAAGGAGTCATCTTGCCATTTGGTGGCAACCTTTTTTAGTAGTCCAAACTCTTTCCATCTTGTTGCTTTCCTCCAACGCTGCTCAAAGTTTATAAGAACATCGTATGCAGCAGGACCTTCAACTCTGCTGTGCAGGTCATGCCGTGGTTGCCTAGGAGCCTTAGTTCCAGGCTATTCGTAGAAAACATGGGGGCAAAGCACAAGGATATAAAAAAGAAACAATTGTTACAGCATTAGTGCTAGTTATGCAAGTGATCCATATAAAATACACAAGTAGACTGTATCAAATCATTAAACAAGGAAAATTCAATTTCACACTTGATAAACTTTAAAGAATGATAAGAAACATAATTCTTAGTTGCATACTGGTATGTAGTACAAAGATAGTTGATGACAGATAATAGAGAAATAGCAGCACTGGAGCTAGAACGGACCTGAGTTAATAATTAATCTACATAAATTTCTTCACCTAAAACTTGTACCCACAGAATCACAGCTACGATATTTTTTTTTATAAGTTTATTAATAGAGATAGGCATACCCCAAGTACACAAGATGGTATACAATCATAGCTACGATACATATTGTTGAAATGCCACAGTGCTTTTAATTGGAAGAACAATATGAATATAACTTTTAAGTGCATTAGAGAAAATTGATAAATGGTGCCAAGTATTCTTCTCTTTTTCCGGATAAGACAAAATCCCTTGAATAGAAATTCTGCTTTTGTAGCATCTCTGTATAAATGATAATGGACGACATGAAGAAGCTAATTAATACCCTCATAATCCTGCAGAAAAATAACTGGCCAGAAATTTGGAAGAAGATGCTAAGTCCATAGTATGATATTCCAGAAATTCCCCAGGCATATGGTCATAGGACCACGAGGGAATCCCATAGCAACATGATTTCTACCCTGAATTAAGATGGACTCAAGTGAAGCAATATGGTAGAATGCCTAGCCAAAAATAAGAGGAAGCGTGCCCGCACAGGGGGGGGAGGGGAGGCCTTACACCATGCAGTGGGTAAAGTCAAGTATGACAATATGTAGGGAGGGTGGTGCTCTGATAATAAAGGCAGAACTTATGGAGTTGGAGTGTGGAAAAACATAAGAAAAGGGTGAGATATTTTCTCTAACTTTATCATATCCGAGGTGGTGATAGGGCTATAATCAAATTCTAGCAAGATGTTTGGTGTTATGATTAGCCCTCGAAGGTAGTTTTTCTTGAGTTGTCCAAAACTTGTCGGGGAAAGTCTCCACGGTAGATTCTGGGCTGCTATCCAACAACATTAGACAATTAAAACATCACTTTCACTCAATCAGCACGAGATTGGGAAGGGAAGTCGTTTTCTTCATTCTTTAACCATGTGTACCTTATAAGGATGGGAGGAAGTGATGAGTAAAGATCTTGTGGGTTTCATCTAAAAAGAGGAAGTTCGAGGTTAGAAATTTTCTTTAAAATGATTTATTCTTACTCGTAAAAAAAATCTTTCAAATTGTGGCCAGCGGGTACTTATTTACCTTGGGCATTTGGTGAGAGAAAGCTCCTTCGCAGGTGGTGTTCTTGGTGTGGACAACTACCTTAAGGAAGATTCTAACTACTGACAATTTGAGAAGAAGCCTGGTGACTAACTGGAGCTACATGTGCAAGAAGAATAGGGAGACAATTCATCACCTTCTGCTGCACTGTAATGTAGCTAGAATAATATGCGGCCATAGTCTTCCATCCTTTTGGAGTTGAGTGGATGATGCCCCAAACATAAGTAGTTGTTGGGTTGCTAAAGAAGACAAAATGTATGTCAATGCAACATCGAGTTTTGGCAGTTGGTTCCTTTAGGCGTAATGGGGTGTGTGTGGAAGGAGCACAATGCTTTGACTTTGAGGATTGTAAGAAGAAAGCGAATGAGCATGGATGAGCTTAGATGAGTCAGATCCATATTGCTATAAACTCTTTATATCTGGTGGTCATCTAATATGTTTTCTAGTTATCTAGATTTTATGTATTTTGTTTTCATTCCTCCCCTAGTCGTGTGTTCTCTTTTCTATACAACCCCATGTTGTGCCACTTTGCGCTTTTAATGAAATTGACTTGCTAATAGAAAAACAAGGTACAAAGACTAATATATGCTACAATACCTTGATTATATTCAAATGATATCATGATGCAAATACAGTAGTTAAAATGTTCTATAAACAGACTGTTTTGCTAGAAACTTACAGCAAATGTAGGATTGTGGAAGTCATCATGAAATATAGTGTCTAGATCACGAAATAGTCGGTGCTCAGGTGTATCATAGCGACCATTACAAAGATCAATCCCTCCCAAAAATGCAATTATCTTACGATTGTTACCCTGTGCTGGTGTGTCAACAAGGACACATTTCTGATGGTGAGTAAAAAGGGTTCCGACAACCTGTATAGAACCATCACATATGCAACTTCAACAAGTTATTCAGATTAAAAGAAGGCAAATGGCATTATAAAGATCAAAGATACCAAAATATAGAGTATTAATGAATTTTTATTAGTAGAAATGAGATACCTCGAATACACAAGTATAAAAAAAATGTTCACCTAAAGAATGGAAAATGCTACATACTATACTTCCAGCTTAATCTAATCTCGCCATGGTGACATGATGACATCATATTGCCCATCAACCATTGAGTTTTTTCCATTTTCTAAAAAAAGAAAGTTATGATGCGATGGCTGATGGGCAGTGCCACATAAGAACAAAGGAATATGAGTAGTGCCACATAAGGAGAATGGAATAGGTCCAGGGGTGTCAAATTGTGTTAACGGGTCGTATTCATGTCTTGTCAAAGCATATATATTATACTATATAGGTCAACCCTAATCTGACTCGTTAAACTTATCGTGTCAAAATTTTAAACCCTAACACGATCCATTAACATAACAAGTCGTGTCGTGTCAACCCATTTTGACCTATTAGTGAATATTACGAAATAGGTTAACGCAATATAATATGACCCGTTTCAAACTATTTATGTAAATGGGTTGAATAGGCCTAAAATTAATCCATTTGACTTTATTAAATTTAGCATAATTTTATATAAATGTTAAAATTACAATATCTATAAAAATTATAAAACTAATTACAAGTCCAAAATTACAATCCAAACAATAAAAATATCGAAATTAAAATTCTAACAATTTTAATTTTAGCTATTAGTGTATAATTATAATATTAACTTTCTTAACGTGTCATAACAGGTTGACCCGCTATCAACCCGTTAAGCAATCGTGTCTTAACGGGTTAACCCGTTTTGACCCGAAACCGTTAAAACTAAACTCTAACCTGCTATTATCGTGTCGTGTTCGTGTTGGGTTAACGGATCGTGTAACATATTGTCACCCTTAGAATAGTAGTAGGGTGAATGTGTAGTACATATAGATTAACTTCCGAAAGAATACATTCTATGCGAAGTTGTTACATAAACAAGGATTCAAGAACCAATACAAATAAAATTATGACTAAGCCAGACAACGAGACTAGTAATAATTGTTGAAAATGGACAAAGACCACAACAAATTAAATAATATAAAAAAGACAAAGTCACAATGAAAGAGAGGAAAAAATATAGACAATCTCCGAAAACTAACGGGAAAGTTTCGTTTTTTTTTTTTTTTTTGATAAGTAAGAAAAAATAACGGGAAAGTTTTATTAGATAATGAAATAAAGCTCGCCTGCTGCTTGATAATGCCCATCTTACTGCTGGCGTAGCGAGGTGACAGCACACACGAGACCGATGAATTCTTGAAGAACTTCTTGGTCTCTTCATCATGCGTCGCCATCACTCCTGGCTGCAATCAATGGCAATTTCACATTACAACTCAAGAATCGCCGAAATTTCTCAATGCAAAAAGATTGACGGTAACATCAATGGCCCTCGCGATCATCTTTAGGATTGATGGTTCAACCGCTCAATACAAAAACGCAAATTGTACTAATATATTCAAATACAGAAACCCATTACCATGAATTGGACAATTCACGAAACACTTCACTTTTCTGCTCATCCAGAGATGAGAAAAGAACAATATCTATCTGAACCATTAACAATAAGAACTAAGGCTTTCAGAACACTGCCTGAAAAATTATCCAAAAAATGGAGAGGATGGGATCGTATCAGAGTCAAATTACGAAATGCACATCTTACGCACCGTTCGGATGAAGAGCTTGTCGTGGGAGGTCTTATCGTCCCAAACCAACAACAAAACCCGCACGCCCTCTTCGGACTTGTACTTGAGCAGTTCACCGAGTGTTAAATCCCCACCGCGCGGCAACGGGCGGGTCGGCTCCCGAATCAGCTTCACCTTGTGGTAAATGGACCAGCCAACGATGTAAATCAAATGGTGAGCCTCCGCGATAGCATGGCAAATATCCTCCCAGCATGTCTCTTGCTTGAAAGGCTTCCCTTTCTCCAATTGTATCTCCGGCAACAAGTTTTCCGGCATGTGCGCGTCTTGGTACAATGTCATGTGGCATCCTTTCCTCAGCGGGAAGTATGTGTGCCTCACGCCCTTGTGTTCGGGATCGCCCGCGATGCCATGTTGGTACAACGAGTTTTTCTCGGACGGGGTGAACTTCAACTCGAGTTTGAGAGCAGTTGCCGGCTTCGGCGGCTCTCCGGAGGCACCCCTTATTGGGAACCAGCCGGAGATGAGCCCGCCGGACTGGATCTCCATAGCCGGGATCTTGACGGTGCCGATGATCTCTGCACCGATCATATCGTCATCCTTGACCTGGAACTCTAGGCTGACTACTTGGTGCGCCAGTGGAATGTGGAAACGCTCGTTCCACTGGGGGTCCTCGGCCTTCTTGATGACCCGCGTGCGGGCCAAGGTGACTTGTGGAACCGTCACCTTGACGTAAGGGTCGCTGGTAATGATCTTGCGGTGGTGGTGGATCTTGTCGCCGTCACCATCACTGCCATCGGGATTTGTGGCGGTCTTTTCAGGGATTTTAATAGTGTCACAGATGGTTAAGCAGCGGCGGAGATGCTGTACCATGACGTCCATGTTCGGCAAGCGCCGGGCCTCGATGATTGTCAGGTCGAGGTCACCGTGGAGCCAGGTCATCAACTCCTGGTCTGAACGGAATTCCGTCATGGAGATGCAGAGGTAAGAACAACGACGGCGATGACGGTACCAACTGCCGTACTTTATCCAACTGTTAAAGCATGAGAAACAGAGGGAAAGCCAAGCCAGGCAGGGAAGAGAGAAATTAAAGCGAAGGGGAAAGAATTACAAGGAAGGAATATAAAGAACACGGACAAAGGAAAAAGGATCTGGTCTCTTGCTTGCTGCAGGGAGTTCCGGTCTAGTGGGGATGCGGGGATCAGTTACAAAATTCAATCCTTAATTTAAAAAAATTAGTAAAAATGGAGGGTTTTAAAGCTGAAGAAGATTCTTGGGAATGGATCTTGCATGTGTGGGGGAGAGGGGAGATTAATGGCGGGGAAAAGCTTCAAACGTCGGGGTGTCCTTCACTTGCACCATCCAGAGAAATTTCGACACGTAGTAGTCTTATGAGAATTACCGTTGTGCGAGTCCATCCTCCCCTTTCCCATTCTCAGTCCCCTCGCTTCCTTGCTTTCTTCTCCTCCGAAAATCTCCCTCTTCTCTATTCTCTATTCGAACCCATAGTCTACGTCGAAAACCTCTCTCTCCGTCAAGAACCCATCCCATCCCATCTCGGTTGAAAACCTCGTTGGAGCTCTGTCGAACCCATCTCATCTCCCTCTCCCTCCTCCATCGAACCCATTCCATCGCCGCTCGCTAGAGCACTACGAACCCACTCCCCACTTGAACCCAATAAACCCCACTGAACCACTCGATCCATAAGTTTTTTCCTATTTCATTCTTCGTATAGAGATTATTCAGTTTTTTATCGTGTGAGTTGGTTGTCTGATCAGTTTGTTATCTTGGAGAGTGAGTTGGTTCTGATTGTGTCTGCTTCTTTATTTTTTAGCCCGGTTACCAAATCCTGTTCATTTTATTTTATCATTATATATTTTTTAAACTTTTATATATTTTTTTAAATTTTTATATAAAATATAATAAAAATTTAACTTTTTTAAATATCAACATATTTATAATATTTAAAATTAATATTTTAATAATATTTTATTTAATTCAACTCAATCTAACTTTCTCAACCCAATCGGATTAGTTTGATACAAATGGATCGAAATCATATGGCTTTTTCCTCCCTAATAATTTATTATAAATTTTAACTGGACCGAAATAAGAAAAAGAAAAGCTCCATTGAAGGATCTCTGCAAGGGCCCAGAGGCGTTTAAGAAGAAAAAAAAAAAAAGGAATAAATGAAGTAATATAAGCTAATAAAAAACAATACTTATGGGTGAAGCCTCTTTTTATTTTTATGGTGAAAGGATTAAGGACTCAAAGTTAAAAGTGAGACGAGATAAAATATTTTATTAGAAGTTAAATAAAATATTATCATAATTTAATTTTTTAATATTAATTTTATTTTAAAATTTAAAAAGGTTAAATTATTTATTATATTTTTTATAAAAATTTGTGAAATTTATAATGATTATATCAGATGGGATTATATCCAAACTAATAAGTTGTTTCCTGGTTCTTAGTGATATTCTTCATCCAACTTAAATGTTTATGTTTGTGCTTCTATTTTTATCTCCGATAGCTTCACTCTTTTGTTATGTTTGATTTTACGGTATACAACAAATAGTATCTTAGTGGGATTGACGGTGGAGAGAAAGGCGAACAGGCTTTGATTCTTGGAAGGGAGAGATCGGGTTTTTTTATGTGGGGGAAGGGCACGGTGAATCAGGGTTATTTAGGGGGTGTTAAATATTTTAATATAAATATTAATAATTGGATATTAGATTTTTTATGTTCTACAATAATATAATAACAAAAATTAAATAACGTACATTTCTTCATCTCAGTTCAATGAAGAATTTGATCTAGTTATGTGATAATGATCACCCTAACAACTTTACATCCAAGTGTCTCCTGATTGTTAGAGGCACAATAATGTTGTAGATGAGAACCCTTTATCCCCTCAATGCTATTTATAGACTTCTGGTCATCATGAAATTTAGAGACTTTGTGTCTTACTACGATTAGGTTTAGACGTACTATAGTCCCACTATGACTCTTTTAAATTAAGTAATAATATTAAACTTATCTAAACTCATTAAATATGGGTGTGGGGGATATGAAATTTAAATTAAACTCTTTTGTTCTCTCACTTGACTCATACGCTCATAAAATAACATTTTGTGCTCATGGGTTTATTATAGGAAATTAATCATACTGCACAAATTTATTTTCAAAAACTTTAATAACTCAAAAATACATTACATAAGTTCCGTATATCAATATCAAATCAGCTACCAATGCGAGTCATGAAGGTTCTCTATTATATAATTAACAAATTCCCTTCTATATACCACAATACTATTAACTAATTTAACACGATCTTTAATTTTCATGTCTATTACAGAAATTATCTTGTCGTCAATGGTTGTTCAACCGGGTCAACCCAACTTGAAAATTATCATTCCGACCCAACCTAGAAATGTGCTGGCTTCCGATTAGATTGTCATATATTACCGAATTTCTGTTCCTCATATTATTCCGTAAAAAAAGGGTTTTCCGATTCCGATTTTTCAAATTATATTTGCACGTAAAAATCTCTCTCGTTATACATTTTAATTGCTGAAGCTTTTTTCTCTTTGCGTCTCTGGCCAGTCTCCGATGTCTGTTTGCCGCTCCGACCAGTCCCATCCACTATTGCAAAATTTTGTAAGCGGTACTTCTTCCATGTATGTACATTTCTGAACTCATTTCTCATCCAATTAACTTGCTTGGATACATTTTCTGCAAGAATATCAGCAGTGATCTAATTACTTCACTTCAAGCATGGCTTCTGTTAGCACGTCGGTAGATGTGATATCTCCATTATTGCCCTGTAGTGGATTGTTGCCTAAAGAGAGAGTATCCCAAAAATAAAAATGAAACTCGTGACCAAAGTGTTGGTTTTTATATTATAAAAGATTTGATATCTTGTCAAATCTCCATACTCAGCAAGTAATTTATATATATATATATATATATATTTACATATATCTGTTCATTGTACACATAATTATAATCACCGTAGGCACCACTCCACAAAGAAAATGTGAGTAACTACTTGAACTAAAATGGCCAACTGACTGAAACTAAGTAACGAAATAAGTCATTGCCAAGGAGCAGTCTGCACATTTATTCAAGCTTTAGTTTCTTCTCTGTTTTTTTTTTTTTTTTAACGTAATATGGCCTTCTGCCGCCGAATACTGTAAGGGCGTGCTAGCTAGTAGCTATGTAGACACTGCTTTTGAATTGATTCTGACAATCGAAAAAAAGAAAGACATGTCCCCATGCTAACATGCATGCCTTGCTATTCCCATAATTACTTATGATCCTCACCGTTTAACCACTTCTTCATTCTAATCCTACAGTTTGGAGCAAGACCCATAATTTATATAAGATAAAAAGGTGATATATAGTATATACGTTTGGAATAGCAGATAAAGACATTCTTGAAACCAAAAACATTGCAGTTCTGACGTGATAGATCTGTCGGGAATAGAGCCTAGTTAAGGTCTATGACAATCCCTGTTAAGATAGATTAGCAATAGCCGATGACCAGGTGATCCGGGGAGTTTTGATGATGGAAGAATATCGTATGACAGCCATTTCCCATCTTTTGCCCTCAAACTCTGCAACACTTCATCACTGTCATCACATTCCAGTTTCCAACTCTGGTTTCCTCTTTTCCTTTTCGTTCTCTATGGATAATGCAAAACTCATTTCAGTTTACGTTTAAGCGATAATGGAGAAGAAGCTTTAGAGAGGATTTAAAGCAAAATCCATTTCAATTTACGTTAAAGCGAAATGGAGAAAAGTTTTTGAGTGAGTTTTTCTGTCATCTATTTCTTGCTGCTATTGTAGCCGCCCATGAACCATGGTAATGTTGTCACGTCATTTTCTTCTTCCCCTTTGATGAAACGATACGGTTTTATGGACATATATGTGGGTAAAATGATACAGCTTGTGACTTTGGTAAGACGATAAAGTTGGGTAAAAAGATACGGTGGTTCGGGCAAACATTGGGTACCAATTCGAACCGATTAAATTCGGAACAATTTTGGAAATATCCGAACCGCACTTAAACAGGCCAGGTTTTTCAATTGGGACGACTTGGAAAATCGATTTAGACCATGCGAGCACCTTATATGTACATGTCACAACCCCTAGGAGAATTGTTCAGGACCTCACCTCGACACAATTCATGAAGGATCAGGACAGTCATATGGCTAACCTGCTTGCATGCCTTGGCTCAGACCATGACACGCAGTAGGCAACCATGGAGGCTACTAGCTGTGTGCAGACCATGTGTGCAAACTTGCGCGTGCACCTGCGCGCATGCATGCATGCCCCAGCACCACTTAACGAGTCTAGTGGCATGCCCTCACAAGCACGACATCTAGCGCATGGCTCCAACTCGTGCCTTGCAGCCCTAGAGCTCAAACTGTCAGCTTGAGCCATGCGTGCCCATCACCCAGGCCACCAGCTTGGGCCATGCAAGATCACCGCCCAAGTCACTTGAATTGACACCACAGCAGCAGCACGACATCACCCTATACCCACCATCAAGCCTAAGCTTAGCACCATGCCCTGCCGACCATCAGCAGGTCACGCATAGCGCCATGTTGTGCCCACCACCAGACCAACGCATGGCACCAGGCCATAAATTGTAGCGAGCTGTGAACCAAACCATGACTAGCCCAGCCATGGACCATGCACCACCATAGCCCACCATGGGCCATGCATGCCACGGCCATCATGGACTAAAATTATTTATTTTATTATTTTTATTTATTTTATTTAATTACTTGTTAATTATTATTTCATTTGCTTTATTTATTTATTTTAATTTGCCTAGGGACCTTTTGGGGGTTTCCACTAAGTAAACTCTATAAATAGGACCCTTGGACATTTCATTATGATCTTTTGTCATTTTGAACATTGAGTGACCGGCCATAGGATTTGAGATTTATCATTTTCGGTGCTCTTGCACTTGGACTCTTTTGGGGTGCAATTCGTGAATCCTCAAAGAGAATGATCATACCTTGCAATTCGTCAATAGGTGTGATTCAATTTATCTTTTAATATATTTGTGGTTTCCTTTTAATTCTTTGTACAATTCGTGAATCAAAAATTATTTGGTTCCTTTGTTATTTTCATTTCTTCTCTTTGTGTTTTTGTAGGAGTTTTGTTGAATGATTGGAGTGGAGAGGCCGAACCCTTCATTGGGAATTTCGGTTTTTGTGGTGGATTGCAAGATCTCTTGTGTTCATGTGTTTTCTCACATGTTCGTAAGATTTCCTTGAAGTTTCGTGAAGATTCTCATCTCTGAAACACATATTTCGGCCATCCTATCCTTTTGCCTTACACGCCACCTTCAATTGCCCAAAGCCACAAAACCCTTGCCCCACATCAAGCCATGCACGCCACCCCCATATTCCCAAAGCCAGACAAACAACAAAAATCCTAGATCTAACTTTGAGAAATTTGGCCATAGCCTCCTGGGCTTGGTGGAAACCCTAGATCCTGCTTTCTCTCATTTCCAATTTCCCTCCAAAATTTGATTGGTCAATAGCCCTTGATTGACTCATTCAAATTTCACTTTCCCACCAAAACACATCAACCTTATCCATCCTATCCATTTTCGGCCAGCCCTTGTCCATCTAGATCTCAAGATCTCAATTCCTACTTTTTAGGAATTGCACAATTCCTATCTTGTAAGAGATCTAATTCCCACCTAAGCCCTAGCTACCTTCCACTCTTGTCTTGGGCTACACATGATCTACACCAAGCAAAGGAGTCCTATTGGTCACTCGAGGAGCAACAAGGAGAGGATTGGACCCTTAGCGTTTGGGGGCTTGACTGAGATTCCCAACACTAAATTAGCGCTTTCATTGAGAGCATTTCATTGAGAGTCTCATCACGAGACTTTTGTTTGGTGGAATTTTGAAAAGGTCTCACTTCTCCAAGAGGTAAACGATACATTAACTCAACCTTTGAGAATTTGATTGGGAGGTCCACAGAGGACCTCAACATTGTTTATTTTTTTTGTTGGTTGTGAATCTAAAAATTGTAGTCTGGGGGTTGAGGAGGAGGTCAGAGTAGTGTTACTTGAACGGGTCGGCTACCCTTGAAGGTGGAGGACTCGTGGTTGGACTTGTGCTTGTGCAAGAGGGGTTGTCCATCCACAAAGGTGAGCAACTCAATGTTGGACTTTGGAGGCCTATTCTACCATCCAAAGAGAGTCCAAGTTGCTGCCCAAGCTTCACGAAACATAAAATTTTCAGTTTGCAAGTTAGTTTGCAAGTTGTTTGAGAGGCTAGTTTGCAAGCACCATGTTCGGGATCAATCTAGAAGCCAAAGGGGAGAAGAGTTCCAACCGGGAATGTCTAGAGATGCTTGAAGAGCATACTTCCAAAATCATAGACATTCTTAGTGAGGTCAACACTAACATGGCCAAACTAAGGATGGCCTTAAATGCTACTACTTGGGAAAGTCTTGAAAATAGAAGAGCCATGGATACCATGAAGAGAGAGACACATGAGAGCATAGAAAGACTGGAGAGGAGACTTGTTGAAGGCCAAGGGCAACACCATGAGACTAATGGACAAATGCATGATGCTTTTGTCGAAGGTGTAGAAACAAGTGTAATCGAGTTTATGTATGAGCCACCTAGAGTTGAAATGAGAAGAGGAGGTCGTGTTAAGAATGACCATGTGGCCGTGGAGAGATGAATCCGTAATGATGGGAATCGTACTAGAACCCCAAGCATGAGAGGAGAATACCAAGGGGTGAGGTATGAGATTCCAAGGCATGGTGACAGCCATGAGGCCGAACATGAGCATGAGGAAGAGAGGCCTTTGGGCCATGACAATCGATTTGAGAGAAGACACCATGACCATGAGAGAGATAAAAGACATCATGGTAGAAGACATGGTGATGATCACCACTATGATGATAGAGTTGGAAACTGGGCTTATGACTGGGGACCTAAGAGACCAAAGGTGGACTTCCCTAAATTCAATGAGGGGGATCCATATGAATGGTTGGACAAGGTGGACCATTATTTCCATGTGTATGAAGTTCCAAGAGGAGAAAGAGTTTCTACGGTATGTTTTCATCTTGAAGGAAGAGCAAGTAAGTGGTGGCGTTGGCTTCGTGATCAATATGATAAAGAGAGGAAGTGCCTAAGGTGGATGGCCTTTGAAAAGGAATTCTTGATGCAATTTGGGCTTTCACCAATTATCAACCATCATGGGCAATTGGCCAAGTTGAAACAAGAAGGAAAAGTACATCATTTCATTGATGAGTTTTGGCAACTCCAAACCTTGGTAAGGGGTTGGTCCGAAGAGGCACTAATTGGTACTTTTATGGATGGGTTGAAACATTGGCTTGCCAAGGAGATAAAATTGAAACAACCAAAAAGTTTAATAGAAGTTATGAGAATGGCCGAAATATTAGAGGAGAGCACTCGCATTGAGAAGCGTCATTCTAAGGACATGGGGAGCAAATTTTAAAACCTTTGCAAACCAAAGTTCCTTGGAAAGGCAAGGAGGGAAAATGGAGTGCATCAAAACTAAAGCCATATGAAGTAAAAAAGTTATCTAGAGAAGAGGTCCAAGAGAGGATAAAGAAAGGTCTTTGCTTCAAATGTGGTGACAAATGGAGCAAGAAGCACAAGTGTAAGGCCAGATAAGCATATGTGTTGCTTGAAGATGAAACAAATGAAGTAGAAGAAGATGGCTATGTTGAGACAACTAGTGAAGAGTCGAAACAAGAAGAGGCCAAATTATCTTTGAATGCCATTTCGGGTGTACCTAGACCCACATCTATGAGAGTTATGGCTTGGGTTGGAAAATTTGAGGTGACTCTATTAGTGGATAGTGGATCCACTCATAACTTTATCAATGCCAACATCGTCACCAAGATTGGGTTGAGGCTGTGTGCCATAAAGCCATTTGAGGTGAAGGTAGCGAATGGGGACAAGTTGAGATATGAAGGGCTTGTCAAAGAAGTGAAGATAAACATACAAGATGTGAGGATTGTAGCCGATCTTCATGTTTTGGCACTTGTGGGTCTTGATGTGGTATTGGGCAATGCTTGGCTCAAGGGCCTTGGAAGAGTAATTCATGATTACCACAACATGACCATGGAATTCAAGATCGGGTCAAAGAAAAGAGTATGGACAACATTGACACCAAAGGAAATCAAGTCTTGTGAGGCCATCATGTTTAAGAAGTTGTGCAAGGATGGAGCCTATTGTTTTGCCATTATGGTGGCCAATGAAGACTACTTGTGTAATGTGGAAAAGTGTGAAAAAGAAGGCAACAAAGATGATTTAGAGGGGCTGCCCGTGGAAGTAAGAAAAGTTTTGGAAGACCATCGAGGAATTCTAGAGATGCTTTCTACTTTGACACCATTTAGATTCTTTGATAACCGAATTGTGCATGTTGATGAAAAGAAGCTGGTAAATTTTCCACCTTATCGTTATGCCCATTTTCAAAAAGGGGAGATAGAGAGGCAAGTAGATGATATGTTGAAGAATGGCTTGATAAGGCCAAATACTAGTCCATTTTCTTCTCCCGTGCTACAAGTGAGGAAGAAAGATGGGACATGGAGGTTTTGTACTGATTATAGAGCTTTAAACGAGGCCATGGTGAAGGATAGATTCCCTATCCCAACTGTATACTTGATGAGCTTCATGGTGCAAGAATTTTTTTCAAGTTAAATTTAAGGGCGGGCTACCATCAAATAAGAATGAAGAGTGAAGACATACACAAGACGACTTTTAGAACACATTCCGGGCACTTTGAGTACCTTGTTATGCCATTTGAATTATGTAATGCTCCATCCACTTTCTAAGCCACCATGAACACAATTTTCAAGCCATTATTGAGGAAGTTTGTTTTGGTATTTTTTGATGACATCTTGGTCTACTCCAAAACTATTGAAGAGCATAAGAGTCACTTGAGAATTGTGATAAAGATTTTGGAAGAGCACCACTTCTTCATTAAGGCTTCCAAATGCGCCTTTATGGAGAAGGAACTTCAGTACCTTGGTTACTTCATCTCGGGGGAGGGGGTGAAAGTGGATCAAAGGAAGATTGAGGTCATGGTTTATTGGCAAGTGGCAACTGCCAAATGACATTTCGGCATTGGAGGGCTTCTTGGGTTGACCGGCTATTATAGGCGATTTTTGAAGAACTATGGGTTTATTGCTAAGCCACTTACATCCTTGTTAAAAAATGATAATTTTTCATGGACCCAATAGGCAAGAGAGGCCTTTGATGAATTGAAGAGAGCTATGACGACCACTCCCATGCTTTCGCTACCTAACTTTGAGAAGCCTTTTGAAGTATACACTGATGCTAGTGGTGAGGGGATAGAGGTTGTTTTGGTTCAAGAAAAAAGACCAATAGCTTATATTTCTAAAGCACTTGGACCAATGAAAAAGCCTTGGAGTACCTATGCTAGGGAGATGCTAGCGGCTGTGCATACCGTGAAGGTGTGAAGACCTTATTTGTTGGGAAGAAAGTTTAATATTGTCACGGATCAACAAGCATTGAGGCATTTGCTTCAACAAAAAATAGTGACACCAAGCAACAAAAGTTCTTCATGAAGTTGCTTGGTTTTGAATATGACATCATCTACCAACCATGCAAGGAGAACAAAGTGGCAGACGCCTTGAGTAGGCATGAGGGGAGTTCGTTACTAGAGGTAGATCATGGAGATGATGAGAGGGTGTCGAGGGTTCCACAGTTGATCCTTGAGGGGAAGGATGTGATTGAAGGGAGGGGGAATGTCACAACCCCAAGTAGAATTGCTCAGGACCTCACTTCGACATGACTCATGGAGGGTCAAGACAGTCACATGGCTAGTCCACTTGCATGCCTTGGCTCAGACCATGACACTTAGCGGGCAATCATGGAGGCTACTTGCCGCACGCAAACCATGTGTGCAGCCTTGCACGTGCACTTACGCACATGCATGCGTGCCCCAGCACCACTTAGTTAGTCTAGTGGCGTGCCCTCACAAGCACGCCATCCAGCGCATGGCTCCAGCCCGTGCTTTGTAGGCGAGGCTAGTGGCATATCCACCAGGCATGCCATCCAGTGCACGGCTCTAGCCCGTGCCTTGCAACCCTAGAGCCCAGACCGTTAGCTTAGGCCATGCATGCCCATTGCCCAGGCCACCGGCCCGAACCATGTAGGACCACTGCCTAAGCCACTTGACTGGGCACCACAGTAGCAACACGACATCACCCTGTGCCCACCATCAAGCATAGGCTTGGCACCATGCCATGTCCACCATCAGCAGGCCACGTATAGTGCCATGTCGTGCCCACCACCAAACCAACGCATGGCACCATGCCATACCATGCAGCGAGCCACAGACCAGACCAGACTATGACTAGCCTAGTCATGGACCATGCACCACCATGGCCCACCATGGGCCATGCATGCCATGACCATCATGGGCTAAAATTATTTATTTTATTTAATTACTTGTTAATTATTATTTCATTTGCTTTATTTATTTATTTTAATTTGCCTAAGGACCTTTTGGGGGTTTCCACTTTGTAAACTCTATAAATAGAACCCTTAGATATTTCATTAGGATCTTTTGTCATTTTGAATATTGAGTGGCCGGCCATAGGGTTTGAGATTTATCATTTTCGGTGCTCTTGCACTTGGGCTCTTTTAGGGTGCAATTCGTGAATCCCCAAGGAGAAGGATCACACCGTGCAATTCGTCAATAGGTGTGATTCAATTTATCTTTTAATATATATGAGGTTTCCTTTCAATTCTTTGTGCAATTCATGAATCAAAGATTGTTTGGTTCCTTTGTTATTTTCATTTCTTCTCTTTGTGTTTTTGTTGGAGTTTTGTTGATTGATTGGAGTGAAGAGGCCGAATCTTTCGTTGGGAATTTTGGTTTGTGTGGTGGATTTCAAGATCTCTTGTATTTATGTGTTTTCTCACATGTTCATATGATTTCCTTGAAGTTTCGTGAAGATTCCCATCTCTGAAACACATATTTCGGCTAGCTTATCCTTTTGCCTTATACACCACCTTCAATTTCCCAAAGCCACAAAACCCTAGCCCCAGATCAAGCCCTACACGCCACTCCCATATTCCCATAGCCAAACAAACCACAAAAACCCTAGATCTAACCTTGAGAAATTCAACCATAGCCCCCTTGGCTTGGTCGAAACCCTAGATCCTACTTTCTCTCATTTTCAATTTCCCTCCATAATTTGATTGGTCAATAGCCCTTGATTGACTCATTCAAATTCCATTTTCCCACCAAAACACATCAACCTTATCCATCCTATCCATTTTCGGCCAGCCCTTGTCCATTTAGATCTCAATTCCTACTTTTTAGTAATTGCACAATTCCTAACTTGTAGGAGATCTAATTGCCACCTAAACCCTAGCCACCTTCCACTCTTGCCTTGGCTGAAACCTACACTAAACCCTAGCCAAGATTGCCCATCATCCAACCCTAGCACACAAGTGGCACCTAGCATCCCAAGAGTCACATTGCCGTGCACCATTATCCCCCAACCCGTGATCACCTAACCAGAACACCATCCATACTTCCTACCATTGAACCCTAGCCTCATCTCACCCAAGCTCCCTTTGGGCCACACGTGATCTACACCAAGCAAAGAAGTCCAATCGGTCACTTCAAGAGCAACAAGGAGAGGATTGGACCCTTAGTGTTTGGGGGCTTGACCAAGATTCCCAACAGTACAGCCCTAGTCGTCATTCATCCACATCATTTAATGTACATATAAAGTAGAAAAACAAAAAAAACAAAAACAAAAACAACCATAATAGATATCCTTCAATGTCCAGTAACAAAAAACTCGACATATTAATGATCTCTGTAACATGTTCACATTATGGGTATAATCATAGAACTCATCTTTTCAATATGTTATTTAAATTATAATCATTAATACACTATTGATATGGACATATTTGTTTCTGTACTTTCTCCTTAACATTTAGGTATTTAAAATTTCATTAAATACTCATCATTCGGAGAAAATTCTTTTGAGGAATTTTTTTCATACATTCTTAGTGGCTTGGCTATAAGTCAATAATTCCAAGTCCAAAGATAAATTTCCTCAGTTAGAAACCATACAATGTGGCCTCAAAGCATATCACAAACTCAATCCCTATTGCACATGAAGAGTAAGAAATTTGTCTAATACTTTTCCACAAAATAACTCCACTAGATAGTTAAATACATAACCATAATTGTATTTTTCATCATTAGAGTAATCTCAAAAAATAGGATTTGAATATCCAGTTACCTTTAGAGTATCAGAATTTCTTTAATAGCCTAATTAATTTTAAGACATTATAAAATACTCAGCATGTCACATTTTATTTTTAAAGTATCCATTGACCAATAATTTTTTAAGCAAAATCTTTCAAAACTTTATACAACTATACAGACACAATTCTAACAGTCATCGCCTTGGTATTAAATTCAATCCCAATTATAAATGATGCGTCATTCATAAAATTCATTTTTAAAGTTCTTTAGAGACATAACTTTAATGTCATACTACTAATCATGACTCATACTTGCCAAAAAATCATATATATGTATGACCACAAATACAAATATACTCCCATTAACCTATAGGTATATACAGTAACAATAATTTTCTTTTTTAAATCCAAAACAGTATTGATATTATCAAATTTTATATACCAATTTTCAAAATATCTATTATATTTTCTAAGTAATCATTTTATTCGTTTCTTGTAAACTTCAAACTTTCACTCTACAATTGTCTTCACATTTATTTAATATAACTCTAGACCATAATGAGCTACTAATATCATAGTGATCCTTAATGAGTTCTTTCAGGTTAAATAGAAAATCTTTCTCCAATCAATGCTCATTTCTGAGTAAAATCCATGATTATAAATTTGACTTTATATCGTTCAACATTGAATTTCAAGTTAGGGTTTTATCTCCAAGACCCATTTACATTAAACCTTTTATAATTTTTAGACAATAAGACGAAATTATAGATATTACATTTATTCATAGATTTCAGTCACTCTTTTATGCATCAATCTTTTATAGAATCACTTATTTCTAAAACTTGTGAAAACATATGTGAACTTTTATTTGTTTCTATGTCAAATTCAAGTTTTGAAGATACACCACGTAACGTAGCCTGACCAAATAGCAAATGAAGAAGATTAAAGGAAGTTATCTGTTCTGATGTCTCCATGGCCAATTCTTCAACGGTGTTTCTCTAATGATATAGATGATCATTTGCTTGTTGTTCCACATTATCATTGAGATAATCATAAAAAAAATTACAAGAATTTTTGAAGTACAAGAATGCACTTCACGATAATCACATCTTTAATTTCTATGCTTCTACTGATTTTGCCAACCTTAAAGAATTTGACATTTCAATTTCCTCAAAATTCAAACTATAAATAGAAACAATACAGCCTAAATCATTTAAATCTCCCAACTAACCAATAATGATAATGTACTCAATAACTATTATAGGACTCAACTTTCTTTTATTTGGGTTCAAGTATTGCTTTAACTTGACTATCCATACATGTATATGCCTTAAATCAATCCATAAGTCAAAAATAAGTCATTAAGACTATATTACTAAGAACACGATATAAGTTCTACACCATCATTTTTAATAGTTTTACTACATTTTTTCAAGAAATTAACGAAATAGTTCAGGATTATGGCTCATCTCTTAATATTTTTCATGACTCTACTTCAATCCAATTCGATAATTTGCACCTTTCTATCCAGTTGCATTTCCTCTCTGTGAGAAGTACTTCAAGAATTACTAATGGCTTGAGACTTCTCATGTAGCAGATAGATCCATCCATATCATGAAAATCATCTATGAAAGTAATGAAATATTTATATCTACCAAACATTATAGAGAAAAATGTTTACATGCGTCGATATGTATTTTCTCAAGAAATTCTCTATTTCTTGTGGCATCTTTTATTGATATGTTTAATTTGCTTTCTTTTAATACAAATCAATTCACATTCTAAGATTAGAAAATCTAAAAGCAGAAAATATTTTATTTACTAATATCTACAACTTTTCTTGGAAATATTCTCCAAACTTTCACATCACAAATTATGCTTCAAATTCTATGCCTTAAATTGTAAAAGTTTTTCATAAATCATTTTTTCCTTTAGTTCAAGTACATACCTTATGAGTGAAATTTTTTTTAACAAAAACATTATTATGAAGGCATGACAAATAAAACTTTATTGGAAGGAAAAATGGAACCAACATAAATGGAATTTTGGAACAAATTGAAATTTGAACATTTGTACTTGAGTTCAACAACTAAAATAAGTACCAACATTTATAGAATTTAATTTGAAACTTATACATACAAAATAAATATGAACATTTATACTCAAGTTTAATCTAAAAGAGGTTAATTACACTTTTCCCCCTCGAACTTTTATACAATTCACAATGTGCCCCCGAAACTAAAAATTGCATCAAAGTGGACTAGCTTACTTTCAAAACTTACCAATCTCCCCCTTCCGTCTACCAGCAGCATTAAATATAACCGAAACATTCTCCACTTGTTGCTCGTATGCGTCTCCTTCATTGCAAAGATAAAATGACCCATCACTTCATCAACTTCATGGCCCCCGTGCTCCTCATTGCAATCAAAATTCCTCAAAATTTACCGCACTTCACATCTCGGTATTTGAGATTCTAGGGCTTGTGTCTCATGGAGAAGTAGAGCAGAGGCTTTGCATCCAGTTGCTGTCTTGCTTGTTGTCATGGGAATAAAGGGCTTCTATGATTGGTCTCTTTACTATTGTTGCTGAGAAATAAAGGTGAAATGACTTCTTTATATCCAAATGATTAGCATGCAGAAGCAGTTTCCATTGGAACTAAAATGAATTCATGCTTCTTGTTGTTTGTAGTAGTTGCACATGCCCAAGAGTTGCATAATGTCTCATGTAAAATAGGAATATAGCATAAGTAAGTGATGCAAGTATTCCAATTGTGCCATGATATTATCTTAATCTTAATGTTATCATGCTTAGACAATGTTCCAGTTTATTTGACATGATATATTGCCTGGATCCAATTCTGCCATGACTTGGACTCATATACAGACTAATACGTATATTTCAACAGGTTGTGAAAAATGTCTACTTCTAGCACAAGCTGGGGTAGTAAACACCACCGGATGGCCCATTTCACCGTTGCAATCTACAAGCACATCTAAAAGTGTCAACTAAAAATGATAACTACAAAAGGAAGTTTTGGAGATGCCCATATTGGATTCCTAGTTGTCAACATGGGGGTGGAGACAGGTGTTGTATATTTTTTGATTGAGTAGATAATGATTTTTACCCCATGTATGGAGATGTTGTTGGCTAGAAACAAGATAGATTCCAAATATGAAGCCGTGAGTTAAAGATTGAGAAGTCAGAATTAGAGGCTAACTTGGTGATGGAGAGGCGGCGCAGGGAGCATATCCAAGAGTTATTGTATAAGGAGAAAGAAAAATTTAAAGACTTGTAGAAGAAATACAATAACTGCATATAGTGTAGTGTCACTGTAATTATTCTAGTTGTTGCTGTTATCTGCACAAAAATTTCCCATGATGGTGATGAAGGTCGCAAGAACTTGATGATAGCATAGGATTGGTTAATGTAATTTCTTGGACGTATATTGACTGTAATTGTTTTGAATTTGATTGTTGTATTGGACATCACTTGTTGTGTTGACTTTGGTTGTTGTATGTAATTTGGTTATGTATTGAATTTTATGGCAACAACTTATTGTGTGCTGCTGGTGACTATTAGGTCAAACTACTACAAAGTATTTATTTCATATCTTTATCATATAGCATAAATATGATAAGTTAAAAATCACAAATAGCATGAGTAGGTTATTCCCTATCCAAAAAATCTCAATACATAGTAGTCAAGTGGTGGTAATTATGATTAATAATAATGTCACCGTACATATCAAAATCCATCAATTGGAATGTCACCATAACACCATAAAACTAAAAATGCACTAGTTTTGGACCATTACAACAAACGTTTTCTAATACTAGTAACACCATAAAACCCTAACTACACCATTACAATAGTAGTCAATATTGCCAATTTGGTCTCTTATGTTTCCCCTTTTAATTATGGTTCATCCTCTCCACACATGAAGATGACTCTACACCCTTCCATTTTTGCATTGATGCATTAGTCTTGGCATGAGGCACTTAGGTGTTGGGAAGCAATTGACCAACTTTGATTTGCATGTCTCCCTTTCCAAGATTGCCCCAAGAACACTGTCTTCCTTGTGCTGGATTGCTTGTATTGACGTCTAACTCCACAAACATAGGTGGCCATGTACTAGTTTGTGAGTGGTGGCCCTCAAGTCTTGCAGGCCTCCTTCTGGGTGCTCGTTTGGCGATCAACTTTGGCACACAACCCACATTGGCTTGCAATTGATTAGTTTGGCCTGCTGGACTTATTTCACATGCTGCCTGCGAAGGCTCTGACCAGGGAGTTTGTGTTGGCTGTGAAGGCTTTGATAGTAGAGATTATGAAACGAACTAGTAGCACATTTAAATGTAAATGAACATTCTCAACATATATGTAAATGAATATTGTATAGTAAATAAGGAAGAATTAACCACTAACCAGTTCATCTGGAAATGAAGTAGCTTGAAATTCTACTGCAGAAGTGAAGAAGGGCGTGCCTACATTTCCACGCTGACATTTTCTTCTATTGTAACCAACTTGCTTGCACCTTGAATAGGTCCTATACACATCAATTTTCCTCAATTTGTTTGCTCTTTATTGATCGTCCTCATTTCTTTTTTGATATTTCTTTGGCCTCCCGGGTTGTTTCCTAACCTCAGGAGCAGTGGGCTTCTTGTATGTGGTAGTGAGCCACTGATCCTCACTAGGCATAGGGTAAATTAAATGCTCATATGTTGCCCTCCACATCTCCGCACTATAGTAATGGTGCACATATTCCTTGGGATCTTGGTCAAAATACACAATACATGTGTATGCATGAGGGCATGGAATACCTGTCATGTCCCATCTCAAACAAGAGCTAGTCCTCTTACCCAAATTAACCACATATTGCCTACTAGCATTGTTAACATCAAAATGACGACCTCTTGTATACATTGGACTATTGGAGTACAATAGATGGACAAGTCATGCATAAGTTGAAGCTTCAATCCTATCCGAGGTATTACTGTATTCTCCCATTTACCAATTATTTCCCTTTCCAACTAATACTGTCTTATCAGTTTCTTCCGTATAATCTCCACCATAGTCACAATTAGCTTATCTCGTGCTTGCGAAATATATGTGTTGAAATATTCACTGAGATTATTTACTATTAGGCCGGACTTACAAAATGTGTTAAACCATGATCTAGACTATTGTGATAGGTCTATGACTTTTAGGTAATCATATGCAGGCTCACTAAGGGTTTTCAGTTCCTCCATCGTTCTGTCAAAGTCCCTCTTGGTGTATGTTGTGGCTGCCTGTCACAATTTCTCCTTCAGAACCACACATCTGTGGCCAACATCTCAAAAATTGGCATATAAATACCTCACACAAATATAGCTATCATTATAAGGCACCAACTCCTCCATTGCTGGTTTTAAACCCTTTTGTCTGTTACTGATAAATGTCCACCCATCTTACAATTGGTTAACTTAATAGAATATATTGAAAATTTTACAAAATTACCTTTTTTCTGTCACTGATAAATGTCCACCGGCCTTCAGGTTGCTATCCAAGATCGGATATAGGCATTTCAATAAACCATCCCAACTATCCTTTAACTCTGCCTCCACAATGGCCATGGCAATAGAGTATATGTTATCATTTGCATCCCTACTAACAACACATAGGAGCTACCCCTTAAATGATACTTTGAGGAAACAACTGCCTACTAGCATTGTTAACGTCAAAATGACGACCTCTTGTATACGTTGGACTGTTGGAGTACAATAGATGGACAAGTCATGCATAAGTTGAAGCTTCGATCCTATCCGAGGTATTATTGTATTCTCCCATTTACCAATTATTTCCCTTTTCAACTAATACTGTCTTATCAGTTTCTTCCGTATAACCTCCAACATAGTCACAATTAGCTTATCTCGTGCTTGCAAAATATATGTGTTGAAATATTCACTGAGATTATTTACTATTAGGCTGGACTTACAAAATGTGTTAAACCATGATCTAGACTATTGTGATAGGTCTATGACTTTTAGGTAATCATATGCAGGCTCACTAAGGGTTTTTAGTTCCTCCATCGTTCTGTCAAAGTCCCTCTTGGTGAATGTTGTGGCTGCCTGTCACAATTTCTCCTTCAGAACCACACATCTGTGGCCAACATCTCAAAAATTGGCATATAAATGCCTCACACAAATATAGCTATCATTATATGGCACCAACTCCTCCATTACTGGTTTTAAACCCTTTTGTCTGTTACCGATAAATGTCCACCCACCTTACAATTGGTTGACTTAATAGAATATATTGAAAATTTTACAAAATTACCTTTTTTCTGTCACTAATAAATGTCCACCAGCCTTCAGGTTGCTGTCCAAGATCGAATATAGGCGTTTCAATAAACCATCCCAACTATCCTTTAACTCTGCCTCCACAATGGCCATGGCAATAGAGTATATGTTATCATTTGCATCCCTGCTAACAACACATAGGAGCTGCCCCTTAAATGATACTATGAGGAAACGACTGTCCAAACCAATCAATGGTTAACTAGCCTTAAAACCCAATCTATAAGCTGCCAATCCTACATACATCCTTTGAAAAGTAGGAGGTAATTCAAGAGCTATTCATTCCACCTTAACTAACAAACATCTATCTTGATTCCTTTATTTTAGGGTCTCACAATAGTCCCATACCTTAGCATACTATTCTCTATGGCTACCAAATATCTTAAACTGAGCCATCGCTCGAGCACGATCAAACTTTATTTTAGGAGCTTCCACTCCCCACTTTCTCTTAATCTTATCAGTAAATACATGAATAGGCACATTAGGTTGGCTCATAAATAGTGGCATCAACTTATTTGCAATCCAGGATGACGTGACAATGGAGTTCTTATAACTCTTGCTACACTCTTGTCTTGGATTCATAAACTTTATTTAGAAAGTTTGTTACCCTCTAATTCAAGACCCATAAACTATGGTTAGGACATTTAGGGGAATTGCAGATAATAGTAATCCTATCTCCATTATTGTTTGCAAATTTTATAAACTTGCCAATATTTAGGTTCAACCTACTTACTGTCTCTCTTGACTGTGTTGTAGATCTAAACTTCATTCCAACAAATATTTTTGGATTCTCCAAGTTAACATGTTGAAACTCAAGGTGTAACAATCCATTAGAAATTCAATGGTGGAATTTCAATAGGCTTTAGGAAACTCATGAAATCGTCATAAGTTTTCACGAATTGACTGATCGCATAAGTTTTAGTGTGTCAACATAATCAGTATTACCACTCACAATAGTGCCAATAATGTAATTTTAATTATTTGAGGTAATTAGAAATGTCAGAATGTTTTATGTTCTACGTCATTAGACTTAGTTGATTATTTAGGATTTTATGGTACAATAACTTATTTTCATATTTTCAGACGAAACGCTTGTTTGAAACTATGAAATTATTTTTAGGGGTACTTTAGGTTTAAATTTTGATAAAAGATTTTCACTATAGGTTAATATAGATATTTAGGATTTTTCAGCACTAAGTTTATTATACAATTTTTTAAAAGTGAATAGTAACCTCGATAAGTGCAATGTTTTCAATATCACAGTATGTAATGTCCAAATTAGGTTAGAGAAGTATTAGACACTTGGCAAGATTTTAGCCACACGGGAGGAATAGTATTAAACACTTGGCACCATAAGGAACATTGATAGATTTGAAGGAATCAAGGTGTAATATCATGCCACCTAAGCAAAAATCATATTCCATCAAACCAATCAAATTATGCCAAACCAAAGATTATTTATACCGTAGTAAAATCCTATCTGGTTGAAATACAACTAAGAACCCAAAAGCATGGATAAAACCAAAATCCTAAACGGTTTTATGCAAATCCTAGAAGTTGACCTCAAAATCCTAACTGAATTGGTTTCTAACATTTTGTTTAATTGCTTGATTAAATTATTTTCACATGTTATTAATGCTTTAAATTTATGTTAGAACATTATTATCCAAACTTTTTAACATTGGATATTTGATTGAGCCAAAAAAAATTAGATTTGGGCTTGATAGCAACCCAAACCCTCTTAAAACTCTAAATTGATGCCCATTTGGTTTAGGCCCATTAAGGCCCACGAATTTGGCCTCATTAGCATTGCTTTTTGGCTAAGTTTTGCACCTCCACTTGGCTGACCTGATCTTTCAAAAATGAGCCTAGAAGATTCTAGAAGGGATAAGCTAAATGGGACACCTTACTATTTCAACTCAACATTCCACCATGAGAAAAAATCTAGGGATAGTTTTGTCCATTTTTTTTTGGATTGTCAAGAGCAACACTGAAGCTCACTCTCAGCCCTCTCCTTATCACTCACTTATCCAAAAAAATTTCCAGCCCATTTCACAATTATTACACCTCTTTTTTCCACATTCCTTAGAAAGAAAACTAAAAACTCTCTCAGATAGCTTTTTGGAATTCTTTTGCAAGCCTGTTTTAAAGTTTTTGTAAGTATTTTCTCACAAAGTTTTCTTCATAAAAGTTGTTCCTTTTTTAGCTTAGTTTATGGATATCTTATTTGTTCTATTTGAAGATCGTTTGATTAGTAAAATGTTATTTAAACCTAAGAGAGTGGATATCTTATTTATTCTATTTGAAGATCGTTTGATTAGTAAAATGTTATTTAAACTTAAGAGCGGTCATTCTGGGTGATAAACTGGAGTGTATATTATATTTTGGACCTTTTTACCAAGCTAATGGATAGGTCTTGGTCCAAAGTTTTATGGAGTATTATTAACATGTGTATATGATTATTGGTTGAGGATTTGTTGTATTATTAAAGGTTTTGATGAAATATTTTCTTAGATCTAGAAACTAAGAAACTGGAAGACGAAAAACAGTTTCTGTTTTTATAAAGTTTAAATCTTTTGTGCTTTAAACCTATTCCAATGGCTTTGATAATTTTATTGGGGGATTTTAAACCTTTTATATACATTTTAGAATATTAGTTTGAAGATATTTGATGTTCGACTCAAAGATATAAATTGTTATGCAATCAGATATTTGGATAGGCCAAAGTGTTCATGTTCTTGGCTAAATTTATATTTTGGTTAATTTTTAACCATGTGATCTTGAAATTGAAGTTTAGATCTATGTTAAGACACCTGCTTAAACCATGTGATGTTTTGGTTTGAAGATAATATCTTTATAAGACATGGATCAAAAGGTTGATCAAAACAAGTTAGGAACAAACATCTATTTTTGAGCTTAGAGAGAAACTTAAAAGTTCAAGTATGGTTTGAGTGATTTTGATGAATTTTGTTCATGATTTAAAACATGATTGTTCTTAAGAATATGTTATGAATATTTTAGAAGTAAGAGTTGGATTTTTTTGAAGTTCTTGGAAATGTTTTGAAATGTATCAAATCATTTGATTCAAGGGTTAACATTTTTAGTTAAAAAGTTTAAATCATTTGTCTTAAAAGTTTGGTGCTAATAATTAGCATATCTTTTAGTTCGTATTTTGAGTATGTTTTTAAATTTAAGATTGGAAGATTTTTGTTGCAAAAATTTAGGTTAGTCATGAGTTTTAAAATTTGATGTATTGTAACAAATGCCAAGGAAAAGGCTCATGCAAGTTTCAGCCTCTATAGAGTTTTTATGGTTGTGTTTAGTTTTAAATTTTTTTGATTTGATATTTGAGTTTAGGACAAAATTTACATGAGGTATGTAAGTTTTGGTGATCTTTGGAGTTAGGATGCAAAATCCTTAAGTTAGGGGATCATTTTCCCATATGTAGATGGTAAAATGGTTATTTTGCTCTAAGTTAGTATTTTTATATATTTCTAATTGTTAGCGATTAATTCTAACTTTTAGAAATAACTATTTTCAGTTCCTTGTGATCGCGATTGAAATTGCTTAGAAAACACGCAGACTAAGGTAAGTTAGCTTTTAACTTACTAGCAGTTTACTGTATATGGGTGATATGTAAAGGAACTACTGTGTATGTATGTATGTTATTATATATGCCATGTCATGCCAACTTATCATATATTTGTCTGTTATATAGAATTTATTCTGTCACGAGTTATTCATCTGTTACACAAGATATTCTATCACATTTTAGTATACATTGCAAGTACATCACGTTAAGTATGACATCTATTACATGTATGTCATGTCATGTTCACTGTTACAAGTATGTCATGTTAAGTATGTTATCTGTTACATGCGATATCATGTTATGAAATATTGTTGTTACATGTTTATGTCATGTTATGAAATATTTCTATCTCAAGTTAGTCATGTCTTTCAAGTTATATTCAAGTCATGTTTTGTTACGTTGGAGGTTCTGTCCTTTCGTATTCCAATCATGTTTCGTCTCGAGTACAGTTTATGTATTTCAAGAATAGTCAAGTCAAGTTACCCATGTCAATCACGACCTTAAGTACTAGGATGGATAACATCCTAGTGAAACTCCTTTGTTCATGATGGAATGTTTAAATATGTTTGAAATTCCTTAAGTTAATGAAATACTGTCAACAAGTAGTGAGTTGGAACCTAACTAGTTGGTCACCGAAGCACACTAGGCATTAATACCAATGGAGCCATATTTCATTTCAACAATTCATGGGGCCACAACTGTGGAGCTTGAAATATGAGGTCACAGCAATTGTGGCGCATACACTATGTGAGACACAACAATTGTGATACATGGCTTTAGGGGACCCATGTAGCATTCGAGAAGTTGAGTTTAAGTAGTTAAAGATATAAGATTCCAAATTCATGTTAAGTTAAGTTTCAGATTAAATTCATGTTAAGTCAAATTTCAGATTAAGTTCATATCAAGTCAAGTCTCAGTTTAAGTCCAGTTCAGTTTAAGTAGGTCAAATTCAGTTCACGTTTCAATTTAAGTTATGTTAGTTATGCTATGTTGTATTTCAAGTTATGCTATGATTGTTTACGAATTTGATTATGCATTCATGCTTTTACTGTCATGCATGCACCATTAACCTGTATTGAGGTTTTTTGTTAACTTGCTAAGATTTGTAATCAAATCTCACTATGGTGATTCCAACTACCATTCTCCCTGAATGGTAGATCTTATTACAGGACTTGAAGGAGAATCAAGATCTGACCAACTGGACACAGTCAACTGAATAACGGTGCAACGTCAATGTTAATATAGTAGTTAACCTAAATTACTTATTGTACTATGGAGTTGCATCTCCAATACTCTTTTGATCATAGCCATTTTTGACTAGTGTTGTGATCTTAGTTATTCCATATGTCTTTATGTATGAAGTATGTTTTAAACATTTGAGATATTTTCAGTTTGGTGTATAGTATTGTAAAAAAAAAAATTATTTGCTACAAATATTGTATAATGTTAGATGTATATTATGAACATTACATCTTATATGTCATGGACGGGAGCAGGTAATCTTGTATTGCATATCTTGATGCTTCAAATATTCGTCCGATACCAAGTAGAATTTGGGGGCGTCACAACAAGAAACCTAAAATCATGATGTCCTTCATCGCTGATATGGACTATAGATTGAAGGAAATTACTTAGTGCTATATCAAATAAGTTACTTGATAATTGCGAAACCAAAAACTTTTTAGCAACTTTAGAAAAATGAATACTAAAATAATAAATAAGAAAATAGAGGAGTATTTTATACCATTGTCATCCTCCTCGGGCCACCTTGGACCATTTCTGTACTGACCTGTTCCAGGTGGCAGATGACTCCCTTCATCCTTCTCAGCCCCAGTATTTGAGGTAGATTGTGGCTCTTTATCATCAAATGGCACTTGACCATCAACATAGTGAATACTATTTGTGTAGGCGTTGACCTCGATCTCGAACTCGATGTTCCGACTGTGCTAACATCAATGTCATATAACTCATCCCCACTACTCAACACTGCTTTCCAAAATGGATCATTAAGTCCAAGGCAACGTACTTCTACTCCCTCCTCATCCTCACTCAAATTCTCCTTGATGTGATGATTATGCAAATAAGACTGGCGCACTAAAGTTCAAGACTGAGACACAAGATACAAATTAACTACTTGTTGACCCTAAAGCGTAGCCACCATAGACAGCACATCGTTGTTAGATGTAAGCAATTTAAGACCATTGTGCATCCCAAGCCAAGCTTTCTATAGTAGACTAGGGCACATGTATTGTAACCATACTTGGTCACAATCTTCTGTATCTCAATCCATGACAACTAATCCTCATCATATGATTCATGGTACACATTAATCTTACCCCCAACATATTCCTCATTCTGCCGCCTATTAATTACCTTACAATGATGAACTTGAAATGGAAAATTCCTCGTAGCCATCCTACAAAATATTGTCAATTAAATTAGTCATGAACCATAGAGTCAAATAAAATTAGTCAATTATAAGACCAAACATAAAGTAAACAAAAGTAAACTATTGGACCAAACAAATAAATTTGTGCCTTTTCCCATACAAGGGACCACTTTTGTCACAACCCAACAACAGAAAACACCTCCATATTATTATGTTGGGACCATTAAAGCCACTCAGCAATACACTAGCATCCTATTCGGAAGCATACAACATTGGACCCACCCACGTGTAACATTGGACATAGACATCCTTAAAATCGAAACATTTGTCATGCCAAATTACTTATTTTCACACCAAGAACATACAAATTTGATGAAGACAGAGAAAGACTCATTTTGAGATGGACTCACCTTTGTGACACCCACTGCACGAAGAAGACACAGTGCAACTTGATGAAGACAAACAAAAATGTTTGAAACCACTCAAATTGGTGCATTTATCACGAAACACCAATGAGAATAGCAATCGATAGTCTAGTCTAGAGAAAGTTAGTGGTTTTCAACTTAGGATTTTTGAATTTCTCTTTCAATTTGGGGACAATGAAGTTGATGAAGTGAGGGGTGGTTTTGTATTTCCAGTGAAAGAGATGCACGTGAGCAGCATGTGCAGGACGTTTCCGTTTAATTTAAAGTTGCTGGTAGATGGAAGAGGAGGGATTGGTAAGTTTTGAAAGTAAGCGGGTTCACTTTGATGCAATTATTGGTTTCGGGGGCACATTGTGAATGGAGTGAAAATTCGAGGGGGCAAAGTGCAATTAACTCATCTAAAAGGTATGTATAAACATGTATAAAATCTTATTCGAAACTTATACAGAAAAAGGTTTACATGTCCCTCTGAATCATGTCTTATGCTTAGGGCACTTAAATCTTCATGAGTCATTATTTCTTTTAAATTTTAATTGAAACAATTTTTATATTTTCTTCATAAGCACATTTCCAAAAGATACTGTTGAACCCAAGGTTTCAAGTTTTATATAATTATATATCTACACATGAATTTTGATGATAAAAAACGAATTCAAATAATAAAAGAGTCTCAAGCTCTAGTTGCCTACATAATAGAATCAAGCACATCAAGGAACCAAGCATGAGCAAGAAGGAACAAGTTCATATTAAAACTCATAGAATAATGTTGTAAATCTCTTAAAAATTTTGAAATTAAGATTAAGGCTCAAAATTAAAATTTTATTATAAAGCATTAAAATACATTTTCCACATGTACATGATAAAAACTTCTTTGATAATCCTTCTACATTAAAGTCAAGTATTCAAAATTCTTTTCATAAAAATAATTTTGTCAAAAAAAGATACTATTACAATCACTCAAGTTCTTCAGATATGTTACATGCTATTTGTAATTTTTGTAATAGAAATGGTTATACTTATCATACTTGTCTTATTAGAAAAAAGCATACAATGACTATTAGAGTCATATGGATACTTAAAAATCTTGTTTCTTTTAATACTAATAAATAAAGAACCCAAAGAACTTGGGTACCAAGAAAAATCATTTTAATTGTTTTTATAGGTATGCATGAAGTCCTTCACAAGCAAAAACAAATAGTTTTTAGATAGTGGATGTTCAAGACATATTACGGGAGACAAGACTAAGTTCTTTGATCTTACATCTTAAGAAGAAGAACATGTGACATTTAGAGATAACTCACCCATGTAGATCGTGAGAATAAATAAAATTGGTAATGAATCTTCTCTCATAATTGAAGATGTTCTACTTGTTGAAATTCTAAAGCATAATCTTTTGAGTATAAGTCAATTATGTGATAAAGAATTTACAGTTACTTTCAAAATGGATAAGTGCATTATTTTGAATGATCATGATTACAATATTTATTTTATTGCTTTTAAAAGCAACAATATTTATATAATTGATTTTGAAGAAATTACCTCACAAGATACTATTTGTTTTTCAGCTCAAAATGAAACTAGTTGGCTATGGCATAGAAGACCAGGTCATGCCAACATGAAACTTATTTTCAAATTTTAAAATGATCTTGTTAGATATTTATCAAAGACAAATTTTCTTAAAAATAAAATTTGTGATACATGCCAATTTGATAAACAAACAAAAACTTTTTTTAAAACTAAGAAATATATTTTCACTACTAGACTACTGTAACTAATACACATGGATCTTTTTGGATGAAATAGAGTTGCAAGTGTAGGAGGAAAATATTATGCATTTGTTATTGTTGATGATTTCTCTGGATATACTTGGGTCATCTTTTTTACTCATAAAGATGAGACATATAATGTATTTACCAAGTTATGCAAGAGAATTCAAAATGAAAAGGACTATACTATTTCAAGTATCTAAAGTGATAAGAGAAAATGGTTTGTTAATAAAAATATTGAAACTGTTTGTGATGAAAATGGTTTTGTACATAATTTCACTGCTCCTCGAACTCCTCAACAAAATGGGGTAGTAGAGAGGAAAAATAGATTTCTTCAAGAGATGGCAAGAACAATGCTCAATGAGAACAACTTGCCTAGTTATTTTTGGGCTAAAACGGTAAGCACTGCATGTTATGTTATAAATAGAGTTATACTAAGGTCTAAGTTAGATAAAACCTTATATGAGCTTTGGAATGAGAAAAAGCCTAACATTGGTTACTTTCATGTATTTGGATGCAAATGTTTTATTTTGAATGACAGAGATAATTTAGGCAAGTTTGATGCAAAATTTAATGAACATATCTTTCTCGGGTATTCTACTAATAGTAAAGCTTATAAGTTATTAAAAAAAAAAGACTTTGACTGTATAAGAATCTATGCATGTAGTATTTGATGAATCTAATTCTCTACTCTCCAAGAAATCCGTTGATGAAGAAATAGGAGGTATAAATAACACGAAAAGTATCAATTTCAACAAAGAGAACACAATAGAGGAAGTCCAACATTGAGACATCAGGAAAGATCATCAAAATTTAATACAAGATGCAACTAAACAGTGAAAATTTGTGAAAGATTATCCACTGAAACAAATTCTAGGAGAACCATCATGAGGTGTAAGTACTTGACCATCTCTTAGAAATATTTGTAATCATATTATTTTTCTATCTCAGATTGAATCCAAAAATACTGATGAAACACTTCTTGATGAATCTTGGATTCTAACTATGCAAGAAGAGTTAAATCAATTTGAAAGAAATTATGTTTAGACATTTCTTCCTAGACCCAAAAATAATACTATTATTGGAACAAAATAAGTTTCTAGAAACAAGAAAGATGATTCCAGAATCATTACTAGAAATAAGGCTCGACTTGTAGCCCAAGGTTTCAATTAAGAAGAATGAATCGATTATGATGAGACATATGAACCAGTCGCAAGATTAGAAGATATTTGAATGTTACTTACGTATGCTTGTAATAAAGATTTTAAACTTTTTTAAATGGATCTTAAAAGTGATTTCTTGAATGGTTTTATAAATAAAGAAGTATATGTTGAACAACCTCCAGGTTTTGAAAGTCATATTTCTCTAAATGATGTTTTTAAACTCATAAAAGCACTATATGGACTGAAATAAGCTCCTAAAACTTGGTACGAGAGATTCAGTAGTATCTTGATTGAAAAATAATTTTCAAGAGGAAAAATCGACACAACTCTTTTCATTAAACACAAAAATGACGATATTCTTTTGATTTAGATTTATGTTGATGATATAATATATAGTGTTACTAATGAAAATATGTGCTATGTTTTTACTAAGAATATGCAGGAAGAATTTGAAATGAGCACGATAGGAGAACTTACCTTCGTTCTAAGATTGCAAATCAAGTAAGCAAAAAGTGAAACATTCATCAATCAACCAAAATATATTAAGGAATTACTCAAGAAGTTTGGGATGGAAGGTGCTAAGGAAAATAGAACACCAATGAGCCCATCTACTAAACTTGATAAGGATGAAACTAGTAAGCCAGTTGACTCAAAAATATATATAGGTATAATTGGTAGCTTATTGTATTTGACAGTCAATAGACTAGATATTATATTCGGTGTGTGCTTATGTGCACGCTTTCAATCATCTCCAAAAGAATCTCATTTGATTGCAGTTAAGCATATTCTTAGATATCTTGGTGGTACAATTGACCTAGGGTTATGGTATCCTCAGCACACATCTTTCAATCTAATCAGCTACACAAATGCAGATTATGCTGGTTGTAAAATTGATCAAAAAAGCACTAGTGAAACATGTCATTTCTTAGGTCATGCACCAGTTTCATGGTTTAATAAAAAACAAAATTTTGTTGCATTATCTACTGCTGAGGCAGAATATGTTGCTACGGGTAGTTGTTGTGCTCAAGTTCTTTACATGAATTAACAATTTGAAGATTTGAAACTCATGTATAATCACATTCCAATCAAATGTGATAATACAAGTGTTATAAATCTTTCAAAGAACTCAATACAATATTCTAGAATAAGCATATTGAAATAAGTTATCATTTTCTTCAAGATACTTGAGGTTCTTACCCTCACGTTTAAGATGTTCATTCTCTTTATATAATATCATGACATCCCTATCCATGAGAATTGGCAAGCAGAATGAAGAATCTAATAGGGATTTTAACTGTTTATTCTTCTGCCGAATTATTCATTCCCTTGTGTGAGACTCTCGAACAATTCGCTGAAGTACATCAATTTATTTTTTAAGCTTTTCAATCTCATGATTTTTGACTTGTAGCCGCTGGAAAAAAGCAACAATAGAGGACGAGTAACGAGTCTCGAGACTCACCAAGTCATAGATAGTATTGGAGTTTGACTTATTAGCAAAATTATTATTTTCTGGCTACAACATGGCACCAATGGTAGCCACAGAAAGGACAAGAGATTGAGATATAGAATGCCTCATTGATGGATCTAGAGGAATGTTAGAAGAATGAGTCATTGAGAAAAGAATTGAAAGTTTAAAGCGAGAATGTTGAAGGAATGCAGATGAGTTATAGAGATGAGAATAATATTTAATGCAAATTTGATAAATTTTAAGACTGATTTTATAGAGATAGCATAAAGAACAAAATAAGCTATCATCTCTTCAAATCTTATTTAGTCAAAAAAATACAAGACATGCTAGACCCATATTGTCAAAAAAAATTTTGCTAAGCCAGCGAGATAAATAGCAGGTTGTCCCTATTAGGGGTGGATAGCGGGGCCCCGCTACCCCACCCCCGCACGACGGGGCGGTGTACACCACCCCGCATCTAGTCCCCCTAGTGGGGGTGAGGGGCGGGGAGGGCCCAACCCCGCCCCGCCCTCACCTATATATGTTATATATATATATTTATATAAAAACATAAATATTTATATATACAAAAACACAAATATATGTTTATATATAAATATATATTTATATTTTACAAATTTTGTATATAAAAATATATATATATTATAATTTGTTAGACTTGTTCACAAAGTATGCATTAGCAAATTTAAAAACTATATAGTTTAAAAACTACTACACTACAACTTACACAAAATATGCACTAGCAAATTTAAAAACTACATAATTTTTAAATTATAGTCATATTTACAAAATTTAAATTTACAATTTGGATTTAAAAATATATTTTTTATTACTTTTAGATCTAGAAATAATTTTTTAACATAGTAAAATATAGTCAATATTTGAAGTGGAAATAAGCGAGGCGGATTGGGTATCCGCCCCACACCCCGGCCCCGGGATGCGGGGGTGGGTGGGGGGGAGGAAAACCCCACCCCCGCACCATGCGGGGCGGGGTGCAGGGAGGGGGTTACCTCGCACTGTATGGTATGGGTAGCACTCCTAGTCCCTATTTTTCTGGTAAACAATGAATCTTTGCTGTTATCTACCGTTGTTGACCTTGTATCTGAATTCTCCCTCATTCCAACTCCTCTATTCAGGGTTGCAGATCATAAGCATACTAGTCTGTAAATTTTTTCAACTCCTTGTTTTCTTACTTTAGCCTTTTATTCTCTCTATCCTTATTAGCAAGGTTCTATCGTAACTCAAATATTTGGATGTTAAGATAATCAATCTCACTCACTTTTGCCATTAACCTTCAAGACATGGTTGTAAAAAAGGCACCATATTAACTATTGAGCATTCTTGATTTTGCAACAATCTCAAAATCAGTCTTACTAGAAAAACAGATCTCTACTCCTATCATGGTATTGACGGTATCAGGAGAGAAGATTAGTGGTTGATACGTAAAGGGTTCCTGATTCAAGTTTGAAACATTAATGAAAGAGAATTGCTCGGCCATACTATCGTTATGGAAAAACAAAACCCAAGTCAAGGAGCAATGTGATTTTTTTTTTTTTTTGTATCCGATGGGTGAAAATGATCTTTTTTTTTTTTTTTTATAGAAACTCAGAGCCCTCAATCCCGTTTGTCAACAACATCAGACGATTTTTTTATAGAGTTAGGCCTCAAGGCTTTGCAGCACTTGCCAGGTCACGGGCGATTCCAAATTTTCAATTATCTACATTTTTTACTAATACACTATTTTTTCAGTCCATTTATTTGCTGCGGATCCTTTTTAATAATGCCAAAAGGGGAAAAAGTTTTAGACTAGAACATTAACATTGTTTGAATTGCTAAACTTGTTATATATGCTTAGAATTATACTTATACTTTTGCCTAAAAAACTAACGCATATTCTTAAGGGGGGCTTAAGTATTAATACAGGCTTCAGGTTCTACCAAGTATTTGTCTTCATCAAAAAGGCAGAGATTGTTGAACTCAATGTTTCAAGTTTCATATAATTATATATCTACACATGGATTTTGATGATAACAAACGAATTCAAAGAATAAAGGAATCTAAAGCTCAAGTTGTCTACATAATAGAGTCAAGCACATCAAGGAACCAAGCATGAGCAAGAAGGGAATAAATTCACATTAAAACTCATAAGAGTAATGTTGTAAATCTCTTAAAAATTTTGAAATTATGATTAAGGATCAAAATTAATATTTTATCATAAAACATTAAAATACATTTTCCACATATGTATGAATATTTTGAAAATTTTGAAAGAAGATTGATTGTCATACTTCACAAGTGCATGACATGATTAAAAGTTTGAATTTTAAAAATATTAAAGATGATTAATTGTCATCCTTCACATGTGCATGCTTTATTTGAATATTTTGAAAAGTGATTGATGCTCTTTTTGACTTATGCAAAAGGTAGATGATTTTATTTGAAAATTTTGAAAAGTAAATAACACTAATTTTGTCATATGTGAAAAGTAAAAAGATTAGGTTTAAAATTTTTAAAAAGTGAATGATATTGTCTTTGACAATTGAAAAAGAAGAAACTTTTATTTGAATTTTTTGAAAAGTGAATGATGTTGTCTTTGACAATTGAAAAAGAAGAACCTTTTATTTGAATTTTTTGAAAAAGTGAATGATGTTTTTGACATGTAAATCTTTTTAAATTTGAATATGAAGTCTCATATGCCTATAAATAAATCATTTGAGAGTTTCAAATTTACAACACCACAAGCATGTGCATATTATTGCAAATTTTGTAACATTCATTCAAAGTTTTCAATCTCTCTTATCTAAGTATCGAGTCTTAACCCTTGTTCATTTTGAGAGAGATATAGTTTGCATTATATTGTTCTTACTTCACTCATTTGATGAGTGCTCTCTGATAACCTACCCACTATCAGCTCTTGTATCAGTAAAATGTGTGTATAACCCTTGTGCGTATAGAAATTGTTCTACATAGAGAATAATTGAATCACCACGTGTAAGATGATTGCAAGTGTAGAGGGTGTTCTACACGAATCCTTTATAGCGGTGTTATTTAAAGATATAATAGGTTTCTATCTCCACCTGAAGAAGGTTGAATAGTAAATTTTGGGATCCTCAAGGGGTAGTTTGAGGTGAGGACGTAGGCAGTGGGGCCGAACCTCATTAAGATACTGAATTTGCTTCTCTATTACCCTTACTCGTTATATTTATTTCTACTTCTTATTTTATTTATATTTTATATTGTGTATTTGATTTATAATTTTTAATTTTTAAATACAACTAAATTCACTCCCTCTTTTGTTAGTCATCTGGGCAACAATTGGTATCAGAGTAAGGGCTCTGTTATAAGATTAACTATATTTTGAGTTAAAATCTTATGACTAACATTACAGCATCATTTGGTGAAGGTCAATCTAGCAGTCGGTCTCCACTCTTTTATTGAGATAATTACTCATTCTGGAAAATTAGAATGAGAATATTCCTTCAGGCTCAAAGTCGAGATTATGGCATGATGTTTGAAAGCTGTAATCAGATTCAGCACATACATGGTTCTTCAATTTATCCAAATATGTAAGGTGCGGTTTGAATAGTGAGATTAGATAATTTAATTTTAAATCAAAATTAAAAGTTGAATAAAATATTGTTAGAATATTATTTTTTAATATTATTATTATTTTAGAATTTAAAAAAGTTGAATTACTTATTATATTTAGTGTAAGAATTTAAAAATATTGTAATAATGAGATGAAACATTTCCACTATCCAAACATCTCAATTCGAGAATTTCATAGAAGATTTATATGTTCTAACTTCTAAATAATGTGTTGGATTCGGATTACATTGAGCCAGAATGAAGACATGAATGATATGCTTGTAATCTAGCTTATTTAGTTGAAAGTATCAAAACTCTCAACCACCTTATGTTAATATTAATTTCACGTTGAATTGAGGTGTCAAAAATTTTTTTCATATGCAAATAAGTCAATGAGGAAAAAAAAACAAAAAGTGGTTGAGCTAATAATGAGAGATATTTTGACTAAATGCTTTAATTGTATTACTATGTAAGAAATGTTTGATGTTTTAAGCATTGGACATATCTCAAGAGTATGTTTGAATATATTGAATTTTTTTCTTTTTTGAATATACACCAAACAAATTGCTAATGTATAATTTTGAAATATCAGCTTACATAAGCAAACATTGATACTCAATTTTTTGTGAATATAATAAGTCACACAGTGAACCTTATAAAGCAAAGAAGTTGAAGGGTGGTGGATCGTTTAATAGTTTGGTATTACAATCACAAAAAGATTCTACAAAAGTAAAGCTACAAAACTTCATTTGATACTTTATATTTATTTTATAATAAAATTAGATTTACAATCTAACGCACCACAACAGTTTATGTATTCACTCATTTGCAGGGATGAGTTTGTGCTTTATCATCTTAGCACAGGAAATATTTTGACTATCATCCGATTCTACTTTGAGATCTCTTTTTTTATTTTTCTTTAGCTTACTAGATTAAATGTGTTTGAGTGATGTTTAGAAAGAAGACTTTGAATCTCATCTCATCTAAGCGCCCAAGCATTAGCCTAAAAGGCATTTTTCTCCAACAATGAGTGATCATGACATCCATGATTTAGGGAAGCCAGTTTGATGTAGTACAGTTGAAAGTGGACCACATTCATCACATGTTTAGTGTAGAGGATGAGTCTCGTCCATTTTAGAGTGCAGACTTGACACATTCGAAGGATTACATAGGATCAAGAAGGAAGAAAATGAAGATAATTCGTTGAGATCAGGAAAAAATAAAACACCTATAATGTTTTAGCATTGAAACTAATTATCAATGGCTTTGCATTAAGAAGGAAAAACAAAAAAGACTACTCATATTGAACTACAAGTACAGTACTTTCTATGCTTTTATTCTTTCAGATTTTACAACATCTTCCACCCACACCATTTTCAACCATTTTAGAGCAGTCAGCAATTCAAGATCATTTTGCTTTTGTTAAATGACCTTTAAGTCTGGTTAAATTTGGCCCTCTTCTCTCGTGAAGAATGTTTGAAGATGGAGAAACCCTATATCTTGAATCCCCTATCAAACAAAAATATTCTTGTAATGTGAACACTTTACATCCATGCTTGTAGGAAAATAGAATATTTGACAGATAGGGAAACAAGAATAGGAAGTATCTCTTTTTTCTTTTTCTTTTTTCAATTTGAAATCATTAAGAGAATTTTACTTTTTCCATTCATAATGATAGCAATTGACATATTCAATAACAAATTTCATTAAGAAAAAAAATCCCTAATTTCTGTAACAACCTGAGAATCAAACATGCTGCTGACTAACAAGTTGTGATCGTAGTGTCCTCTCCAAGTGAGAAGATAGAGAACACGCAATTGTGCATTAACAAATATTCACAACATTGCAACCTTCTCTTGGTGGCATTCAGCATCTTGACAACGTGACAGACAGGGAAGGAGGCACGCAGAGAGCACAAATCATTATACTTTCAATTTAACATAAACAATAACCTCGTTTGATTACACAATTCAAATTCAAATGAGATGTTTTGTTAAAAATTGAATAAAATTTTATTATAATATAATTTTTTAGTATTAATTTTATTTTGAGATTTAAAAAGGTTAGACTGTTTATTATATTTTGTGTGAAAGTTATAATGATTATATAAGATGAGATGGGATAAAATAATTTGGGTATCCTAGGAACATGTCACAGCAATTCTTCCTTAACAATCACGCATGAACATGACGATGGGAGGTGATTATGTAGTTAGGGTGTCAGGAAGGGTAGTGGAATGAGATCCAAGTACTCGTCCACCTACATCGGGGAAATTCTCATATCCAGGCAGGTGGCCAACCGTCCCATCTGTATCTACATTTATAGGATACAGGAGAAGGTGGCCCTTCAATGGTGTGAATTCTGCAGTTGAAAATCTGCTCCAATTATCTTCAGCAATCTCATTCACTGTCTTCACACATTTCAAACTCTCTGGCTCCTCGAAGCATGTATCCTTCATGGCAAGATGCTCAGACCACAATGACATTCTGTATCCATAAACCTGCATGTGTGCATAGTCTTAAACCATATTCTGAATACAAGGGCAGTGGATTTCTTTTTATTTGTTAGAGAACCTAAGCAACAAACCTAACGTGAAAACACAGGTCAAATCTTAGAAAAGATTAAGCACCATCATCACTCTTCCTCACTCTCACCAGCCCCACCAAATTGGATGCCAGCCAGCCAAAGGAAGAAGAAACATATCTAATGTGCAACACATAATTTAATGGTCTCATTGTTTCCAGTAACACCCTCCTCCAAGTGCCAAGAAAGAAGCTGAAATGAAAACTTTGGAATAAATTAATAAATGTCAAGCAAGACAAACTTTACAGACCTGACCGCGTGGCTGCTTCTTCCTTCCAGCCCAAGTATGATGGGGTTGATATGTAGCCACAGCTAACTCTGTGTCCTTTGTACCAGCCAGGGATCTCTGGTTAATGTTGGCAGATCCAACTATTACGTATTCATCATCAACAATCATTCCCTTGGCATGTACATAAATCATAAACCGCTTGGACTTTTGTGCATCCGAGGCCTGAGAAAAGTTTAATTATGGACAAATAAAAACAATTTTCTTGCAAGATATGAAAAAAAAAAACTGTATTTCAAAGACAAGTTAATAACACAACACATCAGGATGCATACAATTTAAAATCCTGTGAAGCCCCATTGTATCATAGAGAGAATAAATAAACAAAAAATTAAAACACATCTGAGGAAAAATAGTAAAATGGAAAATCACATGACAAACAATTTTGAATAGGATTTTTTATTACAAGCAATTTGCAATATATGGCAAGATAAAGTGTCGTCCTTTTTAATAAAGAAAAGGTCACAATTCCTACAGCTAAGAGAAGTCAAAATTATAGACCAACAAGAATCAAGATCATTCCATTTTCAAAATACTACCAAAAATAACAAATCATTCTAAGATTATTTAGTCTTCTAGTAATAAAATAGAGCAAGCCCCATTAAAATACAAGCAGAGACACATTAAAAGGGCAAAGGTTCTTCATGAAAGAATCAAAATAACTGCAACACCCTACGCAACCAGAAAGGATTGGCTCAAGAATTTGTACAGCTGGATGCCTGGACAACCAGAAAACCCAAAGAGGTCCATTCCTTCCTGTGTTTTTTAGACAAAAGAATTTCATAATTGATACATGTAAACAAAAAAACAAGCAAGGGAAGCTATTTGATAACTATTCCTTAGGATAATAGATTGAACATGTATGCTGGCATCATTCAGCTGAGAATAGAATTTCATATTCTGTTTCAGGCCTTAATTTAAACAGACATTGATGTTTCACACGCACTGCTAGTATCCTTATAAACCTTTTTTTCTCTTTTTCTTTTTTTTTTTAGGGCAAGGAATCCTGGAGACTGCAAGTGTAAAATGTCTTTTTACCCAATTGAACCCTGGATCTGTGCAATGCGTCCCCATCATAAAAATCGGGGAAATCATCGGCTTTTCACAGATGAGAACGGCCCCTAAAAATTGTTTGCACCCAAGGGTTTGAACCTTAGACTTGAGCCAATCACAAGGAGTTACACCTTACTAACATAAAGACAGCAGTCTTCAATGATACTGGATTATCTCATAGATGAAAGTATTAAAATTCATCTTACTGGTGGGTTGATTTGAGAAAAAAAGCTCGAGACTTTAAATTTTAGGGACAATATATTTGAGTGCATAATTACTGTGAATTGTATCTGAAGGCAGTGGATGTCAGAAATGAAATAATTTCTTAGCATTAGAAATTACAGACCAACTACTTCCAATAATCTTGACAATTTAGAGCAACAGAAAGATAGAATTCCTATGGACTATTACCTCAACACCATTATTACTCGACCTTTCCTCGGGAATGTGTTCCCGATTACCAAGGCAATAGAAATTGAGAAAATCTCGAGGATGCGAGTCTACATGCCCCGTGGCTTTTAGTTCCGTTGCAACTATATTGTACATCATTTGCATTGTTTGGCTCTGCAAGAACAAGTGTGCAAAAGCTAAAACATAAATTGCATTGCTTCTCTTGTTATTATCTATATTAAACGCTTTTTGTACTTTCCATGTAACATCTTCATATCAAAAACTAAAACCAAGAAGAAAAATAAAGGATAACATGCAGCCTATCCAGATGAGTCTAATAAAACTTGGGGAATTGCAATCAGACACAACCAGGTTGTAAAGAATACAACCTATTGATTGGCGGCAATGTAAGAGAAGACTACTCTAAGGGCTAGAGAAACAGGTGAACAGTGCAAAAGAAAAAAAAATATATTTTCTTTTTGTTTTTATTATCAGAATGTACCAACTATCTGTAGATATCTAGTTTGTCTCAAAACATGTAGCAATATTTCCAGTGTGTACAGTTCAGAAATTAGATAAAAAAAATTACCTGCCAATAGAGAATTTCTTGCACGGCTGAAGATTTTGGATCACCCTCAGGCCACATTGGTATGACAATATACACTGCAAATCTCTCATTTGCTCTAATTTTACTTGCAATCTTTAATGCCAACTCCATTGGGATTAGATTATCAGCTCCTGTCACACAATGAGAGTCAAAAACTGGAAAAAATATTCTATTCAACAAATAAGGAAGATATTTGGTGTTCAGGACATGATTTTTATACAAATAATCTTAAGCAAGAATTGAGAGAACGAGCAAGCCTGTCCTTCCGTTGGCAAAAATTAAGTGCAAATGTAGGAATCACTAGTGTCGAACCTTGACAATCTTAATCAATTTTTGTGGATGAATTAGCATGTGGCAGCATTTAATACAGATAGATAATGTGTAACTAGTCCACTAAGAAAACATATAGAAAACATAAATATAGAAAAACTACTTCTCAACATAAACTGCTTGGATTCGGAGATCTCAAGAGCATTAGTCTTATAGTAAATACTCTACTAAAAGAGAATTTTGGTCCTAGGAAGGAAACAAGACTGTATAGACAACTAGGTAAAACACCAAGGAGTAACAGAAGTTTTTAATCCTGACCTGCATTTTCATATGATGGCCATGCATACGATGATCCAATAAAATACTGATTTTCAATATATATGAAATGTTTAGCAGATCTGATCGCCTGGATGTATCCTGTTTGAATGCTTTTATCTATAACCAAATTTTTGGAGCAAATAAGATTCTGCAGTAGAAGAAGGTTAATCTGAAATTAGGGAAGTATAAAATAACTTATAACCAATATAATGTAAGAATAGGTCTCAGTCACAACAAAGACGTGATGAAAATCTTACCAATACAAATTGTATTTTCGAAATAAAGCAAACAAGGTACAAAAATATAAAAAGAAAAGGAATCAAAGGGGAAGAAAAAAGAAGAAGATCATACACCATCCCATGCCTTGACAGCATCAATGGTTTTGGGAAATCCTTTCACTGATCCTGAATCAATGGACCGAAGAATCTGCAAAGTCAAAATAAATGCACTGATATTGAATGTAATAATTGGATCGAAAAAGGAATTTTTGCCCCCCCCTGGGGCCAAAAAGAGGGATCCTTTACTCAAAGAAACTTGCAAATCAAACCTGAGCATGCCAGCATTCAGGATCATGCTCACTGAAAACCCACAAGCTAGGATCATCTTTTGGAACAGATGTAGTACCATTCTTTTTTTTTTTATAAGTCGATGTAGTACCATTCTTTAAAGCAGATACATCAGGACTTTGTATCCAAGAGATGCGTTCAATTTTTATTAAAGCATCATCTTTCCATTGGGTGGCAACCTTTTTTAGTAGTCCAAACTCTTTCCATCTTGTTGCTTTCCTCCAACGCTGCTCAAAGTTTATAAGAACATCATATGCAGCAGGCCCTTCAACTCTACTGTGCAGGTCATGCCATGGTTGCCTAGGAGCCTTAGTTCCAGGCTATTCTTAGAAAACATGGGGGGAAAGCACAAGGACATAAAAAAGAAACAATTGTTACAGCATTAGTGCTAGTTGAGCAAGTGATCCATATAAAATACACAAGTAGACTATAGAATGCAGCCTAAGAAATCATTAAATCAAGGAAAATTCGATTTCAAACTTGAGAAACTTTAAAGAATATGATAAGAAACAAAATTCTCAGTTGCAAACTGGTATGTAGTACAAAGATAGTTGACAACAGATAATAGAGAAATAGCAACACTGGAGCTAGAACGGACCTGAGTTAAAAATTAATCTACATAAACTTTATTCACCTAAAACTTGCACCTACGATATATATTGTTGAAATGTCACAGTGCTGTCAATTGGAAGAACAATATGACAATAACTTTTAAGTGCACTAGAGAAAATTGATAAATAGATTTTATGTATTTTGTTTTCATTCCTCCCCTAGTGTCCTCTCTTCAAAACACCCCATGTTGAGCCACTTCGCGCTTTTAATCAAATTGACTTGCAAGGTACAAAGACTAATAGATGCTACAAAACCTTGATTACATTCAAAAGTTATCGTGATGCAAATACAGTAGTTAGAACATTCTATAAATAGACTGTTTTGCTAGAAACTTACAGCAAATGTAGGATTGTGGAAGTCATCATGAAATATAGTGTCAAGATCACGAAATAGTCGGTGCTCAGGTGTATCATAGCGACCATCACAAAGATCAATCCCTCCCAAAAATGCAGTTATCTTACGATTATTACCAAGTGCTTGTGCGTCAACAAGGACACATTTCTGATGGTGTGTAAAATGGGTTCCGACAACCTGTATATAACCATAACATAAGCAACTTCAACAAGTTACTCAGATTAAAAGAAGGCAAATTGCATTATAAAGATCAAAGATACCAAAATATAGAGTATTAATGAATTTTTATTAGTAAAAATGAGATACCTCGAATACACAAGTATAAAAATAAATGTTCACCTAAAGAATGGAAAATGCTACATACTATACTTGCAGCTGAATCTAATCTCACCATGCTGACATCATATTGCCCACCAACCATTTGAGTTTTTTCCTTTTTCTAAAAAAAGAAATTTATGATGCGATGGCTGATGAGCAGTGCCGCACAAGCACAATGGAATAGGAGTAGTGCCACATAAGCAGAATGGAATAGGAGTAGGGTGAATGTGTAGTATATATAGATTAACTTCCTCAAGAATACATTCTATGCGAAGTTATTACATAAACAAGGATTCAAGAACCAATACAAATAAAATTAGGACTAAGCCAGACAACGAGACCAGTAATACATGTTCAAAATGGACAAATACCACAACAAATTAAATAATTTAAAAAAGACAAAGTCACAATGAAAGAGAGGACAAAAAAATAGACAATCTCCGACAAATAACAGGAAAGTTTTTTTTTTCTTTTTTTATAAGGAAGAAAAAATAAGGGGAAAGTTTTACTAGATAATGAAATAAAGCTCGCCTGCTGCTTGATAATGCCCATCTTACTGCTGGCGTAGCGAGGTGACAGCACACACGTGACTGATGAATTCTTGAAGAAGTTCTTGGTCTCTTCATCATGCGTCGTCATCACTCCTGGCTGCAATCAATGCCAATTTCACATTACAACTCAAGAATCGCCTAGATTTCTCAATGCAAAAAAGATTGACGGTAACATCAATGGCCCTCGTGATCATCTTTAGGATTGATGGTTCAACCTCTCAATAAAAATACGCAAATTGTACCAATATCATCAAACACAGAAACCCATTAACCCATTACAATGAATTGGACAATGTATGGAGCAATTCACTTGTCTGCTCATCCAGAGATGATAAAAGAACAATATCTATCTTAACCAATAACACTAAGAACTAAGGTTTTCAAAACACTGCCTGAAAAATTATCCAAAAAATGGAGAGGATGGGATCGTATCAGAGTCAAATTACGAAATGCACGACATCATACACACCGTTCGGATGACGAGCTTGTCGCGGGAGGTCTTATCGTCCCAAACCAACAACAAAACCCGCACGCCCTCTTCGGACTTGTACTTGAGCAGTTCACCGAGTGTTAAATCCCCACCGCGCGGCAACGGGCGGGTCGGCTCCCGAATCAGCTTCACCTTGTGGTAAATGGACCAGCCAACGATGTAAATCAAATGGTGAGCCTCCGTGATTGCATGGCAAATATCCTCCCAGCATGTCTCTTGCTTGAAAGGCTTCCCTTTCTCCAATTCTATCTTCGGCAACAAGTTTTCCCGCATGTGCGCGTCTTGGTACAATGTCACGTGGCATCCTTTCCTCAGCGGGAAGTATGTGTGCCTCACGCCCTTGTGTTCGGGATCGCCCGCGATGCCATGTTGGTACAACGGGTTTTTCTCGGACGGAGTGAACTTCAACTCGAGTTTGAGAGCAGTTTCCGGCTTCGGCGGCTCCCCGGAGGCACCCCTTATTGGGAACCAGCCGGAGATGAGCTCGCCGGACTGGATCTTCAGAGCCGGGATCTTGACGGTGCCGATGATCTCCGCACCGAAGATATCGTCATCCTTGACCTGGAACTCCAGGTTGACTACTTGGTGCGCCAGTGGAATGTAGAAACGCTCGTTCCACTGGGGGTCCTGGGCGTTCTTGAGGACACGCGTGCGGGCCAAGGTGACTTGTGGAACCGTCACCTTGACGTAAGGGTCGCTGGCAATGATCTTGCGGTGGTGGGGGATCTCGTGGCCGTCACCACCACTGTCATCGGGATTTCGGGCGGTCTTCTCAGGGATTTTAATAGTGTCACAGACGGTTAAGCAGCGGCGGAGATGCTGTACCACGACGTCCATGTTCGGCAAGCTCCGGGCCTCAATGATTGTCAGGTCGAGGTCACCGTGGAGCCACGTCATCAACTCCTGGTCTGAACGGCGCTCCGCCATGGAGATGCAGAGGTAAGAACAACGACGGCTTTATCCAACTGTTAAAGCATGTGAAACAGAGGGAAAGCTAAGCTAAGCCAAGCCAGGCAGGCAGGGTAGAGAGAAATTAAAGTGAAGGGGAAAGAATTACAAGGAAGTAATACAAAGAACACTGACAAAGGAAAAAGGATCTGATCTCTTGCTTGCTGCAGAGAGTTCCGGTCTCGTGGGGATGCGGGGATCAGTTACAAAATTCAATCATTAATTAAAAAAAGTAGTAAAAATGGAGGGTTTTAAAGCTGAAGAAGATTCGGAATGGATGTTGTTTGCGTGGGGGAGAGAGGGGGAGATTTACGAAGTGAAAAGTGCGTGAAAACTAAAAGCAAACTTGAAAGAATCCCATGAACTTTCTTTTCCACTCTGGTCTGTACCCGTTGGTGAACGGGGGAATGGGTGGTAGCTTGGAAAATAACGATGCAGAAGCCCATAGCATAGGTGTTGTTCTAAGTTTCTAACTGTCTTCAAAACCAAAGTTGCTGTCTTTGGATCCTTCACCTTATTTAATTAAATAAAAATGAAACGGCTCTTCGTCACATCAGTCAGAGGGATCGTATGGTTTCTCTTTCCTTTTTTGGCTGTGAGTTTTGATTTGGTGTACGTTAAGAATCACCATTTCGGTACTCTCCAGTCCTGCCGAGACTTTAAAATAAAATATATTAAATAATTTAAATTTTAAAATAAAAATAATATTACAATTTTTTATTTTAATATTATTTTATTCAATTTTTAATTTCTCTCTTATATCATTTTGTCTTATCTTAATTTAATATTTAACCTCTCCTAAATAATGTGTTAAGTTCTCAATACATCCCATCAATAAAAACTTATGAGATGCTTATTTAGTATGTTTGAATAAATTCAGTTTTTTTTTTTAAATATACATCAAACAAATTGCTAATGATTAGAGGTGTAACTAATCTAGTCCAATCCGGTTTTGAAAAAAATTTATAATCGAACCGTCACCTCCGGTTATACATTGATTATTCTCCTAATCCAGTACTTTCAGTTTTACTAGTTTCGGATATGATTTTTCGATTTTAATAAAATGTAAATTTCTCATAAAAATCTGTTTTTTTTTTAAACCTACTTTAAAAAATATATTTTATTAAAAATCTGTTACTATTTACAAAAATCTTCTTTCTAAAAAAAATCTCTATGTGAAAAAATCTTGCTATAAAAAATCTACTCATAAAAAAAATCTGCCATGTAAAAGAAATTCTGCTATAAAAAAATTGTTACAAAATAAAATTATATAATATATTATTATAATAAACACAAAAATAATGGGTCAACAGGGAAAATATATATTGATAAATGACTTTTATCGTAGCACATGATCAGAGGTTTATCTCAAAGAGTCAAAATTTTCCTAAAAATCAATAGTATAGTGAACCGGTTCAGTTCGGTCCAGTCCTAAAAATCATGGAATCGGAATGGGACCGGTTCCTATTCTATTTTTCAGTTTTCGAGTTAAAATTTACACCACTACTAATGATCTTGAAATATCAGCTCACATAAGAAGACATCGATACTCAATTTTTTGTGAATGTAATAAGTCACGTAATTAGCAGTGTCTTACACATCAAACTTTTAAATATCATAATTAATTGGCTAGATGAAGACGGATAATTAATTTTAAGCTACAAAGATCCATTAGATTCTATCTAAAAACCCAAATACTACAATGAACCTTATCAAGCAAAGAAGTTAAAGGGTGGTAGATAGTTTAATGATTTGGTGTTACAATTACAAAGAGATTCTATAAAAGTAAACCCATAAAAATTCATATGATATCTTATATTTATGGGTTAATTACACTTTACCTCCTCGAACTTTCACTCAATTCACAATGTGTACCCAAAACTAATGATTGCATCAAAGTGGACCCGCTTAATTTCAAAACTTCTCAATCTCCCCATTCCGTATACCATCAGTGTTAAATAGGACGGAAATTGAGCACGTACTACTCACGTCCAGCTTCTTCACCTGCAAAGACAAAAATACTCCCAAGAAAAATGTTTACTTTACCCTCTCGAACTTTCACATGATTATCAATTTGCCATCCAAATGTCACATTAAATTAGATTTTTATAATAAATTAAATTAAATTTTTATAATAAATTTGAATTTACAAATCTGGGATAAAAGACTAGTAAAAAGATAAATCTTTGAACTTGGTAAAATACTAGGATATAATTTTCTGGTTTTAAAAAAAAATAGATTTGAATAACTCTATATAAATCACACTAAATATATATATATATATTTATATATAAACTAAATATGTCATATTAATGAAAATGAAACTTTATTCCTCTACCTCATGAAGTTCTTCATCAGTATGCAACTGGGCAATCTGTTTAGCCATAGGTATCTTGCTGCTTTGACCCTCTGCAGAGTTTTGTAAATATTTTGTTGGTTTGTTTCCTTTTCCCCCTTCTCTCTTATCAGCAATTCCCGTTAAGTTAAAAGTAGTAGCTCTCAACCATTGACCATAAGAAGGAACTGAATCCTTGTTCATCAGTCTATTTTTTTCCACTAAGCATCCTTTATGAACATGATTTATAGCTTTACACTAAAAGCAAAATAAAAGAAGCCTCTCATACTTGAAATCAACCCAGGTTTGCTTACCATCCACTCGAACCAGCTTTCTTCTTGGTAAAGGTTGGGTTATGTTCATGTTTACCCTAATTTGAAGATATTTTCCCCATCCCAATCCCTCCTCAGCTACATACACATCAAGAATTTCCCCTATTGATTCTCCAATTCCCTCCCCCCCCCCTCCCGCTATCATACCTGCATAAGTAGTCCATATGATTGTATCCAAAATGGTTCGTGTGCAAACATATCTTCATTGGGAGGATTGTTGTTATCTGAAGGTTGTATACAAATTAAGTGCTTATCCAAGGACCAAGGACCAAGGTCTTCCCTTCAACACATGTTCAATATCCACATATTTTTGGAATTCAATAAGGTATTTATGGTGTCCCACCTCATGAAAAACTATACTTAGAGTGTTTGGAAACCTCCACACATTTGAGTGGTGAGTCAATTTCATATATGAGTTCTTCTACAGGGCAGCCACTGTAGTAGCTTACATAGAGCACTCACTACGTGACTGCTTGTCCTTTTTTTTCTTTTTCTGTTTTTTTTTTTTTAAAACACAAAACGTTCGTTTTGATAGAATCTGAAAGTCAATTTGTAGTTTCATTCCCATTTTGAAATCAACCTGCGAAAGACCAGTGCCTTTTCCCTCGACAGCAACCCGTAGCAGCAACGTCGTACCCAACGCCACCAGGCGACGCCATCTCTCTCGTCAGCACCACTGAACGAAGCTCCTCTGTCTACCCAGCGCTGCCACTCCTCACGAGCTTGTTGAACTAAGGGAATATGATTTGAATCCAGCGACATTGCTCTGGTGTTTCTTTGTTTCGCCGCCACCCCTACTTAGCTTCTTAGGTAACATTTCGAGGTCCATTTTACCTTCCATAGTGAAAGTTCTTCTTGTGTACTAAGATATGTGAATTTAAGGTTTTGTGAGATAGATATTGCGGTTTAGGACATGGAAAAATGCATGAGTGTTTTTCGTTTGAATGTTACTTACTCTGTTTATCATTTTTTAATCTAAAAATCATTGAAAGCTAGTTGAGTTCAATGAAAATCAGTGTATGCAAACTTCTTGTGAATTCCACCCACATGCAAATTCTGAGTTATTGGTTTGTTTTTATTTTTGTACATTGGGCTCTAGTTGCTGTATGAGTTCTTATTAATCTTTTGCATGTCTCTACGGGAAGTAAAATTCCAATTCAAATTTCTCAGTGAAACACTGGAATATCTAGTGGTTGGTTTATGAAAGTATGATTGAAAGGGAAGGGAGATGATTGTAGAGAAATCTTAACATTATGCATAATCTGACATTGATGATGAGGGTTTGCATCACATTCTCTTTTCTTTTTCTTTTTTCCATCTTCTTCTTTTTTTTTTTTTTTTTGGTAGATTTGTCATTGGGATTTGACTGGTCAAACTTTGTATATATTTGCCTCTTTTTAAGGACATTTCTTTTTCGATTCGGATTTCGATCCCTTTCATTCCTTTATTTGATCCAACAATTTCTTAGGGAGGATAGAAAGAGAACTAAACCATTACAATCAACAAAAGTAAACCCATTTCAGACATCTGAGGCACAATGTCTCTCTGTCTCACTCTCACCTCTAATTAATCTAAGTCAAAGTTGGCACTTTCGTCAAGGTTCCAACCTTTTCTTCTTCTAGCTCCAAGCTGTGAGCACACAATCTTCCAACCTATTATAAAGATCCATATATAGCTTTATTAGCATATGCTTTTAATGTGGATGTTAAGCTGAGATTGACCGGATTCTTTTAAACATGAGCCTAACATAGTCCTTGTTGTGCTATTTCTGGCCCAAAATTGTCCTTATGAGTTGAATAAATTATTCTATGAGCCTAATATTTGAGAGCCAACCTCGAACTAGAACAATGAGATTCTTGCGAAATGCCCATTTTGTTGTTTTCATTGTTGTTTGTATGATTGAAATGACCTCAATGGGTTGGTGCCTGATAAATTAATAGAAATTTGAGCTTCTTAATTTTTAGAATTCATGTTATGTAATTATTTTGTGGATGACACCTTCATTTAATTTGATTAGTTCCACAAATTTTTTACTTTCTGTTTACTTGGTGAGTGTTACCATTTTTTAATCTTTACACATGTAACTTGCAAGAGAATCCCCTAATAAAAATTTTGTGGTAATGACATATTTAATTCTCCTTCCATGGTGTATATATTACTTTTTTCTCTAAAAGACTTTTGCATTTTTTTTTCAGTTACGAGGCAATGAAAGTCGTTAACCAACTTGGGAGCATATCTTCCTCTTCTTATTTTTTTCATTTTTTCCATCTTATTTTAACCAATGACAGCAGGGAAATTGATCGACTGTATAATTCTTCATCTTCTTTTTTTCCAAGCATACCCATTCCCTCTTTACTAGAAGTTTAGATGATGTTAGCTTCTCCCCTTTTTCATCCTTTGATGGATTCTTTTCCCCCTATTCTGGCTATTGAATAACTAAAATTCAAAATTCGTGTAATCCAACTATACTGGCTATTGAATAACTGAAATAACCAATTTTAACACAGATTCTCTTGACACAACATTAACCTTGTGATAGGTTAGTATGTTTCCCAAGAAGCCTTTAGATGGAGCTCATGAGATAGCTAGATACAAAGCTTTTACCTTGGTCATACCGAATGAGTGGGATTCTATGATCAAATGGTAGCTTGATGTAGTAGACGAGGATTATCGATTTCATTGAACTTTTAGGCTTGATGATTATTATGTTTTCATTTTCAGAATTCTTTATTGGGTTGATACCTAATCGTGAATTTGAGGACTTAAAAAGTGATGGGGAAGTCGTATGTCTATTAGCTTACAATAGTTTCCTTTGGCCTTTCCCTTTTCAATCTTGATTGTATATTATGTGCAAGGTTTTGAGGCTTTAAGCAGGACAGTATGAAACTATTAAGGAGCTTGAGAGGAAGAGAAAGGAGAGGGCGAAGGTTGATTTTGAGAGAAAGAAGCAATTGACAAAACTGAGGGTTAAAGCTGAGAAGGTTGCTAAGGAGAAACTCGAGAAGCATCTAGAAATTATTGCTCCCATAAAATATTGATCCATAGTGATGGGTTTTTTAAATACTAATGCAGAGGACAGTTGGGTTGCTGTTGAATTACTTCTTGATTTTGGTACACTGTTTTCCTTTCGAGTGGGGTTCATTTACAGTGCATTTGTTTTTCAAGTAGATGTTATATGATAACATAGCTATGGGAATTGTGTTTTGAAGTTAGCTATGATTTTGTGTTATGGATTGTCTCCTCCATTACGCATAATGCTTGAATTATGTCATTTATTCTCTTCAATGCTACTCTAATTCCTACTATCAATGCTTTGAGGTCTATAAGATGATTTGAGTTGTTACCTCCAAAAAAAAAAAAAGTGCAAGCACACTTGTACCTAATATTCATTAACTCTGTAACTTTTTATGTGTCTATACCTAGATTTGTATCCTGCCTTGCCTTTATTTCTACTTCAGATTACCTCCAGGGATTTCTTGTGTTTGGAAGTGGTGATTCATCCCCTTTTTAGATTTGAGTTACATCATTATGAATCTAACTAATTGCATAATTTTAGCATCTTTTAGATGTAAATATGCCCTACCCTTTGCCAAGTAACACTACAAGAACTTCAGCTTTCCCCCAAGGGGGGTTTTCGTGGCAATAAGCAATTTTTGTGTGGCAAAATTTTTTTGCTCACCAAATCAGCTCGTGGCACTTTCGTGGCATATAACTCGCCGCAAAAAGTATTATTGCCCAAGGTGATGCTAACTTGTGGGGGCAACAGGTTTTTAGGCACAAAATGTTTCGCGTGCAAAGGCATCATATTTCGTGGCAATAAGCACTTTATTTGACTCCAAATCTCGTGGGTAATTGAAACTAGCGACTGCTACATCGGTGGTAAATCAGTAAGTTTTATGCCACGGATTGTTATATTTACCCATGAACTTGGCAGTGGCAATTACTAAATGTCCATGATGTGCTTTGTGGCGAAAAACCAGTAATATGTACTAAGTTGTAGCTTTTTGGCCATGGAATGGTACATTTACCCATGAAGTTCGTAGTGGCAATTACGAAATGTCCATGATGCGCTTTCTGGGAAAAAGCCAGTAATATGTACGGAAATGTTGCATTGTTGCCACAGATTTGGTATATTTACCCATGAAATTAGTAGTGGCAATAACTAATGGGCCATGATGTTCTTCGTGGGAAAAAAACAAGTAAAATTTGCCCCAAATCCTTTCCCCCACAAAACATACCGCGTGCTAATGTTAAATTAGCAGTCGCATTAATCATCTTGCACCCGTTAGCCACTACAACCTTGGTGGCGAATGGCGTATTTAAACATTGACACGCCGATTTTTCCAATGACCCACATAGCACTAATTACTTAATTCTCATGATATTTTTAGTGGCAATAAAGATTGAAACCCATTACGTAGTTTAAAAAACCCCCCACAAACTCGGTTCCGTAGGAAAATAGTTATATCCATGAATTACACTTCATGGATATTAAGCTCGTGTCAATAATTAAAATTAGGCAATGTGGTGTATGCCACAGCAACACTATATGTAAATCATGGTATTTGACTTCATGGATCATTTATGGTAGAAATACCCAATATTTATTTAGTATTGGCCATATATATATATATATATATATATATATATATGCTTATTCCAACGATAAGCTTGGCTCATGGATAAAATTCAGTTTTCTGAGAAAGTAGTACTAGCTAGTGAATAATCTGTTGAAACCCAATGGTCTGATACACAACAATATTTCTACAAAACACACAGGAAATTAATAAGTCATATTACTACTTCAATATTTACAACATTCAGGCCTATTCTATTGGGGCTCCAAGGAAATGGGAAGGAATTGAGAATTCTTATATACTAGGGAAGGAGAAGATATAGAGGGTCATCAGCATGCATGATTACAAATTCTCCAAACAATAAACCCATATATCAACTATAGTTTTACATATCTAAACTATTCAACTTTGCTCCAAATTCAATCTCCTGATAGCTCCCAGTCCATTAATGTATGTATTATGGACTGTTGATGTCCAGAAATTCAGCACCTTCAGCTTACACCAGTTCTATCTATATCAGCAAAACTTCCAATTGGGCTGCATCCAAAATTCCTGAAAAATTATAAACATACCCATTAATATGTTATGATTTTTTTCAAAGTGCTAGCATAAGTACTAGTAGCCCTACAATGCAACAAACTACAACCTCACTGAAATCTTAACAAGATTTTCGGACATACCATATTCCTTAACATCATGTTGTTTCCTGAACAAGGCTACTTTACCTAGGGATGTATATGCAAAGTAAGCGCCTGTTGCCCAGATGACTAACACAAGAGGGGAGGTGAATTGAGTTGTATTTAAAAAAATAATAATTATAAATCAAATATACAATATAAAATATAAACAAAATATGAAACAACAATAAATATAAAGAGTAAGGGTAAGAGAGAAGCAAACTCAATATGTTAACGAGGTTCGGCCCCACTGCCTACGTCCTCGCCTCAAGCTACCCCTTGAGGATCCCCAAATTCACTATTCAACCTCATTCAGGTAGAGATAGAAACCTATTACACCTTTGAACAACACCGCTACAAAGGATCCGTGTAGAACACCATCTACACTTGCAATCACCTTACACGTGGTGATTCAACTATTCCTTGTGTAGAACAATTTCTACACACACAAGGGTTATACACACCCTTTTACTGATACAAGAGTTGATAGTGGGTAGGTTATCAGAAAACACTCCTCAATGAGTGAAATAAGAACAATACAGCACAAACTATATCTCTCAAAATGAACAAGGGTTAAGGCTCAATGCTTAGAGAAGAGAGAATGAAAGCTTTGAATGAATATTGTATGCTCTTGGTGTTGTGAATGTGAAGCTCTCAAATGATCTATTTATAGGCATATGAGACTTCATATTCAAATTTAAAAAGATTCACATGTCAAAGACATCATCATTCACTTTTCAAAAATTTCAAACCTAATCTTTTTACTTTTTGCATGTGACAAAATGAGCACACTTTACTTTTCAAAAATTTCAAATCTAATCTTTTACTTTTTGCATATGACAAAAGGAGCACACTTTACTTTTCAAATTTTTCAAATAAAGACATCTATCTTTTGCATAAGTCAAGAAAAGCATCCATCACTTTTGAAAATATTTAAATAAAACATGCACATGTGAAAGATGACAATCAATCATCTTAATATTTTCAAAATTCAAACCCTTAATCATGTCATGCACATGTGAAAGATGACAATCAATCATCTTTCAAAATTTTCAAATTTAATTTTCAAAATATTCATGCACATGTGGAAAATGTATTTTAATGCTTTATGATAAAATATTAATTTTGAGCCTTAACCTAATTTTGAATTTTTAAGAGATTTACAACATTACTCTATGACTTTAATGTGAACTTGCTCCCTTCTTGCTCATGCTTGGTTCCTTGATGTGCTTGACTCCATTGTGTGGACAACTTGAGCTTGAGACTCCTTTATTCTTTGAATTCATTTGTTATCATCAAAATCCATGTGTAGATTTTTAATTACATGAAACTTGAAACCTTGGGTTCAACAATCTCCCCCTTTTTGATGATGACAAATACTTGATAAAACCTGAAACCTGTATTAATACTTAAGCTCCCCCTAAGAATGTGCGTTAGTTTTTCAAGCAAAAGTATAAATATAATTCCAAGCATATATAACAAGTTTAGCAATTTAAACAATGTTAATGTTCTAGTTTAAAACTTCTCCCCCTTTGGCATCATTAAAAAGGATCGGCAGCAAGTAAATAGACTGAAGAAAACAGTGCGTTAATAGACACTGTAGATAGTTGAAAAAGAGAGCCGTCCGTGACTCGACAAGTGCTGCAAAGCCTCGAGGTCTAACTCTATGAATTTAGTGCGGCTGAAGATTGAAACAATCGCCTGATGTTGTTGACAAACGGGATTGAAGACTCTGAGTTTCTATAAAAAAAATGATCATTTTCATCTATCAGATACAAAAAAATATCGCTTCTTGACCTGAGTTCTATTTTTCCATAATGATAGAATGGCTGAAAAATTCTCTTCCACTAATGTTCCAGACTTAAATCAAGAACCCTTGACGCATCAACCATCAATCTTCTCTCCTGAGGCCGTCAATACCATGATAGGAGCAGAGAACCATTTTTCTAGTAGGGCTGATTCTGAGATTATTGCAGAATCAAGAATGCTCAGTAGTCAATATGTTGCCTCTGTTACAATCATGTCTTGGCGGTTAATGGCGAGGGTGAGTGAGATTGATCATCTTAACATCCAAATATCTGAGTTACGACAGAAGCTTGCTAATAAGGATAGAGAGAATAAAAGACTAAAGCAAGAAAACAAAGAGTTGAAGAAATTTGCAGATTGGTATGCTCATGATCTGCAACCACGAATAGAGGAGCTGGAACGAGATAGGGTTCAGATACAAGGTCAACATCGGCAGATAACAGCAGAGGTTAATCGTTTACTAGAAAAATAGGGACAATCTACTGTTAATCTCGTTGGCTTAGTAAGAAAACTTTTGACAATGTGTGTCCAGCATATTTTGTATTTCTTTTGACTAAATAAGATTTGAAAAGACAATAATTTGTCTTATTCTTTATGCTATCTCTATAAAATCAGTCTTAAAGTACATCCGATTTACATCAAATCTTATTCTCATTTCTATAACTCTTCTGCATTCCTTCAACATTCTCGCTTTAAGTTTTTAATTCTTTTCTCAATGGCTCATTCTTCTAACATTCCTCTAGATCTATCCATGAGGTATTATACACCTCAATCTCCTGTCCTTTCTGCAGCTACCATTGGTGCCATGTTGCAGCAAGAGAATAATAGTTTGGCTAATAAGTCAGACTTCGATACTATCTACGACTTGGTGAGTCTTGGGACTCGCTACTCATCCTCTATTATTGCTTTTTCCCAGTGGGTACAAGCCAAAAACCATGGGGTTGAAAGGCTTAAAGAATAAATTGTTGTACTTCAACAAATTGTTCAAGAGTCTCACACAAGGGAAGGAATCATTCGGCAGAAGAATAAACAGTTGAAATCTCTATTAGATTCTTCATTCCGCTTGCCAGTTCCCATGGATAGGGATGACATGATATTGTATGAAGAGAATGAGCGTCTCAAACATGAGGCTAAGAACCTCAAGTTTATGTAAAAGTATTTTTAAAAAAAAAATATCTCTATATTTTTATGAACTCTGGTCTACCTTTTAAGAGATATTCATAACATGCATCATACCTATTTCTCTTCTAATCATACACAATCTATTTTCTGGTAAAGGTTTTGTGAATATATCTTCTAACTAATTATGTGTGTTTGTGAATTCTAGTACTATATCGCCTTTCTGCACATGATCTCGAAGAAAATGATATCTTATTTCAATATGCTTAGTTTTAGAATGTTGTATTGGGTTCTTTGAAAGATTTATAGCACTTGTATTATCACATTTGATTGGAATGTGATTATACATGAGTTTAAAATCTTCAAGTTGTTGCTTCATGTAAAGAACTTGAGCACAACAACTACCCGCAACAACATATTCTGCCTCATCCGTAAATAGTACAACAGAATTTTATTTTTTACTAAACCAGGAAACTAGTGCATGACCTAAGAAGTGACATGCTCCACTAGTGCTTTTTCGATCTATTTTACAGCCAGCATAATCTGCATCTGTGTAGCTGATTAGATCGAAAGATGTGTGCTTAGGGTACCATAACCCTAAGTTAATTATACCACTAAGATATCTAAGAATGCGCTTAACTGCAATTAAATGTGATTCTTTTGGAGATGATTGAAAGCGTGCACATAAGCACACACTAAACATAATATCTGGTCTACTGGCTGTCAAATATAATAAGCTACCAATCATACCTCGATATACCTTCGAGTCAACTGGTTTACCGGATTCATCTTTATCAAGTTTAGTGGATGGGCTCATTGGTGTTCCAGTTTCCTTAGCACCTTCCATCCCAAACTTCTTCAGCAATTCCTTAATATATTTTGATTGATTGATGAATGTCCCACTTTTTACTTGCTTAATTTGCAATCCGAGAAAGAATGTAAGTTCTCCCATCATGCTCATTTCAAATTCATCCTGCATAGTCTTAGCAAAAACTTGACACATGTTTTCATTAGTAGCACCGAATATTATATCATCAACATAAATCTGAATCAAAAGAATATCATCATTTTCGTATTTAATGAAAAGAGTTGTGTCGATTTTTCCTCTTGAAAAACCCTTTTTAATCAAGAAACCACTGAGTCTCTCGTACCATGCTCTAGGAGCTTGTTTGAGTCCATATAGTGCTTTTGTGAGTTTGAAAACATGATTTGGAGAAATATGATTTTCAAAACCTGGAGGTTGCTCAACATATACCTCTTCATTTATAAAACCATTTAAGAAAGCACTTTTAACATCCATTTGAAAAAGTTTGAAATCTTTATAACAAGCATATGCAAGTAGCATTCGAATAGCTTCTAATCTTGCGACTGGTGCATATGTCTCATCATAATCAATTCCTTCTTCTTGATTGTAACCTTGGGCTACAAGTCGAGCCTTATTTCTAGTAATGACTCCGGACTCATCTTTCTTGTTTCTAAAAACCCATTTTGTTCCAATAATAGTATGATTTTTGGGTCTAGGAACAAGTGTCCAAACATCATTTCTTTCAAATTGATTAAGCTCTTCTTGCATAGCTAGAATCCAAGATTCATCAAGAAGTGCTTCATCAATATTTTTAGGTTCAATCTGAGATAGAAAAGCAGTATGATTGCAAATATTTCTAAGAGATGATCGAGTGCTTACACCTTGTGAAGGTTCTCCCAGAATTTGTTCCACTGGATGATCTTTCACAAATTTCCACTGTTTGGTTGCATCTCGTATTAAATTTTGATGATCTTTCCTGATGTCTCCATGTTGGACTTCCTCTATTGTGTTCTCTTTGTTGAGATTGAGACTTTCTGTATTATTTATACCTCCTGTTTCTTCATCAATGGATTTCTTGGAGAGTAGAGAATTAGATTCATCAAATACTACATGCATAGATTCTTGTACAGTTAAAGTCTTTTTATTGAATACTCTATAAGCTTTACTATTTGTAGAATACCCGAGAAAAATACCTTCATCCGATTTTGCATCAAATTTGCCTAAATTATCCCTGTCATTCAAAATAAAACATTTGCATCCAAATACATGAAAGTAACCAATGTTGGGCTTTTTCTCATTCCAAAGCTCATAGGGGGTTTTATCTAATTTAGACCTTAACATAACTCTATTTATAACATAACATGCAGTACTTACCGCTTCGGCCCAAAAATAACTAGGCAAGTTGTTCTCATTAAGAATTGTTCTTGCCATCTCTTGAAGAGATCTATTTTTCCTCTCTACTACCCCATTTTGTTGAGGAGTTCGAGGAGCAGAAAAATTATGCACAAAACCATTTTCATCACAAAATGTTTCAATATTTTTATTAACAAACTCTTTTCCCCTATCACTTCGGATACTTGAAATAGTATAGCCCTTTTCATTTTGAATTCTCTTGCATAACTTGGTAAAAGCATTATGTGCCTCATCTTTATGAGCAAGAAAGATGACCCAAGTATATCTAGAGAAATCATCAACAATAACAAAAGCATAATATTTTCCTCCTAGACTTGCAACTCTATTTGGTCCAAAAAGATCCATGTGTATCAGTTGCAGTGGTCTAGTAGTGGAAATATATTTCTTGGTTTTAAAAGAAGTTTTTGTTTGTTTACCAAATTGGCATGCATCACAAATTTTGTCTTTAAGAAAATTTGCCTTTGGTAAACCTCTCACAAGATCATTTTTTGAAAGTTTGGAAATAAGTTCCATGTTGGCATGACCTAGTCTTCTATGCCATAACCAATTAGTTTCATTTTGTACTGAAAAACAAATAGCATCTTGTGAGGTAATTTCTTCAAAATCGATTGTATAAACATTATTACTTCTAAAGGCAGTAAAACAAATGTTATAATCATGATCATTCAAAATAATGCACTTATCCATTTTGAAAGTAACTGTAAATCCTTTATCACATAATTGACTTATACTCAAAAGATTATGTTTTAGACCTTCAACAAGTAGAACATCTTCAATTATGAGAGAAGATTTATTACCAATTTTACCTATTCCCACGATCTTCCCTTTCGAGTTGTCTCCAAATGTCACGTGTCCTTCTTCTTTAGATCTAAGATCAAAGAACTTAGTCTTGTCTCCCGTCATGTGTCTTGAACATCCACTATCTAAAAACCATTTGTTTTTGCTTGTAGAGGACTTCATGCATACCTATAAAAACAATTAAAATGATTTTTCTTGGTACCCAAGTTCTTTGGGTCCTTTATTTATTAGTATTAGAAGAAACAAGATTTTTAGGTACCCATATGGCCCTAATAGTCATTGTATGTTTTCTTCTAATAGGACAAGTATGATAATTATGACCATTTCTATTACAAAAATTACAAATAGCATGTGACATATATGAAAATCTTGAATGATTATAATAGTATCCTTTTTTGACAAACTTATTATGAAAAGAATTTTGAATATTAGACTTTGATGTAGAAGGATTATCAAAGAAGTTTTTATAAGATTTGTATTTTTGTTTTGGCATATATCCCAAGCCTGCCTTGTCAAAAACACATCTTTGACTACCAAGAAGTTTTTCAAAATTTCTTTTTCCATTCGTAAAATTTTCAACAATATTTTCTAAATCAGTTTTCTTCTTCTTCAACTCAAGATTTTCATCTTTCAAAACAATACTTTCTTTTCTTAAAATATCAATTTCGTTTGTTAAAAAAGAATTTTTCTTTTTCAAAGCAGTATACTTGATACCTAATTTTTCGAATTCCTCATATACCTCTTCTAAAACATTTTGCAATTCTTCATATGAAGGATCTTCAATATTATCAAGATTTGTTACCTCAATGTCATCTTTAGCCATAAGAGAAAGATTTGCTGATTCTCCATTGCTTGCTTCACTATCTGAGCTACTTGAATCATCATCCCATGTAGCTTTCATTGCTTTCTTGCCTTTGTTTTGATCTTTCTTTAGCAGAGGATAATCTGACTTGATATGACCAGGCTTATTGCATTTATAACAAATTAAAGTGTCATTTTTACCTGAATCTTTCTTGGAAAACTTTTTGAAGGATTTCTTCGGAGGAGTTTTATTTTTCTTTAAGAACCTCTGAATTCTTCTTGTTATCATCGCAACTTCTTCATCCTTGTCGTCATTTTCCTCAACTTCATCACTTTCACTTTCATGAGGAACAGCTTTTAGTGCCAAGATTTTCTTTGGCTTTCCTTCTTCTTCTCCTCTTTTCAATGTGTACTCATGGGTGATAAGTGACCCAATGAGTTCATTCATTTCGAGCTTCTTGAGGTCTCTAGCTTCAAGAATCGCTGTCACTTTTGATTCCCAACGTTTTGGTAGAGAGTTGAGAATTTTTCTTACTATATCCAATTTTGAATAAATTTTGCCAAGAGCTATCAAGCTTTTTATGATGTTAGTAAAACAAGTGTGCATATTAGAAATAAATTCATCATCATTCATCTTAAACATTTCATATTCATGAGTAAGAATATAAATTTTTGATTCCTTGACTTGAGAAGTTCCTTCATAAATAACTTCCAAGTTATCTCAAATTTCCTTTGCCGTAGCGCAAGTCATTACTCCATTAAACTCATTACCATTGAGAGCATTATATAATAAATTCATAGCAGTTAATTTCAAAGTATAAAATCTATCGTCTTCAAGATCAAACTCTTCTTCTTCCTTTTTGACCTTTACTCCATCAACCACTTTTGTTGGAATATAAGGTCCATTTACAATACATTTCCAGATTTCTCGACCTTGAGCCTGAAAAAATATTCTCATTCTAACTTTCCAGAATGAGTAATTGTCTCCACAAAAGAGTGGAGGTCGACTGCTAGATTAACCTTCACTAAATGAAACTGCAATGTTAGCCATAAGATCTTAACTCAAAAGATAGTTAATCTTATAACAAAACTCTAGCTCTGATACCAATTGTTGCCTAGATGACTAACACAAGATGGGGGTGAATTGAGTTGTATTTAAAAAAAATAACAATTATAAATCAAATATACAATATAAAATATAAACAAAATATGAAACAACAATAAATATAAAGAGTAAGGATAAGAGAGAAGCAAACTCAGTATATTAACGAGGTTCGGTCCCACTACCTTATACGTGGTGATTCAACTATTCCTTGTGTAGAACAATTTCTACACACACAAGGATTATACACACCATTTTATTGATACAAGAGCTGATAGTGGGTAGGTTATCAGAAAACACTCCTCAATGAGTGAAATAAGAATAATACAGCACAAACTATATCTCTCAAAATGAACAAGGGTTAAGACTCAATGCTTAGAGAAGAGAGAATGAAAGTTTTGAATGAATATTGTATGCTCTTGGTGTTGTGAATGTGAAACTCTCAAATGATCTATCTATAGGCATATGAGACTTCATATTCAAATTTAAAAAGATTCACATGTCAAAGACATCATCATTCTCTTTTTAAAAATTTCAAACCTAATCTTTTTACTTTTTGCATGTGACAAAATGAGCACACTTTACTTTTCAAAAATTTTAAACCTAATCTTTTACTTTTTGCATGTAACAAAAGGAGCACACTTTACTTTTCAAAATTTTCAAACAAAGACATCTATCTTTTGCATAAGTCAAGAAAAGCTCCATCACTTTTGAAAATATTTAAATAAAACATGCACATGTGAAAGATGACAATCAATCATCTTAATATTTTCAAAGTTTAAACCTTTAATCATGTCATGCATATGTGAAAGATGACAATCAATCATCTTTCAAAATTTTCAAATTTAATTTTCAAAATATTCATGCACATGTGGAAAATGTATTTTAATGCTTTATGATAAAATATTAATTTTGAACCTTAATCCTAATTTCAAATTTTTAAAAGATTTACAACATTACTCTATGAATTTAATGTGAACTTGCTCCCTTCTTGCTCATGCTTGGTTTTTTGATTTGCTTGACTCCATTGTGTGGACAACTTGAGCTTGAGACTCCTTTATTCTTTGAATTCATTTGTTATCATCAAAATGTATGTGTAGATTTTTAATTACATGAAACTTGAAACCTTGGGTTCAACAGCGCCCATGATATATATGGTTATATATATATATCATGTATTACAAACTAGGAACTGCAGCACCCAAATATTTTATCCAACAACGTAGGGAAATGTAGGGATTTCCCACCCAAAATTAACATTTCCCAGTCCACTATCAGGTTATACCACATTGATATAGTATGTTTCGTAAACTATTAGGTCATCAATAAAGTACACCATATCAATAAAGGAATGGCATTTACATGTGGACTGTATTCTCGATATAAATTTTGCCAAAATTTATTTCGGCTAAGTATGTGTAAAGGCCAAATCCTAACATTTTTCTTATGTCACGTGTATAAGAAAAAACATAGAAAATTGTTGGGGTTGTTAGAGTTTTTGAATCGTTGTGAAAGACCTCTCGGTTAATAAGTCCACTATTATTTAGGACATGTAGGTAGAGAAATTTCATTTCCTTAGGCATTTACGACGATTTATAGGATCAGTCAAACGTGGGTTGTTTTACTAGTTTGTAAGGCTAATATAATCCAACAACTTGTAATTAGCCTCAAATGCAAGCAAAAACGAGATTTGCTTCCTACTTTGTGCTTAGAGTTTTTGTTGGAAAATTGAAATACCACGTTTTTCCTTATGTCTAAGGAAAAACGAAGAAAATAGAACCAAAACAACAAACGCACAGAACCATTGCAGGTAAAACAAACATATATTTGCGTCGAAATCACTACTGAAGTGAAGCACCCAACAACACTGAAAGCAATCACATAGACAAGGTGAAATAGAAGATGAAACAACTTCGTACTCTCAAACAACCCCATAATAGCTAAGAAAATAAAGCATTTATGTAACAAAACATATATGCAAAAAAAGTAGAAAGAAAGAAAGGGAAAATGAAGTAATACATATAGAACAACCATTTTGGCGAATCGCCCCCATAAATGGAGTTCTACCATTCGTGGAGCAGCCAACACACTTACACTTCAGATGATATATAACACAAAACCCAGAGAATGAAGGGCTCAAGGCACCGTGCGACTTTCATTTGCTAATCTCAAATGCCCAAATCGAAAATGAAGCAAAGAAAATCGGATCCAGAATTTGGTACTCACCTGGAAATTGATGTTGTGAAATCCTTCGTGGAGTATCTGGACACTATGTTGAACAGAAATGGTGAAGAGGAGATGGAGAGTCGAAACGAAAATGGTGAAGATGAGAGAAGGAGGAACGTCGATTGGGTACACAGAAAGTGAATTTCGAAGGAGTAAGGAGCCGGCGGTGTGGGATTTGGGAATCTGGAAATAGGTAGGGCAAAAGTCTCAATTTTCGAGAATAGAGGAACTCCGTGTAGTGTTTTTTACCATGAATCCAATTTGTCGAAGTAAAATCTATTAAGGGCAACCGAAAGGGTAAAAACCAATCTGTTAACACGGGCCGAAATTTCGTGGTAATAAGGCACTTTTAGCCGCCACTTTTCACCCATAGCACGAAATTTGGTGAGAGTTGACAGAATCTATTGCGTCAGACTCATTTTGTGCCTTCAACCCACTATTACCCACATGCTTTGGTCATGGAGAAAAAAATCATGGCAAAAGCTTAGTTTTCTTGTAGTGTAATCCGGAAGACTTTAGCCCATTTAATGATTTATTTCAGGTATATTTATTTGAATTTTAAAATTCCAGACATTAACATGTTAATTTCTTTAGAGTCATTCCATTTTTCCTTACAATGTGTATGTTTGAGCATATGTCACCTTATATGTCCTACCCTCCACCGAGTAATCTGGAGGATCTAAGGCCAGAAGTGCCCTCGGCATCAACTGTGCCATTTAGTGCAAAATTTGAACAAAATCTTGAAAGTCCATTCAGAATGACTGGTGAAAGTTTTCATGATGCCGATGGTATTACAGTTTTGTTTGCCCAGATTTTACGCTAATATTGTTTTGATGCTAATCCATCCATTGTTAATCCATCCATATGTTTCCATTCTTAGAAATGGTCTTCGACATAAATAAAGATTTAGAGAGTACCACTGTTGTCCCAGTTGATGAGGTATGAGTTAAGGCACCAAGATCCGGTTTAGAATTTGATAGTGCGAAAAAGCTTATGACCCTACTATATATATAAGCAATATGCCAAGCAATAGGGTTTTGGTGTATGGACATTCAGGACTAGGAGAGATGATCATTGGGAGGCCTGTGTATGTGACCATTGGTTGTTCTCATGGCGGGAAGTACCAACCAAAGGGTAGTAATATCCCAAAGCCATGGCCAACAACTAAAATGGATTGTAAAGCTAAGGTAAATGCGACGTTGAACAAGAATGACAAATGGGTTTTCACCACTGTTAAAAATGCACACAACCACATAACTGTGAGCCCCAAGAAGACAAGACTTTTGCGATTTCACAAGTGTCTAGATGAATACAGTTAAAGGATCCTTGAGCTCAATGATAGAGCCAGTATACGAAGGAACAAGAATTATTATTCTCTTATCATTAACGTGAGGAGTTTTGAGAATATTGAATTTCAAGAAAAAGATTGTCGAAATTTCATTGATAAGGCTAGACATTTAAGGTTGGGTAAAGGAGGTGGTGACGCAGTTAATCAGTATTTCAAAAGGATGAGAGATCTAAATGATGACTTCGTTTCTAACATGGATGTGGATGATGAGAGAAGGTTACAGAATGTGTTTTGGGCTAATGCTCGGAGTTGAACAACCTATGAGTATTTCAGAGACATTGTGACCTTTGATACATTATACCTAACAAATAGGCACGGGATACCTTTTGCTCTATTCGTTGGTGTTAACCATCATGGGCAATCCATTCTATTAGAGGCAGGATTACTTTCTAGTGAGGACACAAATACTTCTATGTGGTTGCTTCGAATGTAGTTGAATTGCATGAAGGCACCCAAAGCTATCATAACTGACCAAGATCGGGCAATAAAGAGTGCTATTATTATTGTATTCCCCGAAACTCGTCATAGATATTGTTTATGACATATAATGTGCAAACTTCCAAAAAAGTTAGGATCTCACGCCAAATTCAATGCAGGGTTGAAGACAATAAATGACTTTAATTCTTATATGAGGAAATGTGTTTTTGGGTTCCAGCTTACTCGAAGAGTGTATTTTGCACTGGTATGAGCAAGACCTAAAGATCTGAAAGCATAAATGCATTTTTCAATGGGTATGTCCATTCTAGAAAGACGTTAAAGGAATTTGTTGACCAGTTTGATAATATTCTTAGAAAGAAGGTCGAGGTAGAGACAATTGCGGATTTCAATTCTAACAACCAAACTATTCCTTGTGTGTCCCATTTCAATATCGAAAAGCAGTTTCAAAACTTATATAAAAATGCAAAGTTCAAAGAGGACCAATGAGAGTTGCTGAGCCTAATGTGTTGTAATTGTTGGTTGGTAGGCACACAAGGATGCATTTTAAAATACGATGCCTTGGATGAAATATCTATTGATGACTATATCAAAACAGTCCAATACTCAATTTACTATAACGAGGAGAAGGTGGAAGTAAAATGCACGTGTACACTGTTTGAAACGAGATGGATTCTATGTAGGCATGCACTTAGAGTTTGTCAGTTGAAGAAGATTAATGTGCTGCCAGATGTATATGTCTTGGATCACTGGAGAAATGACATAAAGAGGAGATACACATTACTCAGAAGTAATTACGATAACTAGCGGGATAGATCAGACACAAGAAATTATGAGATTGTGGTTAAAAAATGTTCACAATTAGCAACCAAAATATCCTCAGATAATGAAAAAGTCAGTACATTCCTACATGTTATTAATGAGTTTGAGATAAAATGTGAAGGTTCAACATTAGAGTCGACATTCGAACAAATAAGGTGGTCTTAGATAAGAGTAAGAATATATTAAGCTCCAATGTAGTCCGAGGGAGAGGGAGACCCCCAAGTAAGAGGAAGGTTTCACTTGTGGAAAAGATGGCAACAAAAAGCGAGAAATTGGTAATAATTATTGAAATTTGTACCTCTTCAATAGTTAGTATTATGATTCTAATACTTGTCTATTCTTGTTTTCAAATTTAGACTTGCAGAAAAACTATGGTAGATAAAACATAATTGGGTGAAACCCCGATATCTCAACACAACATTCTTACACAATCAACTCCACCAAGAAATGAGGTTAACTGTGTCTAGATAATTATATAAGTTTCAATTATAGTTATTTTAATTATAGTTATTTTTTGTTTAAGATGTGTGACCATATTGATGCCCACTTGTAACTCCATGGTGGTGGGGGGGTTAATTTTGTATACTCTTGGAGAGGGTATGGTGTAGTTTGTGGAGGGTGTGGGTTTGACTTTCTACCTCTTCAAGAGGATATGGTGTAGTTTGTGGAGATGTATAAGAGTGCATTTTGTTACTCTTTGAGAGGTGTATTTTGTGGACTTCCATGGTTTAGTAGTTGGAATGGGTATTGTGATCGAAAAAATCTAGTTACAAGCATAACTGCGCACTAATATGTGCACCAATCTAATATGATTAGTCAAAAAGTAGATTTTATTGAAAACAGTGTTAATTTAAATTTGAATATGAAGAAATCAGTATTGGTACGTAAATTAGTGCGCGGCTTTGCTTGTATGTAGCAAAACTCATTGTGGTTATCGTGATTTTGAAATGGATACAGTTGACGTGAACGAGTGTGATGATATCTTCTTGGAAAGTTCAATGTTAGGGGAATATGTAAGAGTTCTGTACAGAAGGTTAGTTTGCACTTTCAACCTTTTCCACTGTCATGAACCATGTACAAATATTAAATTGTTTCAAAAATCAATTTGGTTGAATAGTATTGAGTGGAGTTTTCATAAATCAATTTATGATTTTCGATTTGTGATTTCATGGTATTCTTTTTCTTTTTTCTTTTTTAATGTGGGGGCATTTTTATATTTTGATTTTTGATTTTGGGTAGGATATGCTGGTGGAAGTGGAGTTTCAGGAGAGGGCTCGAAGGTGCTTCAATTCTTAAGGGGATCATCCATTATGAGCTCAAAGTAATTCTTGAGCTTAATCTTTATCTGAGTTTAATGCTAGTTTTTCTTTATTTGTTTCTTTGTAATCAGCTGCTTCCATTACAGTGGTGCAGTTAACTCTATATATGTCATTTGTCATAATAGATGGGAAAACTTTCCAATTTAAACATGGTTATGGGGTGTTTACGATATAATTTTTTCTTAGTTTTTAGGATCTTTTCTGGCTACTTGGAGAAATAATAGTTCTTTCAATATGCTAAATTAGCGATACCTGAATGCTTATAAGAAATTACAAACCATTATGTGTAATGTGGGCAATTTTTCAAAACAAGATATGCCTTGTTGTGTATAGTTTTTAGTTTATGAAGTATAATTGGATTGCCATTTTCATGGAAATATCTATAATTTGAGCTTCTTGATTGAATCTCACGATTTGATATTTCTAATAGTGAGAACTTGCTTTGTCAGGATTTGATTAGCCTACTTATTGGAAAGTGGGAGGGTTATGGCCTGTGTGCTCATAAATAGGAGGCAGGTGGAGTTGTTTAAGAAGCACATTGATTAAGAGGAAGGTGCTACTGAAAGGACCTTTATCTACTTTGCTTATGGATTGAAGGAAGTCAAGTGTTAAAGCTTGGTCGATCAAAACAAGCTATAAGTTTAGGCGATGTTTTTTGTAGTTTAGGTTTCAAGTTTTGTATGGTTTATAATTGAGTGAAGATATGTGTGTAAATATGCATGAAAATATGTAAAGAAAATGCAAGAAAGAAAGTTTTGCTCAATCTGTGCAAGGTATATCATTCTAGTTGATGACTCTATTGGTTTGGACAAGTAGCTAAACGCAATAATTTGAGTCAAAATGGGAAGTAGGAAAATCTTGGTTGATGAGTTTGACCAAAACATGGTCATGCTATCATAACATGCAATTATGAGAAGAGAGCATCATCGTTTATGCCGATTGATGCAACGGATTTTAATTAATTTTATAAATTAATCTCTAAAATCAAAAGCTAAATAAGTTATAAATTATCATAATTCAAGATGAAAAAAAATCTATTATTGTCTTCTGTTGCTTGAATTATAAATTAAAGGATCATAGTTGATCAACTGCATAAGACTTGGCTAAAGTTTACGAAGTCGATTGAAGTGCAGAAGCAGTTTTCAATACATAGGTTGATTTAGCAACATATTATTTACATGGTTTTCATCAAAACATGGTGTTAACAAGTTGTTTCCATTAAAAAACAATCTAATCCATACAACATGATTTTTACATGGAATTTATCTTAACCAAGCAAAAACTATTACAAATGTGAGAACCTAGTACAAAAACAACAATTTTCATTTTTCCTTCTTCATATTCTTCGCTATCTCTCTCACTTTATATTCATTTTCTGAACGTCATACTTGCGATGTAGTATATCATCCCACGTCTTTGAAGCCTTATTCTCTCTTACACAAAAATTTTCCTCTAGTAGATGAAGTACATCCACCCATACGAAGAATTCACATCTCGCATCTCCCTACACACAGTGCGAACTCCCAATTAACATGATAAAATACACCCCACAAGCAGTAAATTGATATGCAAATATGACAAATATAAAGTTGCTCTACCATATGATAATTTGGGCAAATAAAAAATATCCTCCCTTGATTTTTCTTAGTGTGGGCCATCTTTAGTGGTGTTTTCAAATCACACCAATAAGTTGGTGACTCAATCACAGAATCATTAACTAAAGATGATGATTAGGATGATGTCATGCATGCTTCTGAAGAACCAAAGACAAATTCAAGGACAAATTGTGAGTGAGTAAGGGAGTGATCATCTGCAAAATGAACATATTCTCTAAAACTGAACTACTATGTTCTATCCAAGTTGACAAATCCAAATTATATGAACACCTTATAGCAGGAGTTGTAGCATAATAATTATGTATTTTTTTTCATAATCTGTCAAACTGAATTTTATAAATTACAAATCTAGACATTTTCAGCTACTCCATAACTTCATACAAATGTATCAAAATTTCATACATTTTCATCTATCAACCTAATACATAATCTGTCAAACTGAATTTCTATCATAAAATCCATATATTTCCATAATTATCAATTCATAATCTATCATACCATCAAAATAGCCATCGACATCTACCCAAAGTTAAATTGCTGATGGCAAAAGGGATGGTGTATAGCACTTCTCATAACAAGCAGGAAGACCCATCATTAACACAACATCGTCGGCCTCTTCTAGAACTACATCACTCTTGACCTTTCAAAATTTCAGCTTTTTTTGGATATCCATTTTCAGGCAAAACAATAAGAAAATGCCTGACATTGTATTAACAACGCCCAAAGAAAGACTCCTATTTGATCTAGTTTTACAAGAATGGAACAAAAAAGATAGAAAAAATAAATAAACAAACAAACTCTTTAACATGTCAAAAAACATCCATACCCTTCATAACAATAATCATGACCCTAAAGACCCGTAATGACATAAACTGTAGCATTTGAAAGACATAAATTTGATTGAGCCTTTTGCATCATAAACCACTAACATTACAACAATAGGTATTTTTTAGCTTATAATTCTATAGCGTCGGCAACTATTCGGCCGCTACAAAGTTTAGTAAGCCTCGTTAAAAATAGTTCTAAAAACACCCTTTGACAATTAATAAAATGCTAATCATTCGATCTGGGTTCACCAATAACATTAAGATTTTAAACCAGAAACGATTTGCAAACCTTGACATTCAAAATTGAGTAAAAATATATATATATATATATATTTTTAAGTACACAAGAAGATATACAAGAGATAAAACTTAGCTAAATCGTACTAGTAGAATTGAGTAAAAATATAATAGTTCAATTTATAAGAAACCTGAAAAATAAGCCCCAAATTTAAGCATTGAAGCAACAAAGTTAAACGATAGAGGGGGTAGAAACTTAATCAAACGAAGTGAAATAAATGAAACTATCGGATATTCGAAAAAAAAAAACCCTAATCTAAGTGAAACTAAAACACAAAAACAATAAAAGGAAGACAGGTAAAAATCAAAATAAATAAACAAATAGTAAAACAAAGGAGAGAAGCCAATACCAAAACTTGAACATAGCGAGGAGAGGCTTCGATCTCCGAATAAATGGAGATATCGAAAAAAAAAATCTAAACGATTTTCTCTTTTCTATTGGAGTGAGATTTCTGGGTTTCGCAACACGGTATCCGTAGTTTAGAAGGCTCAAGTATTTTAAATGAAACTAAATAAAAGGAAATAGATATCGGGTCAGGGAGTGTGTATGTTGTTTGGAGAGAGAAGGTGAAGAGGGATGGGTTTCAAGGGTTTCACCAGAATGGGATGGGTTTTGGGAGGGAGAGAACAGGAATGAGTTTTGAGATTGAAATACGATGCAGAGAGAGAAGCTGCTAAGGGATGGGTTTCAAGGGTTTCACCAAAATGGGATGGGTTTCAAGAGGGAGAGAACAGGGATGGGTTTCAAGATTGAAATACGGTGCAGAAAATAGGGATTTTAGTGCCAAAGTCTCCTCGGGGAGGGCCTCCGTCATGGTGGGTAGGGATGCATATCATGATAGGGAGGGCCTCCGTCTGTGGTTGTGCTTAGCTTCGATGGCTTTGAGGGCTTAGGGCGTTGCTTGGGGCAGAGATGGCATTGAACAGGGAAAATGTATGAATGAGCAAACTGGAAATGGCCGAATGAGCAAACATGGTCAGTAGTTTAGTGAACCAGTCGACACCTCATGTGTACAATAGATGCAGCCAAATAGTGGCTGTTGCCAAGCTTTTTTCTTCATATACAGACATAATTACATCTTTGTATATGTTAATTACATGTATGGAATGATTACAATGAATGGAATGAATTAAGCTACTACAATTACGGGTCAATAGATATACAAATGGAAAGCCTTAGATTAAGGCAAAGGATCCTCAGCAAGATCCTCAACCCCCCACCCCCACCCCCCCCTCGGTGGGGCAAGCTGAGTGTTAGATTTGAACGGACGTGAAGCTTGGATTGGAAGAATTCAAAGAGAGGTCTTGACACACTTTTGGTGAAAATGTCAGCAACTTGAAAATGAAAAGGCACATATTGAGTCTTGCCAGCGAGAACGAGTACACGAAGGAAGCGATAGTCAAGCTCAACATGCTTTGCCCACTTGTGAGAAATAGGATTGGAGCTTAAGAGGATTGCCCTTTTGTTGTCACATAGTAGGAGAGGCCACTGTGAAAGAGAAACTTTAATCTCACAAAAGAGATGCGTGAGCCAAAGGAGTTTGGTAGTAGTGAGAGCCAAGGCACGATACTCAGATTCCCAGCTAGAGCGAGAAATAGTAGGATGTTTCTTGGCACGCCAAGAAACCAAATTGTCGCCAAGATAAATAGAACAACCAGAGGTAGAATGGCAAGTATCAAGGCATCCTACCCAGTCTGCATCCGAACAAGCAACTAAAGCACCAGGAGTGGCAGATGGATGAAAAGTGAGACAAAAATGCAGTGTGCCCTTAACATAGTGAAGAATGCATTTGACAGCAAGAAAGTGGTCTTCAGTTGGGGAATATAGAAATTGACTGACAGAATTAATAGCATGAGCAAGATTAGGACATGTGATAGTCAAATATTAGATAGCACCAACGAGAGATCTGTAAAGAGTGGAATCTAAAAATAGAGGACCATCAGCAGACAGGTACTGGGAAACAACCATGGGGGTGTGGACTGGTTTGCTATCAGGTAACAGAGCTCGTGTGAGAATGTCCTGTGCATATTTCAGCTGACTCATAAAAAGATCATCAGCGGTGGATGTAGCTTCAAGACCAAGAAAGTAGTTGAGAGAACCCCAATCCTTAGTAGCAAACTCAGAATTGAGCTTGCAAGTAAAGCTATCAAGAAGAGATGAGTTGTTCTCTGTAATAATCATGCTATCAACATAGAGAAGCAAATAAATCATGTTTGAATTCTTATGAAAATCAAAGAGTTACGTGTCTGCACTACTACAATAAAAGCCTAGTTGAATGAGGAAAGAGCTTAAATGCTTTAACCAAGTGCGAGGAGCTTGCTTTAGGCCATAAAGATCTTTCTTCAACTGACAAACATGATTGGGAAAGTGAGGGTCAATATACCTAGGGGTTGTTCCATATAAACATGTTCAGTGAGATGGCCATTGAGGAATGCATTTTTTACATCAAGTTGGCGAAGAGGCCATTTGTTGGTCATAACAAGAAAGAGTACAACACGGATAGTGGTAGCCTTAATGACAAGACTAAAGGTGTCAATGTAGTTAAGACCAGGTATTTGTGTGTAGCCCTTGGCAACAAGATGGGTTTTGAGGCACTCGATAGATCCATTGAACAAGTATTTAGTCCGAAACACCCATTTGGAACCCATAATGTTGGTGTTGATAGGTCGAGGAACCAAAATCTAGGTACGATTACTTTGTAGGGCTTGAACTTCTTCATCCATGGCAGCAAGCCAAGCTGGATTCTTAGTAGTGGATTTGAATCCTTTAGGCTCAATGGATGCAAGAAGAGCATAAAGAAGTCCATAAGATCCCAAAAGGCCAAGATGAGCCTAGCGGCAAGTTTTGAAAATACCAGCTTTGGCTCAAGTGAGCATAGAATGGGAGCCCAAAGGAGCAGTTGAAATAGGAGTGCGAGAAATGATAGGCAACTTAGTGATGGGCTCAGGAGAAGCCAGGCTGGGTTCTAAGTGCGGTAGAGAGGGACCTACATGAGAATTAGCTACCTGCAAAGACTCATCCACTGGATCATTACAAATAATACACTGGGTGGATCCGGATTAAGGAATGTGTCGAGAATGTGGTGCAAGAGAAGGTAGGGGCATGTCTATATGGAGAAGATTAGTTTCCAGAAATTTTGAGATTTGGAGGGAGGATATGAGTTGGGCCTGGGAAGTATGTTGGAAAGGAAAGTGGTTATCATCAAATTGAGCATGGCGGGTGATATAAAGTCTAGAGGTGGTGTGTTTAAGACAACAAAAACCTTTATAAGAGGAACTGTAACCTATAAAAATGCAAGGAATACAACGAGGCGAAAATTTGTTAGTCATGTAATCACGTAAACAAGGATAAACGCGACAACCAAAGGGATGCAAATTTTCATAATTTAAAGAGGAACCATACAAAAGCTCAAAATGAGTCTCACCTTGGAGAAGTGGTGTGGGCAAACAGTTGATGATGTAAGTTGTAGTGCTAAAAGCGTCAACCCAAAAGTGAGTAGGAATGTGAGAATGAAAGAGGAGTGCCAGACCGGTCTAAGTCACATGACAATGTTTCCTTTCGGCTTGATCGTTTTGGGCGGGTGTATGTAGACAAGAGAGTTGATGATGAATGCCAGAGGTACGAAGATGTGCTTTTAAAGCAATTGCTAGTGAATTTTGCACCACTGTCAATTTGAAAAAAAAAATTATATGAGCAAAATGTTGATTTTTCACAAATTTTTGAAATTGAATAAAAGTATTATAGAATTCAGATTTCAATTTCAATGGGTAAAGCCAAGTGAAACAGGAATGATCGCCAAAAATAAAACATAGTATGCAAAATTTGAATTTGACTTGACAGGTGAAGGGCCCCATATATTGCAATAAATAAGATCTAACACCATTGACGATCAATGTTCATTACAAGTATAATGCAAATGGTGATTCTTCACAATTTGACGTGTACTACATAACACAGGAGATGGCAATAAAGAGGTAAGATTAGGGCTGCAAACGAACAGAGCCGCTCGTGAACAATTCGAGATCGACTCGTATAAACTCGACTCGGACTCGGTTCATTTAATAAATGAGTTGTTCGTGAACACTAATATTTGTTCGAATATTAAACGAGCAAAACTCGTATAATCTCGACTCGATTCGCTTTAGGCTCGTGAACAATATTCATATAAACTCAACTCGACTCATTTTGAGCTCGTCACAATACTCATAATATATATTTATATATATACTTACATATATATTCTTTTATTATATATATTTTATATGCTATATATATTATTTTTGATACTTTGTATAAGAGTAATATATGTTATTATTTTAAGTTTATGTATAAGTAACATGTTTTATTATTTTACAATAATAATGTATTAAGTTCATAAAAGAATTATTGAGTCAAATATAAAATGTTCATAAAAATAAACAACTCTAATTGATTGTGATACTTTCTTAACTAATCCTGTTTTAATTATTTGGTTATATTTAATATTATATCAGGATAATTGAATACTTTAATATTAAATTAATAGCTTTATTATGTAATTTTTTAATATTACTTTAATGTATTTGGCATTCTTGATGCCATATGTATTGGAAAGTGACAATGAATCAATGTTACATTGATATTTGATTGGATTATATTTTAATATGTGTGTGACTCATATCAAGTAAAACGTCAAACATGACACACATGTATAGATAAAGTAAAGCTAGGGTTATAACTTACAACTTACATCTATATGGCTAGAGTTTTTTTTTTTTTTATTATTAGTTTGGGGTAGGGGGTTCAAACTTCATACATCCATTTTGGAAAGTTGGAATTATGCTAACCAGGCATAAATACTTATGATGAAATCATGTAATCCTATTAGGGTCTTTTGATCTTTTATTTTCTTGAAAGTTAAGCACAGTAAGCACATATTGATCTATTTTCCCAAAATGAATTTAATCCACCAGATGCCTTTGGTGTCATTAGGGCCGATCTCCCTCTTTTATTTTACATTCTCACACTTTGAAAGTAAAATATTAATAATAAAATATTATATTTTAAAATTAATATGAAATAATATAATTCATTATGAAAATTTCTAATTATACTATCTCACCTATTATTATTACTTTTAATAGTTAAAGTCAAATATGCATGTTGTATACTACGTATTTATAGAATAAGAATATAACATTTCAATTTTAAAATATAACATTTCAACTCATTATTATTAAACGATTAATTTAATCCAACAATAAAAAAATATTTACATTTCGAAATTATATATTTAAAGAATCATTAAATCAAAATCATTAATAAAAGAAAAAATAATATATAAGGAACTTAAAATATAAGCAAATAAAATATTGCACAATATTAAAATTTATTTTGTTCAGATTGTATTTCTATATTTTTATCAACATTTGGTATTTATTTGGAAAAAAACAGAAAACATTATAGTGAAATTGATCAATTCCAACATATTTTTAATATTATTTATTTCTCAACCAAGATACTAGTATTTGGTAATATGAAGGGCCCAGCCCTCTAAACCCCACCCAAAACTACGTCATTTTGGGGGCTTGGAATACTTAACCTACTTCATGATTCATCTTATTTTCTCCTTTCGCTCTCTGCGCCGCACGACGTCTCCAAGACCTGAAACCTCCATTTTCATTTTTTCTTCTCTTCTACCTGCTAGTGCTGCCACCACCCGTGAGCTGCTGCCACCGCCCCCATCGCCACCAGCATAACACAACGTGATTGTGCCTCCCATTGTATTTTCCCCTTCCCCTCTCTGTGCCGCCTGACATCTCCATCTCCCTTCTTCCATTTTTATTTTTTCTCTCTTCTCCCTAGCAATGCTGCCACTACCCGTGAGCTGCTCCCACCGCCCCCATCGCCACCACCACTGCACAATGTGGCCGTTCCTCCCGTTGCCTCTAATCGCCTGTTGCTGTCGGTCTAGCTTATCCACACGTTCGTCGAGCATTAACACCTTGTCTCGGTCAGCCAGCCCCTCCCCCTCCTCTTATTCCCATTTAAAAGAATTGCAATCGGATGGGCAGGGCAATGTTGGGGGTTAATAGTTGTGGGTCTTTTACTCCATATGTCTCTTGTTTGGTCTCCGAGTGGTTCATTGTCAATTTGTCACTGTTTCTGCAATTTGTTGGTGCTATTTTTATTTGCATCTCGCTCTGCAATGTTTCTCCCTTGGTTTAATCTCTATGTTGAAGCTCTGGATTTTCTCTGTTGCGATTAATTTTTGCATTTTTTACTCTCTTTTGTTGCTGCATGCTTCTCTGATGGGGCTAAGAGAGGCTGCTGCCTTCTGGTTTGGGCATTGGGTTTCAACAAAAACAGAATATTTAAGTCTAACTCGAGCTCAAGCTACTCGAACTAGTATCAGTTCGTTTATTTATCTTCTACGAGTTCGAGTCGAGTTCAATCCTGATACATGTTATGCGATTCGAGTTAGATCAGACGTTTATAAATTTTGTTGAGCTCGAGTCGAGTTCGAGCACGTATATATGCTTATCGAGCTCGAGAACCCCTGTTCGAACTCGACTCGACTCGATTCGTTTGCAGCTCTAGGTAAGATGAAGTTGTCCTTGTTTATTCAAAAAATAGATAATAGAGTGATTCACATGTCCAAGACAGGCATGCCATAAATCATACGAAGCATAAAGAGATTTATTTTTTAGAACAAAAATAAAAGCAGAATTTTCGTGTTCTAGCACATATAAACCGCCATCTCGTTTACTAGTTGCTACCACCTTTCTCATTTTGCGATATCGAATAGTGAAAAAATTATTAGTAAATGTAACGGATAACAGAAAATCATTTGTTAATTTACTAATGGACAAAAGATTTTTAGTAATATAAGGGACAACCAAAACATCTAACAGTTGAGAATCAGGGGAATGTGAAATTTTACCAGGGTGAGTAATGGGTTGGGACGCACCATTCTCGACAATAACACAATCCTTACCCATATAAGAAGTGGACATCCAAGTTGGATAGGGTTGAAGTCATGTGGGCTGAAGCCCCTATGTCTAAATACCAGTCCGGGGCCTTATGGCCAGAGATGGAACACGTTGAGGTGAGGGCTTCAACAAGCTGAGCTTTAGGGGCATGACCATGACGGTCATACCGTTGCCTGCATCAATCCGCATAGTGACTCTCCACTCGGCATATCTAGCAACGCGGGGGGCGTCTTCTAGAGGAGCGGCCCTGTCCTCTTCCATGGACACCAGTTTGGCCTTGATGATTGCGAGAGGAATGGTACCTCTAGTTCGGCTTCGCAGAGTTGCGATTAACAACAGTGAATGCCACTGTGAACAAGATAGCAGCCTCCAACAACTTTGGGAAGAGTTCAAAGCTCTCTACTTTAGGCACCAAATCTGAAAAATAGGGTAAAGGGTTAAGGGCCATTTGTGCTGTGGAGAAGCTCGAGAATACCGATCTGAGACTGCGGAGGAACTAGTGCACCTTGTCGATGCCATCAACATGCCATCCAATAGCATGTAGTTGATCATAAAGGGCCTTGAAGGCTCAAGCCTACTCTGAAACAAACCTGGTGTTGCTTTTCATCAACTGCAAATCATCATTGAGACGGATTTCACGGGCCTTGGAGCGGTAGCTGAAGGTGTTGGGCAACCAAAACCTCGCATGAGGTGGAGAATCCCACGACTTCAACCATGGCCTCCTCGGTGAGGGAGAACAACAGAAGGCTAAGAAGACGTTGTTCTGTATTTTTCCATGCCATATGTTTGATGTTTGGTGTCTGAGAATCTACGGGGTTAAGACGGGGTGGGTGCTCAAGAGTTCCATCCACATGACCAATTAGGGCTTGGCTCTCTAAGAGGAGAAGCAATTGGCTCTTACATAGGAGATAGTTAGAGGAGAAAAGTTTGATTGTAACCATGTGGATGAGAGTATTGAAAGGGAGAAGAGTGGAGAAGGGTTTGGAAACCTGGGAAAGGAGGTAGGATCATGGGAGGTTAATCCACAAGGGCTCTTGATACCATGAGAGTGTTTGGAAACCACCACACATTTGAGGGGTGAGTCAATTTCATATATAGACATAATTACATATTCATATATGGTAATTACATGTATGGAAGGATTACAATGAATGGAAAGAATTAAGCTACTACAATTATGGGTCAATAGCTATACAAATGGAAAGCCTTAGATTAAGGCAGAGGATCCTCAGCATGATCCTCAACATATACTACCTTCTAAATTCCATACCTTAGTCATGGTTGCTTTGAAAGCCTCTTTATTGAGGTTCTTTTCCATTAGGATGAATATCAGTGGACATTTGTGAGCTTTCAGGTATGCTCTATTAGTTTCCTCTGCTATAAAGCTACCTCATCTTTCTCAGTCTCTTTCAGATTGAAGTTTGCCCACAAGCTCACTAACTCTTCTGCCATGTTTGCTAGGTTGTTGGTTCAAAATCAAATCTGATATCAGCCTTAATTCAGCTCCACCACCTTACCCTTCAAGACGAAAGGACACCACCTTACACATTAAGGAAATGACTCCCTGTAGGAGCTACCGTTAGTATAAAAGTATGTATTATATTTTTTTACTTTTTTTTATATATATTTTTCTAATACTTTTAAAATATATTTTTTAAAAAAATCTCAATATTATTTAAAAATATTTCTTTAATCACGAAATTAAAAAAAAATTAGCAGTTGTAACTCCCAGCGGAGCGGTGTGCTTTACGAATATAAGGAGTGGTCGAATATAAGGAGTGGTGGGACAAATCACTCAACTGGGGTTTCGGGTAACAGTTGCAGAAGAAGATATAGATTATAGACACTCAGTATGCGTTATGAATACGTGAAAAGTGCGTGAAAAGCAAACTTTGAAAGGACTCCATGACCTTCCCTTTCCACTCTGGTTTGGACCCGTTGGTGAAGGGGAGTGGGTGGCAGCTTGCAGTGGCGGAGCCAAGAATTTATTTTAGGGGGGGCAAATATAATTATAACAGTATACATAAAATATTTTTTATTCTATTTTTATATAATTTTTTTATGATATAAAATAATCTGATAAGAAAATTTATAATATAAATAAAATACATTTAATATAACTTATGTATTAAAAAATATTTAATATGTCAATAACAATATATTATTGAAATAATATAAAGACATTCATACAAATATATTAAACAAACAAAATCATAAAGTATTGAATCTAAATCAAAATTTTTAACTATTTCTCTTTCAATATAGACAATGGAAAGAGGTTAGAAATACTACTAGTTATAATTAGAATTTTTTTATAATAAAAATTATTTATTTTATTTTATATATATGAGATGTGTTTTATTTATTTCATTTTTATATCAGATTAAATTTTATGGAAGGGCCAAAATAACTTTTAGAGGGAGGATAAATACATGATAAATTAATATTATTTATTAAATAAAAAAAGTAACACATACATATTTTTTTTTTTTTTTTGTCAAATTGTAGGGGGGCCATGGCCCCTCCTGCCCCAACGTGGCGGAGCCACTGGCAGCTTGGATAATAATATGCAGAAGCCCATAGCCATAGGTGTTGTTTCTACCGTCTCCAAAACCAAAGTTGCTGTCTTTCAATCCTTAACCTTATCTAATTAACTATAAATGAAACGGCTCTTTGTTACACCAATCAGAGGGTTGTTTGGTTTCTCTTTCCTTTTTTGGTTGTGAGTTTTGATTTGGTGCACGTCAAGAGTTACTATTACGGTGTTCTCCGGTCCTACCCAAACGACGTGCATGGCAATATACTTTTTTCTTTTTCTTTTTTTAATTAAATAAAATATTTCCTAAAAAGTCACAGTGCCAATATTATGGCATGATATTTGAAATAGGGGTGGCAATATGTCACACGACCCGTTAACCCAACACGAACACGACACGATAATAGCGGGTTAGGGTTTAGCCTTAACGAGTTCGGGTCAAAACGGGTTGACCCGTTAAGACACGATTGCTTAACGGGTTGATAACGGGTCAACCCGTTTTGACCCGTTATAACCCTTTATGACACGTTAAGAAAGTTAAAATTACAATTATACCTTTATACCTAAAAATAAAATTGTTAGAATTTCAATTTAGATATTTTTATTAATTGGATTGTAGTTTTGGACTTATAATTAGTTTGATAATTTTTATAGATATTGTGATTTTAACATTTATATAAAATTATGCTAAATTTAATTAGGTTAAAAATGATAATTTCGGGTCTATTCAACCCATTTACATAAATAGTTTAAAATGAGTTGTATTGTGTCGTATTAACCTATTTTGTAATATTTTCTTAATTTATTTGTTTACTTATAAAAAAAAATGTATTTCGTAATATTCATTAATGGGTCAAAACGGGTTGACACGACACGACCCGTTATGTTAATGAGTCGTGTTAGGGTTTGAGATTTTGACACGATAAGCTTAACGTGTCAGGTTAGGGTTGACCTATATGACCCGTTAACACGATTTGACACGACACGAACACGACCCGTTAACACGATTTGACACCCCTAGTTTGAAAGCTGTAATCAGATTCAGCACATGGGTTATTCAATTTATCCATATCTCTTAATCTCAATTCGAGAATTTTAGAGAAAATTTGTTTGTTCTATGATAGGTTTGGATACAAAAAATCTCTTTGATTTGTATTATTTTATTTCATTATTATAACTTTCTCAAATTTCAAAACAAAATATAATAAACATTTTAATTTTTTTAAATATCAAAATAAAAATAATATTAAAATTTTATATTTTAATAATATTTTATTCAAATTCCAATTTTCATCTCATATGATATCATCTTTTCTTAACTTAATATCCAAACCTCTCCTAAATAATGTATTAGGTTCGGAATATATCGAATTAGTGAAAGGGTATGAGATGCGCATAATCTAGCTTATTTAGTTGAAAGTATCAAAACTCTCAACGACCTTGTGTTAATATTAATTTCACGTTGAATTGAGGTGGTAAAAAAATTTATGTCATGCAAATAAGTCAATGAATAAAAAAAAAAGGTGGTTGATTTAGTAATGAGAGATATTCTGACTAAATGCTTTAATTATGTTATACATCAAAAATGTTTGATGTTTTAAGTTTTGTGATAGTTGTGAGTATGCTAAAAATATGTTTGGATCAATTAACTTTGTGAATTAAGAATTTATAGAAGCACTCGACATATCTCAAGAGTATGTTTGAGTATATTCGAAAAGAAAAGATTCTATTTGAAATTTTTTTTTGAATAGACACCTAATAAATTGCTATTGATCTTGAAATATCAGCTGACATAAGAAAACATTAACACTCAATTTTTTGTAAATGCAATAAGCAGTGTCTTACGCATCAAACTTTTAAATATCATAATTAATTGGCGAGATGAAAATGGATAATTAATTTTAAGCTACAAAGATCCATTAAATTCTATCAAAAAACCCAAATACTACAATGAACCTTATAAAGCAAAGAAGTTGAAGGGTGGTGGATCGTATAATGATTTGGTGTTACAATCACAAAGAGATTCTATAAAAGTAGACCCACAAAATTTCATATGATACCTTATATTTATTTTATAATAAAAGTAGATTTACAATCTAACATACTACATCAGTTTATGTTTTCACTCATTTGATATCTCTTTTTTAACTGTCCTCTAAGATTAAGTGAGTGTTTGATTGATGTTTGGAAAGAAAACTATGAATCTCATCTCATCTAAGTGCGCAAACATTAGCCTAAAGAGGCATTTTTCTCTAACGAGTTATCCTAACATCCATGATTTAGGGAAGCCAGTTTGATGTAGTACAGTTGAAAGTGGACCACATTCATCACATGTTCAGTGTAGAGGATGAGTCTCATCCATTTTACAGTGCAGGCTTGACACATTCAAAGAATTACATAGGATCAAGAAGGAAGAAAATGAAGATAAGTCGATGAGATCAGGAAAAAATAAACCTGTAATGTTTTAGCATTGAAACTAATTATCAATGGCTTTGCATTAAGAAGAAAAAACAAAAACACCACTAATATTGAACTACAAGTACAGAACTTACTATGCTGTGTCATGCTTTCAGATTTTACCAAATCTTCCACCCACAAACCATTTTCAATCATTTTAGAGAAGCCAGCAATTCAAGATCATTGTGCTTTTGTTAAATGACCTTGCAGCCTGATTAAATTTGGCTCCCTTCCGTCGTGAATAATGTTTGAAGATGGAGAAACCCTATATCCTGAATCCCTTATCAAACAAAAATATTCCTGTAATGTAAACAATTTACATCCATGCTTGTAGGAAAATAGAATATTTGACAGATAGGGAAACAAGAATAGGGAGCATTTTCTTTTTTTAAAATTTAAAATCAGTAAGAGAATTTTATTTTTCCATTCATAACAAATTTCATTAAAAAAAAAAAAAAAATCCCTATCTTCTGTAACAGCCAGAGAACCATACATGCTGACTAGCAAGTTGTGATCGTAGTGTCCTCTCCAAGTGAGAAGATACAGAACACGCCCTTGTGCATCAACAAATATTCACAACATTTCAACCTTCTCGCGATACTTTAATTTAACATAAACAATAAATATCCTGGGAACATGTCACGCCAATTCTTCCTTAACAATCACACGCATGAACAGGGCGATGGGAGGTGATTATGTGGTTAGAGTGTCAGGAAGGGTATTGGAATGAGATCCAAGCACTTGTCCACCCACATCAGGGAAATTCTCATATCCGGGCAGGGGGCTAACCGTCCCATCAGCACCTACATGCAAAGGATACTGGAGAAGGTGGCCCTTCAATGGTGTGAATTCTGCAGTTGAAAATCTGCTCCAGTTATCTTCAGCAATCTCATTCACTGTCTTCACACATTTCAAACTCTCTGGCTCCTCGAAGCATGCATCCTTCACAGCAAGATGCTCAGACCACAGTGACATTCTGTATCCATAAACCTGCATGTGTGCATAGGCTTAAACCATATTCTGATTACAGGGACAGTGGAGTTCTTGTTATTTGTTAGAGAACCTAAGCGAAAAAAACCTAATGTGAAAACACAGGTCAAATCTTAGAAAAGATTTAGCACCATCATCACTCTTCCTCACTCTCACCAGCCCCACCAAATTGGATGCCAGCCACCCAAAGGAAGAAGAAACACATCTAATGTGAAACACATAATTTAACAGTCCCATTGTTTCCAGTAACACCCTCCTCCAAGCCCCAAGAAAGAAGCTGAAATGAAAACTTTGGAATAAATTAATAAATGTCAAGCAAGACAAACTTTACAGACCTGACCGCGTGGCTGCTTCTTCCTTCCAGCCCAAGTGTGATGGGGTTGATATGCAGCCACAGCTAACTCTGTATCCTTTGTACCAGCCATGGATCTCTGGTTAATATTGGCAGATCCCACTATTACGTATTCATCATCAACAATCATTCCCTTGGCATGTACATAAATCATAAACCGCTTGGACTTTTGTGCATCCGAGACCTGAGAAAAGTTTAATTATGGACAAATATAAACGATTTTCTTGCAAGATATAAAACAAAACTGTATTTCAATGACAAGTTAATAACACAACATATCAGGATGCATAAAATTTTAAAATTCTGTGAAACCCCATTGTATCATAGAGAGAAAAAAATAAACAAAATTTAAATAGAACACATCTGAGGAAAAACAGTAAAATGGAAAATCACATGACAAACAATTTTGAATATTATTTTTTATTACATGCAATTTGCAATATATATGGCAAGATAAAGTGTTGTCCTATTTAATAAAGAGAAGGGCACAATTCCTATAGCTAAGATAAGTCAAAATTAGAGACCAACAAGATCATTCCATTGTCAAAATACTACAAAAAATAACAGATAATTCTGAGATTATTTATTCTTCTAGTAATAAAATAGAGCAAGCCCCATTAAAAAACTAGCAGAGACACGTTAAAAGGGCTAAGGTTTTTCAAGAAAAAATCAAAATAACTGCAGCAACCTACGCAACTAGGCAGGATTGGCTCAAGAATTTATAAGCTGGAGGCCTGGACAACCAGAAAACCCAATGAGTTCCATTCTTTCCTGTGCTTTTTAGACAAAAGAATTCAATAATTGATACATGTAAATGAAAAAACAAGCAAGGCAAGCCATTTGATAACTATTCCTTAGGACAACAGATTGAACATGTATGCTGGCATCATTCAGCTGAGAATAGAATTTCATATTCTGTTTCAGGCCTTAATTTAAATAGACATTGATGTTTTGCAGGCACCGCTAATATCCTTATAACCTTTTTTTTATGGCATGGAATCCCAGAGACTGGGAATGCAACATGTCTTTTTACCCAATTGAGCCCTAGATCTGTGCGGCGCGTCCCCACCATAAAAACCAGGTAACTCATCAGCTTTTCACAGATGAAAATGGCCCCCAAAAATTGTTTGCACACAAGGGTTCAAACCTTAGACTTGAGCCAATCACAAGGAGTTACACCTTACTAACATAAAGACAGCAGTCTTCAATGATACTGGATTATCTCATAGATGAAAGTATTAAAATTCATCTTACTGGTGGGTTGATTTGAGCAAAAAAGCTTGAGACTATAAATTTTAGGGACAGTATATTTGCGTGCATATTACTGTGAATTGCATTTGAAGGCAGTGGATGTCAGAAATGAAATAATTTCTTAACATTAGAAAATACAGACCAACTACTTCCAATAATCATGACAATTTAGAGCAACAGAAAAATAGAATTCCTATGGACTATTACCTTAACACCATTATCCCTCGACTTTTCCTCGAGAATGTTTTCCCGATTACCAAGGCAATAGAAATTGAGAAAATCTCGAGGATGCGAGTCCACACGCCCTGTGGCTTTCAGTTCCGTTGCAACTACATTGTACATCATTTGCATTGTTTGGCTCTGCAAGAACAAGTGTGTAAAAGCTTGGACGTAAATTGCATTGCTTCTCCTGTTATTATCTATATTAAATGCTTTTTGTACTTTCCATGTGATATCTTCGTATAAAAAACTAAAACCAAGAAGAAAAATAAAGGATAACATGCAGCCTATCCAGGTGAGTCTAATAAAACTTGGGGAATTGCAATCAGACACAACCAGGTTGCCAAGAATACAGCCAATAGATTGGTGGCAATGTAAGGGAAGACTACTCTTAAGGGCTAGCAGAACAGGTGAAAGGTGCAAAAGAAAAAAATTTGGTTTTTTTTTTTTCCAGTTTTTATTGTCAGAATGTACCAACTATCTGTAGCTATCTTGTCTGTCTCAAAACATGTATCAATATTTCCAGTGTGTACAGTTCAGAAATTAGATAAAAAATTACCTGCCAAAAGAGAATTTCTTGCACGGTTAAAGATTTTGGATCACCCTCAGGCCACATTGGTATGACAATATACACTGCAAATCTCTCATTTGCTCTAATTTTACTTGCAATCTTTAATGCCAACTCCATTGGTATTAGATTATCAGCTCCTGCTCACACAATGAAAGTAAAAAACTTGAGAATATTCTATTCAACAAATAAGGAGGATATTTGGTGTTCAGGACATGATTTTTATCCAAATATATATATATATATATATATATATATATACACAGGAAATAAGAATCACAGAATGCAAAAGCCACAAATAATCTGAGGGAAGAATTGTGAGAACAAGCAAGCCTGTCCTTGCGTTGGTGAAAATTAAGTGCAAAAGTAGCAATGACTAGTGTCAAACCTTGACAATCTTAATCAATTTTTGTGGATGAATTAGCATGTGGCAGCATTTAATACACATAGATAATGTGTAAACTAGTCCACTAGGAAAACAGATAGAAAACATAAATATAGAAACTACTTCTCAACATAAACTGCTTGGATTCTGAGATCTCAAGAACATTAGTCTTATACTCCACTAAAAGAGAATTTTGATCCAAGGTTGGAAACAAGACTGTATAGACAACTAAGTAAAACACCAAGGAGTAACAGAAGTTTATAATCCCGACCTGCATTTTTATATGATGGCCATGCATACGATGATCCAAGAAAATACTGATTTTCAATATATATGAAATGTTTAGCAGATCTGATCGCCTGGATGTATCCTGTTTGAATGCTTTTATCTATAACCAAATTTTTGGAGTAAATAAGGTTCTGCAGTAGAAGAAGGTTAATCTGAAATTAGGGTAGTATAGAATAACGTACAACCAATATAATGGAAATAAAGAGTCACAACAAAGAGGTGATGAAAATCTTACCAATACAAATTGTATTTTCGAAATAAATTGAACAAGGTAGAAAATATAAATAAAAAAGGGAATGAAAGGGGAAAAACAAGAAAAGAAGATCATACACCATCCCGTGCCTTGACAGCATCAACGACTTTGGGAAATCCTTTCACTGATCCTGAATCAATGGACCGAAGAATCTGCAAAGTCAAAATAAATGCCCTGATATTGAATGGAATAATTGGATCAAAAAAGGAATTTTTCATCCTTCTGCCATAGCACCATTCCAACCCCCCCGGCTGGGGGGAGGGGCCAAAAAAGAGGGAACTTTTACTCGAAAGAAACTCGCAAATCAAACCTGAACATGCCAGCATTCAGGATCATCTTCACTGGAAACCCACAAGCTAGGATCATCTTTTGGAGCAGATGCAGTACCATTCTTTAAATCAGATACATCAGGACTTTGTATCCAAGAGATGCGTTCAATTTTTATTAAGGAGTCATCTTGCCATTGGGTGGCAACCTTTTTTAGTAGTCCAAACTCTTTCCATCTCGTTGCTTTCCTCCAACGCTGCTCAAAGTTTATAAGAACATCGTATGCAGCAGGCCCTTCAACTCTGCTGTGCAGGTCATGCCATGGTTGCCTAGGAGCCTTAGTTCCAGGCTATTCATAGAAAACATGGGGGCAAAGCACAAGGACATAAAAAAGAAACAACTGTTACAGCATTAGTGCTAGTTGAGCAAGTGATCCATATAAAATACACAAGTAGACTGTAGAATGCAGACTAAGAAATCATTAAATCAAGGAAAATTCAATTTCACACTTGATAAACTTTAAAGAATATGATAAGAAACAAAATTCTCAGTTGCACATTGGTATGTAGTACAAAGATAGTTGACAACAGACAATAGAGAAATAGCAGCACTGGAGCTAGAACAGACCTGAGTTAATAATTTTTTTTTTTTTTGATAGGTAAATAAATTTTATTGATCCGCGTAAATAGGCCAAGCCCGAGTACACAGGGAAGACCTGAGTTAATAATTAATCTACATAAACTTTATTCACCTAAAACTTGTACCCACAGAATCACAGCTATGATATATATTGTTCAAACGTCACTGTCCTGTCAATTGGAAGAAAATTCTGAATATCATTTTTAAGAACTGTCAAGAACATTATATGTCAAGAACTGTCACAAAGAAACTATAGATGCCTTCTCTTGCCTGAAAGAAATGATGAAAAGGAAAATATACAATCTTATTAGAAGGTACACAAGATTCTGCAGGATCTCTTGTGGACTGAATCAGATATGAGTTTAAGCTTTATCTAGTCAGCTGGCCAAAGATCTGTACTCCAGTTTCCTCGAGAGGGTTGTGAGTTAAACTTGATGGCATTCAACTGGACCATGCTAGGAAAATGGCCATGGTGCTTTGCCACAGAAGGCAGATGCCTTACACCATTCAGTGGTCGAAGTCAAGCATGAGAATATATAGGGAGGATGGTGCTCTGACAATAAAGGCAGATCTTATGGAGTTGGAGAGTGGAAAAACATAAGAAAAGGGTGAGATATTTTCTCTAACTTTATCATATCCGAGGTGGTCCAAAATCAAATTATAGTATGATGTTTGGTGTTATGATCAGCCCTTGAAGGTAGGTTTTTTTGAGTTGTCCAAAACTTGTCGGGGAAAGAGGTCTACACAGTATATTCTGGGCTGCTATCCAACAACATTAGACAATGAAACATCACTTTCATTCAATCAGCATGAGATGAGATGAGATGAGATGAGATTAGATAGTTTGGTTTTGTGTAACCAAACCAGCCCATATTCTTACTCTTCAAAAAGAAAATCTTTTAAATTGTGGCCAGCAGGTACTCCTTTTCCTTGGGCATTTGGTGGAAGAAAGCTCCTTTGCAGGTGGTGTTCTTGGTATGGACAACTACCTTAAGAAAGATTCTAACTACGGACAATTTGAGAAGCAGCCTAGTGATGAACTGGAGCTACATGCGCAAGAAGAATAGGGAGACAATTGATCAGCTTCTGCTGCACTGTAATATAGCTAGAAGAATATGGGGGCTTAGTCTTCCATCTTTTTGGTGTTGAGTGGATGATGCCCCAAACAGAAGTAGTTGTTGGGTTGCTAAAGAAGACAAAATGCATGTCAATGCAACATTGAGTTTTGGCGGTTGGTTCCTTTAGGTGTAATGTGGTGCGTGTGGAAGGAGCGCAATGCTCGGACTTTGAGGATTGTAAGAAGAAAGCGGATGAGCGCAGATGAGCTTAGATGAGTCAGATCCATATTGCTAAAAACTCTTTATATCTGGTGGTCATCTAATATGTTTTCTAGTTATCTAGATTTTATGTATTTTGTTTTCATTCCTCCCCTAGTTGAGTGTCCTCACTCCTATACACCCCGTGTTGTGCCACTTTGCACTTTGAAATTGACTTGCTAATAGAAAAACAAGGTACAAAGGCTAATAGATTCTACGAAACCATGATTACATTCAAATGATATCGTGGTGCAAATACAGTAGTTAGAATGTTCTATAAACAGACTGTTTTGCAAGAAACTTACAGCAAATGTAGGATTGTGGAAGTCATCTTGAAATATGGTGTCAAGATCACGAAATAGTCGGTGCTCAGGTGTATCATAGCGACCATCACAAAGATCAATCCCTCCCAAAAATGCAGTTATCTTACGATTATTACCCTGTGCTTGTGTGTCAACAAGGACACATTTCTGATGGTGAGTAAAAAGGGTTCCAACAACCTGTATAATCACATAAGCAACTTCAACAAGTTATTCAGATTAAAAGAAGGCAAATGGCATTATAACGATGAAAGATACCAAAATATAGAGTACTAATGAATTTTTATTAGTAAAAATGAGATACCTCGATTGTTCGAGACCTGCATGGGCCAGACCAAAATTGATATGTATTTTTTCCAGAAATGTGCAAGATTGGGAAGTGGAGGAGTTAGTAGGTTTTTACAGTTTTCTTTACTCCACAAAGATAGGAGGGCATGGGAGAGATAGAATGCTGTGGAAACAATCAGGGAACCAAAAAAAAATTGTCAAATCATTTTATAAGGTGTTGCAAGACCAGCCTATGAGTTCCCTTGCAAGACCAACAGAATTGTTCCCTTGGAAGATTATATGGAGGGTTCTGGTAACATCGAAAGTTGCATTTTTTGCTTGGACTGCAGCTTTGGGTAAGATTTTGACGGCTGACAATTTAAGGAAAAGGGGGATGATTGTGTTGGAATGGTGCTACCTGTGCAAGAAGAATGGCGAAACAACTGATCATATTTTTCTGCATTGCAAAGTGGCAAGGGTGCTTTGGGATGGCATCATATGTAGGGCTGGGTTGAAGTGGGTCATGCCCAAGAGGGTGGTGGATCTCTTAGCTTGTTGAAAGAGCACCATCAAAGTTCACAGCTGGCTGCGATGTGGAGGATGATCCCTTTGTGTTTACTGTGGTGCCTATGGATGGAAAGAAATGAGAGATGCTTCAACAACAAGGAGAGAACAGTGGGGGAAATCTGGAATTTTTTTGTTTTTTTTTTGGTCCAATGGTTTTCGGCTATTGTACTAAAGGGAAAGGATGTTCATGAGTTTTTTATTTCCTTTCAGCTTGCTAGAGTGCAATTAGGTGTCTCTTTTGTATACCTCTTGTGTACATGGGCTTTGCTTAGTTGCATTCGATCAATAAAGTTTATTACTTATCAAAAAAATAAAAAATAATGAGATACCTTGAATACACAAGTAAAAAAAAAAATGTTCACCTAAAGATTGGAAAATGGTACATACTATACTTGCAGCTTAATCTAATCCGCCATGCTGACATCATATTGCCCATCAACCACTGAGTTTTTTCCTTTTCTTAAAAAGAAGGTTATGATGCGATGGCTGATGAGCAGTGCCACATAAGCACAATGGAATAGGAGTAGTGCCACATAAGCAGAACGGAATAGAAGTAGGGTGAATGTGTGGTATATATAGATTAACTTCCTAAGGAATACATTCTATGCGAAGTTATTACATAAACAAGGATTCATGAACCAATACAAATAAAATTATGACTAAGCCAGACAACGGGACTAGTAATAAATGTTGAAAATGGACAAATACTACAACAAATTAAATAATTTAAAAAAGACAAAGTCACTATCCCAAATTGATTAAAATAATGAAATAAAGCTCGCCTGCTGCTTGATAATGCCCATCTTACTGCTAGCGTAGCGAGGTGACAGCACACACGAGACGGATGAATGTTTGAAGAACTTCTTGGTCTCTTCATCATGCGTCGCCATCACTCCTTGCTGCAATCAATGCTAATTTCACATTATAACTCAAGAATCGCCTGGATTTCTCAATGCAAAAAGATTGACGGTAACATCAATGGCCCTCGTGATCATCTTTAGGATTGATGGTTCAATACAAATACGCAAATTGTACTAATATCATCCAATACAGAAACCCATTAACCCATTACCATGAATTGGACAATTTATGGAGCACTTCACTTGTCTGCTCATCCAGAGATGATAAAAGAACAATATCTATCTGAACGAATAACACTAAGAACTAAGGTTTTCAAAACACTGCCTGAAAAATTATCCAAAAAATGGAGAGGATGGGATCGTATCAGAGTCAAATTACGAAATGCACGACATCATACGCACCGTTCGGATGACGAGCTTGTCGTGGGAGGACTTATCGTCCCAAACCAACAACAAAACCCGCACGCCCTCTTCGGACTTGTACTTGAGCAGTTCACCGAGTGTTAAATCCCCACCGCGCGGCAACTTGCGGGTTCCCTCCCGAATCAGCTTCACCTTGTGGTAAATGGACCAACCAACGATGTAAATCAAATGGTGAGCCTCAGTGATAGCATGGCAAATATCCTCCCAGCATGTCTCGTGCTTGAAAGGCTTCCCTTTCTCCAATTCTATCTCCGGCAACAAGTTTTCCGGTATGTGCGCGTCTTGGTACAACGTCACGTGGCATCCTTTCCTCAGCGGGAAGTATGTGTGCCTCACGCCCTTGTGTTCGGGATCGGCCGCGATGCCATGTTGGTACAACGGATTTTTCTCGGACGGGGTGAACTTCAACTCGAGTTTGAGAGCAGTTTCCGGCTTCGGTGGCGCCCCGGAGGCACCCATTATTGGGAACCAGCCGGAGATGAGCTCGCCGGACTGGATCTTCTGAGCCGTGATCTTGACGGTGCCGATGATCTCCGCACCGAACATATCGTCATCCTTGACCTGGAACTCCAGGTTGACTACTTGGTGCGCCAGTGGAATGTAGAAACGCTCGTTCCACTGGGGGTCCTGGGCATTCTTGATGACACGGGTGCGGGCCAAGGTGACTTGTGGAACCGTCACCTTGACGTAAGGGTCGCTGGTAATGATCTTGCGGCGGTGATGGATCTTGTCGCCGTCACCACCACTCCCATCGGGATTTTTGGCGGTCTCTTCAGGGATATTAGTAGTGTCACAGACGGTTACGCAGCGGCGGAGATGCTGTACCACGACGTCCATGTTCGGCAAGCGCCGGGCCGCGATGATTGTCAGGTCGAGGTCACCGTGGAGCCACGTCATCAACTCCTGGTCTGAACGGCGCTCCGCCATGGAGATGCAGAGGTAAGAACAACGGCGGTAATCACAGTACCAACTCCCGTACTTTATCCAACTGGTAAAGCATGAGAAACAAAGAACACTGACAAAGGAAAAAGGATCTGGCCTCTTGCTTGCTACAGGGAGTCCAGCCTCGTGTGGATGCGGGGATCAGTTACAAAATCAATCCTTAATTAAAAAAAGTAGTAAAAATGGATGGTTTTAAAGCTGAAGAAGATTCGGAATGGATGTTGTTTGTGTGGGGGAGAGGGGGGAGTTTAATGGCGATATGAAGATAAGGAGGAGTGGGACAAATCACTAAAGAGGGGTTACGGGTAACAGTTGCAGAAGAAGATATAGATTATAGACACTCCCCGCACGTTACGACGTGAAAAGTGCGCGTGAAAAGCAAACTTTGAAAGGACCTCAGGACCTTTTCTGTCCACTCTGGTTTGGTCCCGTTGGTGAAGGGGAGTGGGTGGCAGGTTGGAATTGGATAATAACGATGCAGAAGCCCATAGCCATAGGTGTAGTTTCTACCATCTCCAAAACCGTAATTGCTCTCTTTCAATCCTTAACCATCTTTAAATATATATTAAAACGGCTCTTTGTCACACTAATCAGAGGGGTTGTTTGGTTTTGCTTCCTTTTGTGGTTGGAAATCTCTTTACACAGTCGGTGGGTGCAGTCGAGTTCCAATCGTCTGATATATAGTGGCCCCTACTTTCTTACTCACCCTCTCTCCATTAATTCCTCCCACCGTAGTCACTTTCTTTCTCCCTCTCTCTCCCCTTCTTTTGTTTTTTCAACAGATAGCCCTCTGGTTCTGGAACCGTATACCAACCACCTCTCTCTCTCTCTATCTCTATCTCTCTTTCGGCCTGCATTTGATTTGAGTTTAAAATCATTGAAGGCTATAAGAAATCTGAAAATCTCCGTTTTATGTCGGTGTATTGGATTTTTCATGTTACTATTTCGGTGCTCTCCGGTCCTACCGTCGACGTGCTTCTACAGATGGCAATATTTTTTTTTTAATTTAATAAAATATTTCCGAAAAAGACACAATGCCAATATTAATAATTATGGGATGTTGTTTGAAAACTGTAATCAGATTCAGCAAAAGCATGCTTCTTCAATGTATCCATTTCTCTTTAGGACAGTTTGGATAGTGGGAAAAATGTTAGTTTTTAATATTATTATTATTTTAGATAAAAGTTGAATAAAATTTTGTTAAAATGTCATCTTTTAAAATTAATATTATTTCAAAATTTGAAAATTTTAAATTATTTATTATGTTTTGTATGAAAAATTAAAAAAATTATAATGACGAGATGAGATGAGATCAAACCGCTTCTATATCCAAAATAAGACTAATCTCAATTCAAGGATTTCAGAGAAAATTTGTCTGTTTGATGGTAGGTTTGGATACAAAAAAACTTATTAACTCATAATATGTCATATCATCTAATCATTATAATTTTTTCAAACTTCAAAACAAAATATAATATATAATTTAATTTTTTAAATCTCAAAATAAAAATAATATTAAAAATTTATATCTTAAAAATATTTTATTCAACTTTCAACTTTTATATTATTTCATCTCAACTTAATATCCCGGCCTCTCCTAAATAATATGTCGGGTTTGGAATATTTAGAGTTAGTTAAAACATATGAGATGCTTGTAATCTAGTTTATTTGGTTGAAAGTATCAAAACTCTCAACCACCTTATGTGAATAGTAATTTCACGTTGAATTGAGGTGTCAAGAAATAATTTCACGTTGAATTGAGGTGTCAAGAAATTTACGTCATATGCAAATAAGTCTATGAGAAAAGAAAAAGTCGTTGAGCTAATCATGAGAGATATTTATAGAAGCACCGGACGTATCTCAAGAGTATATCTGAATGGAAAAATCTATTAATTATTTTAATTTTTATCGTCATCTCATTATTTTATAATATTATATTAGATAATAAATTTATAAATAAAATATAATAAATAATCTTTAATCATCTAATACTACATCATAAAATGATGGAATGATAATATAAATTATGATGATGACTAACATTACTCAACTTTAAATATCGTAATTAGTCTAAAAATTCAAATTATACAATAAACCTTATAAAGCAAAGAAGCCGAAGGATGGTGATAGTTTTAATAATCGGGTGCTACAATCACAAAAAAATTTTAAAAAAATAATTCACAAAACTCATATGATACTATATATATATATTATAATAAAAATAATTTTATAATCTAACGTATTACATCAATCTATGTATTTTTTTTTTTTAAATAGCAAGATAGTTTATTTGGGCATTTTAACATAGAAAAATCTAGTTATAAGTATAATTATATAGTTTATTTGAGTATTTTAATATAGAAAAATCTAGTTATAAGTATAATTATACATTAACATATGTATCAATATAATATGATTGGTTAAAAAGTAGATTTTATTAAAAATAATACTAATTTAAATTTTAAATATGAATGAATCAGTATTAATACGTAACTTTATTTATCCATAGTAAAACTCTTTTTAACATGTGGTGAATTGGGATGTAGGCTATAGCGGTGAATGGACGGTTGCTTATAATTAACGCCAATCGTAGAAGATGCCCTCTTTTGACAAAACTCACGTGAAAATATAGATGAAACGGCACCATCACAATCGATTGCAACGAGGTGACTGGGGTTCACTTTTAATTCTCCATTTTAACCAAACGCCAGTGGAAATTGGGTGAAATGGCAACACAATCCATTGAGACGAACTGGTGGGGCTCACTTTTATGGTCCAACTGCCCTAGATAATGGATGATGCTTTCTGGTGTCTTTTCTTGGAATTTTCCTTTTTTTGGTTTTTAAAGTAGTACATAATATTTAAAAAAAATATATATTTTGCCGACAAATTCTACCGACATGATTTGTCATTTACAACAGTACTGTCAGCGCAGCCCAGCCCCTATGACAATTAAACCAGTGAATTAGTTTGTGGTCCCAGCCCGGTCCATACTCAAACATCAATGGACTATGAATAGAAATAATAAATAAAGATGGCTCCTGAAAATTAAATAAATAAAACATTCATATAAAAATCAATTTTTTAACTATTGACATTGGGTTATAATTTTTTTTTTAATAAGAACAGGCACGAAATTTAATTCACACAGCACAAATCGTGATATTTTCAATTTAACATAAATAATAAATATTCTGAAAACATGTCACAGCAATCCTTCCTTAACAATAATCACACATGAACATGACGATGGGAGGTGATTATGTAGTTAGGGTGTCAGGACGCGTAATGTGATGAGTTCCAAGTACTCGTCCACCTACATCAGGGAAATTCTCATATCCGGGTAGGGGGCCCACCAACCCATCAACATCTACATGCATAGGATACTGGAGAAGGTGGCCCTGCAATGGTGTGAATTCTGCAGTTGAAAATTTGCTCCAGTTATCTTCAGCAATCCCATTAACTGTCTTCACACATTTCAAACTCTCTGGCTCCTCGAAGCATGCATACTTCACGGCAAGATGCTCAGACCATAGTGACATTCTGTATCCATAAACCTGTATGTGTGCATAGTCTTAAACCACATTCTGAATAAAGGGACATTGGAGTTCTTGTAATTTCTAGAGAACCTAAGCAACAAACCTAATGCGAAAACACAGGTCAAATCTTAGAAAAGATTAATCACCATCATCACTCCTCCTCTCTCACCAGCCCTACCAAATTGGCTGCCAGCCACCCAAAGGAAGAAAAACATCCATGTGAAACACATTATTTAAGTGCCTCATTCTTTCCAGTAACATCCTCCAACAAGAAAGAAGTTGAAATGAAAACTTTGATATAAATTAATAAATGTCAAGCAAGACAAACTTTACAGACCTGACCGTGTGGTTGCTTCTTCCTTTCAACCCAAGTGTGATGGGGTTGATATGCAGCCACAGCTAATTCTGTGTCCTTTGAACCAGCCATGGATCTCTGGTTAATATTGGCAGATCCCACAATTACGTATTCATCATCAACAATCATTCCCTTGGCATGTACATAAATCATAAACCGCTTGGACTTTTGCGATTCTGAGACCTAAGAAAAGTTTAATTATGGACAAATAAAAACGATTTTCTTGCAAGGTATAGAACAAAACTGTATTTCAATGACAAGTTAATAACACAACATATCATGATGCATAAAATTTTAAAATTCTGTGGAACCCCATTGTATCATAGAGAGAGAAAATAAACAAAATTTAAATAGAACACGTCTGAGGAAAAATGGTAACATGGAAAATCACATGACAAACAATTTTGAATATAATTTTTTATTACATGCAATTTGCAATATATATGGCAAGATAAAGTGTCATCCTATTTAATAAAGAAAAGGGCACAGTTCCTATAGCTAAGAGAAGTCAAAATTAGAGACCAAAAGATCATTCCATTGTCAAAATACTACCAAAAATAACAAAAAATTCTGAGGTGCTTTAGTCTTCTAGTAATAAAATGGAGCAAGCACCATTCAAAAACTAGCTGAGACACGTTAAAAGGGCAAAGGTTCTTCGAGAAAGAATCAAAATAACTGCAGCACCCATGCAACTAGGCAGGATTGGCTCAAGAATATGTAGGACTGGAGGCCTGGACAACCAGAAAACCCAAAGAGGTCCACTCTTTCCAGTTCTTTTTAGACAAAAGAATTCCATAATTGATACATGTAAATAAATAAACAAGCAAGGGAAGCTATTTGATAACTATTCCTTAGGACAACAGATTGAACATGTAAGTTGGCATCATTCAGCTGAGAATAGGATTTCATATTCTGTTTCAGGCCTTAATTTAAACAGACATTGATGTTTCACAGGCATTGCTAATATCCTTATAACTTTTCTTTTTTAATGGCAAGGAATCCCAGAGACTGCAAATGCAACATGTCTTTTTACCCAATTGAACCTTGGATCTGTGCAGCGCGTCCCCATCATTAAAATCAGGTAAATCATTGGCTTTTCACAGATGAGAATGGCCCTAGAAATTATTTTCACCCAAGATTTCAAACCTTAGACTTGGGCCAACCACAAGGAGTTACACCTTACTAACATAACGACAGCAGTCTTCAATGATACTGGATTATCTCATAGATGAAAGTATTAAAATTCATCTTACAGGTGGGTTGATTTGAGCAAAAAAGCTCAAGACTTTAAATTTTAGGGACACTATATTTGAGTGAATAATAATTGTGAATTGCATCTGAAGGCATCGGATGTCAGAAATGAAATAATTTATTAGCATTAGAAATTACAGACCAACTACTTCTAATAATCATGACAATTTAGAGCAACAGAAAAATAGAATTCCTATGGACTATTACCTCAACGCCATTATCACTCGACTTTTCCTCGGGAATGTTTTCCCGATTACCAAGGCAATAGAAATTGAGAAAATCTCGAGGATGCGAGTCCACGTGCCCCGTGGATTTCAGTTCCGTTGCAACCACATTGTACATCATTTGCATTGTTTGGCTCTGCAAGAACAAGTGTGCAAAAGCTAGGATGTAAATTGCATTGCTTCCTTGTTATTATCTATATTAAATACTTTTTGTAATTTCCATGTAACATCTTCATATCAAAAACTAAAACCAAGAAGAAAAATAAAGGATAACATGCAGCCCATCCAGGTGAGTCGAATAACTTGGCGAATTGCAATCAGACAGAACCAGGTTGCCAAGAATACAACCTATTGATCAGCGGCAATGTAAGAGGAGATTACTCTAAGGGATAGTGAAACAGGTGAATGGTTTAAAAGAAAAAAAATATTTAGTTTTTTTTTTTTTTTGGTTTTTATTGTCAGAACGTACCAACTATCTGTAGCTATCTTGTCTGTCTCAAAACATGTAGCAATATTTCCAACGTGTACAGTTCAAAAATTAGAAAAAGAATTACCTGCCAAAAGAGAATTTCTTGCACGGTTTTAGATTTTGGATCACCCTCAGGCCACATTGGTACGACAATATACACTGCAAATCTCTCATTTGCTCTAATTTTACTTGCAATCTTTAATGCCAACTCCATTGGGATTAGATTATCAACTCCTGCTCACACAATGAAAGTCGAAAACTTGAGAAAATATTCTATTCAACAAATAAGGAAGATATTTGGTGTTCAAGACATGATTTTTACCCAAAGATATATATACAGGAAATAAGATTCACAGAATGCAAAGGCTCCAAATAATCTTAAGGAAGAATTGAACAAATGAGCAAGCCTGTCCTTGCGTTGGTGAAAATTAAGTGCAAATGCAGCAATGACTAGTGTCAAACCTTGACAATCTTAATCAATTTTTGTGGATGAATTAGCATGTGGCAGCATTAAATACAGATATTAATGTGTAAACTAGTCTACCAGGAAAACAAATAGAAAACATAAATATAGAAACTATGTCTCAATATAAATTGCTTGGATTCTGAGATCTCAAGAGCATTAGTCTTATAGTAAATACTCCACTAAAAGAGAATTGTGGTCCAAAGATGGAAACAGCACTGTATAGACAACTAAGTAGAACACCAAGGAGTAACAGAAGTTTATAATCCTGACCTGCATTTTCATACAATGTCCATGCATACGATGATCCAAGAAAATACTGATTTTCAATATATATGAAATGTTTAGCAGATCTGATTGCCTGGATGTATCCTGTTTGGATGCTTTTATCTATAACCAAATTTTTGGAGCAAATAAGGTTCTGCAGTAGAAGAAGGTTAATCTGAAATTAGGGAAGTATAGAATAACGTACAACCAATATAATGGAAGTATAGGTCATAGTCACAACAAAGAGGTGATGAAAATGTTACCAATACAAATTATATTTTCGAAATAAGGTTAACAATGTAGAAAAACGGAATGAAAGGGGATAAAACAAGAAGATGAAGATCATACACCATCCTGTGCCTTGACAACATCATCTGCTTTGGGAAATCCTTTCACTGATCCTGAATCAATGGACCGAAGAATCTGCAAAGTCAAAATAAATGCACTGATATTGAATGGAATAATTGGATCAAAGAAGGAAATTTTCATCTATCTGCCATAGCACCTTTCCACACCCACCCTGCGGGGGGGCCAAAAAAGAGGGAACTTTTACTCGAAAGAAACTAGCAAATCAAACCTGAACATGCCAGCGTTCAGGATCATGTTCACTGGAAACCCACAAGCTAGGATCATCTTTCGGAATAGATGCAATACCATTCTTTAAGCCAGATACATCAGGACTTAGTATCCAAGAGATGCGTTCAATTTTTATTAAGGCATCATCTTTCCAATGGGTGGCAACCTTTTTTAGTATTCCAAACTCTTTCCATCTCGTTGCTTTCCTCCAACGCTGCTCAAAGTTTATAAGAACATCATATGCAGCAGGCCCTTCAACTCTGCTGTGCAGGTCATGCCATGGTTGCCTAGGAGCCTTAGTTCCACGCTATTTGCAGAAAACATGGGGGAAAGCACAAGGACATAAAAAAGAAACAATTGTTACAGCAGTAGTGCTAGTTGAGCAAGTGATCCATATAAAATACACAAGTAGACTGTAGAATGCAGCCTAAGAAATCATTCAATCAAGGTAAATTCAATTTCACACTTCATAAACTTTAAAAAATGAAAAGAAACAAAATTCTCAGTTGCATATTGGTATGTAGTCCAAAGATAGTTGACAACAGATAATAGAGAAATAGCAGCACTGGAGCTAGAACGGACCTAAGTTAATAATTAATCGACATAAACTTTATTCACCTAAAACTTGTACCCACAGGATCACAGCTACGATATATATTGTTGAAATGTCACAATGCTGTCAGTTGGAGGAACAATATGAATATAACTTTTAAGTGCACTAGAGAAAATTGATAAATAGTGCCAAGTATTCTTCTCTTTTTCCAGATAAGACAAAATCTCATGAATAGAAATTTTGCTTTTGTTGCATCTCTGTATAAATGATAATGGACAACATAAGAAAGCTAATTAATACCTTCATAATCCTGCAGAAAAATACCTAGCCAGAAGCCTCAAATTCCAAAGAAGATGCTAATTCCATCGTATTATATTCCAGGAATTCCCCCGGCCTATGGTCATAGGACCATGAGGGAATCCAATAGCAACATGATTTCTACCCTGAATCAAGACGAACTCAAGTGAAGCAATATGGTAGAATGCCCAGCCAAAAATAAGAGGAAGTGAAGCGCCAGCCGGGGGTGTGGGGGGGTGGGGTGGTTGGGTTGAGAGAACGTTATATGTCAAGAACTGTAACAAAGAAACTATAGACCTTCTCTTGCCTGAAAGAAATGATGAAAAGGAAAATATGCAATCGTATTAAAAGATACAGAAGATTCAGCAGGATCTCTTCTGGACTGAATCAGATATGAGTTTAGGTAGTAGCTACAGGCTGGTCAGGTGAGGTTCTTATTTTTACACTCATTAATGAACATTTGACACGTAGAAGCTTCACCAAGATGAAGAATAGAACTGCACGTAGTGTATCTGATTTGCCCCTCTTCCCCACTCCCAATCTGTTCTCCTCTCTCCAGGCTTTCCTCCCTCGCAACATGGCTTAGGAAATAATACAGCAAGAAAGAAGCATGACCTGCCCTGGCCAACCTCTCCCTAGCCTGAGAGCTACAAAAACTTTTCATCACTTTTGAATTATACAGATTGCTTGGAAGCTCTCTTAACATCACTTGGAGGCAAGATGCCACAACAAGATTTGCCGTCTCCTACCATAAATCCTCTCTTTTCCCCTACAATATTCCCTTTAGCAATCCCACAGTACCCCTTACGGCCAGAAACCTTCCGACCCACGTTAAACCAAAATTCTTCTACTACGTAGTAGAACTACTCCCTCACATACCACCGTAGCTTTCCTCTCAGCAAGCCCCACATTGAAAACAAAAAACCCATTGCAATTTCTCCTCATACGGGACCACCACCTCACCGGAAACCACCACAAAAGACGCTTTCGGTAAGTCTTCCCTCCACCCACGTTAAACCAAAATTCTTCTACTACGTAGTAGAACTACTCCCTCACATACCACCGTAGCTTTCCTCTCAGCAAGCCCCACATTGAAAACAAAAAACCCATAGCAATTTCTCCTCATACGGGACCACCACCTCACCGGAAACCACCACAAAAGACGCTTTCGGTAAGTCTTCCCTCCACCCACGTTAAACCAAAATTCTTCTACTACGTAGTAGAACTACTCCCTCACATACCACCGTAGCTTTCCTCTCAGCAAGCCCCACATTGAAAACAAAAAACCCATAGCAATTTCTCCTCATACGCGACCACCACCTCACCGGAAACCACCACAAAAGACGCTTTCGGTAAGTCTTCCCTCCACCCACGTGCGTCGACCCATCTCTCCCTATCTTTTCTCTCTCCACTGCTAATAAACAACCCGTGTGTTTTGCCCAGCCACCGTCGACCTCAGAGGACATCGAAGCACCACCAACGCTACCAGAAACTGTAGGCCAGTCACACCCTGTCGAACTCGCACCTTCCCAGTAAGCCTACTACCGTTCGCCACCCTCCTCTCCCTCTATTGCTTCGGTGGACAGTTTGTCTCTCTCTCTCTCTCTCCAGCTTGTGCCGCCGGTCACTGTTTGTCAACCTGATCCACCGCCGCTGCACCTTCTTCTCTCTCGATGAGTCCATCGCGGGTTTCCCCTTCTCACAAGCCCTCTATGTCGTAGCCATGTGCTTTCTAAAGAGCTTCTACATCTTTTAATCAAAAGTGGGCCTTGGGCCTTAAGCCCATTCGGCCAGGTGCTTTGTATTCTTAAGAGGCCTGAATTCCCCCACATGGGCCTTATTATAAACTGGAGTTATAGTGTGGAAAAACATAAGAAAAGGGTGAGATATTCTCTCTTAACTTTATCATATCCGAGGTGGTGATAGGGCTAAAATCAAATTCTAGCATGATGTTTGGTGTTATGATTAGCCCTCGAAGTTAGTTTTTCTTGAGTTGTCCAAAACTTGTCGGGGAAAGAGGTCTCCATGGTAGATTCTGGGCTGCTATCCAACAACATTAGACAATAAAACATCACTTTCATTCAGCTCGAGACTGGGAAGTGGAGTTGTTTTCTTCATTCTTCAACCATTTGTACCCTATAAGGATGGAAGGAGGTGATGAGTAAAGATCTTGTGGGTTTCATCTAAAAAGAGGAAGTTTGAGATCCGAAATTTTCTTTAAAATGATTTATTCTTGCTCTTAAAATATATATATATATATATATTTGACATTGTGGCTAGCGGGTACTCCTTTTCCTCGGGCATTTGATGGAAGAAAGCTCATTCGCAAGTGGTGTTCTTGGTAAAGTTTTGAAATCCGTTCTGGAGATCATTCCGGTTGAGGTACTAGAACGGAATGTTTCGGTACCGGTACATTTCGGTGTACCATTTCGGGATTAATTATATATTATATATAACTATTTATATATATATATATATATATATATATATATATATATATATATAAACTAACACCTAATAAAATAAATACATATATGTAAGTGTGTATCATGTATATGTGTATATATATAGAAGAATTGAAGATTTATAAAATAAATATATATTGAAAAAAATCACAAACTTGAGTTAAGACACAAAAATAAAGGAAAAAAAATTAAAGAATAGATAAATTATTAAAAATAATAATACTTAAAAAATAGAAAATGAGGGGACATATTTAAAATTATAAAAAAAATAAAACTATATAAATATATTTTAGAATGAATTAAATACCATTTGGATTTAAAATTTATAAAAATGTCATCTAAGTATAAGAAAATTACAAAAATTGTCTGAAATCGAATAGAGACCGAAACACTCAATTCCAGCCGAAATGGCCGGAATTTGACCGGAATGGCCGAAACGGGACTGGAATGACCGAAATTTGAAACGAAACGAAATGAGGTGGTAGAGTGTACCGGACACTACATCGGAACACCAAAACTTGTTGGTGTGGACAACTACTGTTGGGGGGATTTTCCCCAAGGCCCCAGGCCCACAAGAACTAGCCTAGACCAGACATAAAGAGGATTCTCTAGAGGGCCTGTGAAACCTTACCCAGGCCCACAAGGTCTCTCAACAACCTAAATGGGACCCACAACCCACGAAGGTCGGGCATGCCTGTACGGGTCAAGATAGGACGTTACACAAAACACGAGAAGCCAAACTAAATGAAAGGGAAGGAAGCATGCCAAAGAGAAGGGACAAGACTCCAAAGTAGCACGGGAAGATCACGCCACATTAATGACTGGTGTCAGAAGGCCACACTGCATTAAAGATGGTATAGCGGACGGAGCTCTGAGAGGACTTCCCTTTCCCCCAGGTCGCAGGGCATGGCCTTCTAGCCTTGGAGGCTGGGTATATAAGGTCCCTGGACCTTCAAGTAAATGGATCAGCTTTTCTTTCTAGTCTTATTCTCCCTACTAAGCATTCTTACTTGCTAAATCTTCTACTTCCCGAAACACCAAAGGATTATCGTTAACTTAGGCATCAGAGAGTTCCCGAGACATCTCAGGGGCTCCCTTTTCTACTCTCTCTCCTTTTTGTCATAGGTCCAAGAAACCGAAGACCTGAACCACTAAGAACCTGGCTCAAAGGCATACGAAACACGCTGTCAAAAGCGGCGCAGTCTATAGGATCCGATGATCTCTAAAAAAATGTGTCCTTCACATACCTGTGAGAACCCGTTCTCAGTTGGTGTGAGACCAGGAAGAACAAGCCCCAATCAATACAGAAGCTAGGCTAGTAGCCATGTAACAACTCGTTGAACAACTCACCAACAAGATGAACGTTCTCCGCGAGGAAAACCAAGCCCTCAAGAACAACAATCAAGACTCAGCACACCATGGAAATCCAAGTGCCAGCAAGCACCAAGAATCCCAAAGGGAAGAGGAATGTGACAATGACCAAGAGAAAAGGAAGTGTATGCAAGACGAGTTGCGCAATCTCAAAGGAAAGTACGAGGAAATGATGAGAAATGTGGGGAGCTCATCTACGGGGGAGAGCTGGTCTAGCCCTGAGGTTGCCTAAACATTACCTCGTCCCACGATGAAGAAGAGTGGGCGCAGCACCAGCCTAGCCCTCACTCCCCTTTCCTGCGACGTCAATGGATGAGAGCGAGTTCAATCACAAACTACCCGAACAAACTACCTCCACGTGAGGGTCAATAAGTGGGATTAGCTCCAGGCTAGCCTTACCTCCCCCATGGAGGAGAGCGAGTCCAGCCTTGAGGCTGCCCGAACATTACCTCATCCCATCACAATAAATGGATAATTACCTCCTCCGAGAGAATGAATAGGGAGAGAACAGTTTGAGGCAGCTCTACCCCTCCCTCGGCAGAGTGCAGGATAGTCCCAAGACTACCCAACACAACCTCAGAAGAGACCACCTCCCTCAGACAAAAAAAGACTTCAAATTTCCCCACATCAACTAGGCAAGATGGGTTGGTAATTGTCAAATGAAAGTTTATATCTTGATTCCAATTTTGTAGTGCATACGAAAAGATTTCTGGGCGAGTTCAGGCTTACGTGCCGCTCTACCCCTCTCGCAAAGCCTGAGGGTCAACGAGGTGCGCTCAATCTTACATACCGTGCGACCTCTGCAAAGAATTTATACAAAGTCTTCTGGGCGAGTTCAGGCTTACATGCCATTCGGCCCCTCTCGCCAAGGGCCAGGGTCAATGAGGTGTGCCTGGTCATACATACCGTACGACCTCTAACAAATTATTTACGCCAGTTCAGGCTTATGTGCCGCTCGACCCTTCTCTCCAAGCGTGAGGGTTAATGAGACACGCCCGAACTTACATACCGCACAACCTTCGCAAAGGATTTATGCAAAGTGTTTTGGATTAGTTCATGTTTACATGTCACTCGGCCCCTCTTACCAAGTGCTAAGGTCAATGAGGCGCTCCTGGTCTTACATACCGCGCGACCTCCACAAAGGACTTAGGAGAGTTCAGACTTATGCACCGCTCAACCCCTCTCGCCTAAGGGAGAGTTCGGTCTGGTCCGGTCTGGGGAGGTTTTACGAACCGGACCGGACCTATTCGGTCCAGGGTTTTCCCACCCTGGACCAGACCGAACTTCCTAAGGACCGGTCCGGTCCAGTCAGTCCACCCTATGTTTTTTTTTTAATTTTATTATTATTTTTTTTATCTAATGAAATTTTGTTTAATACTTATGTAATTATATTGTGATATATTTAATATATATACATATGGTATACTATTATATATATATTAGTAATAAGCTAATACTATTAGTCTATTAGTAATAATACTATAACTAATAACTATATGTAATAATAACTATACTATAACTAATAACTATATATAATAGTAGTAATAGTGATAACTATAGTCTATATATATAACTATATGTAATAGTAATAGTAATAGTAATATATGTAACTATATGTAATACTAATAACTAATACTATTAGTCTATTAGTACTAATAACTATACTAGTACTAATACTATAACTAATAGCTATATGTAATGATAGCGATAATATATGTAATACTATATTAAATAATAGAAATAATATTATAATAGTAATACTCTTATTTCTAATACTCTATGTAGTTATAGTGATTTAATACTAACATATTACATATTAAGTTAACTATACTAATACTATTATAAATTTACAAATATATGATATATTATAATTTATACTATAACTTTTATAATATGTTAATACATTAATATATATACTAGTACTATATATATATTTTTGATTGGTTATACTAGTACTATATATTATAGCTAATAGTTATACATTAAAGAATATATTAATACATTGATACTAAATATATATAGTTGTAGACTTATAATGATTTAGTTATTATGAACTTATGATTAGTATAACTATATAATTGTATTAGTATTAGATTATGAATAATTCAATTTGGCTATATTATATTAGTAATATTAGTTATGTTGAATCAGTTAGTTTGTATAACTATATTCTACATTGTTAGTATTAATATAAATATTAGTATTAGTTAGAACTATATAGCCTATATTAGAATTGAGAGTCTTAGACTATATAATAGACTAATAGTATTAGTACAACTATATAAGTATACAATATAGCTATTTATTAGTTTTAATTATAGTAATTAGTATAACTATATAATAGTAGATTATAAGTATAACTATATATTAGTATTAGTTATACTGTTATAGTAATTTAGTATATTATAATTTCTATATTATATTTATATTATAACTCTTATGATATATTAATATATACTAGTACTATATATTATAGTTATATATTAAAAAATATAATAATACATTCATACTAAATATATATAGTTATATTTCTAGTGATTTAGTTATTAATTTATTATGATTAGTACAACTATATAAATTATAATAGTATTAGACCATTAATATAGCTATATATTCGTAATATTAGTTATGGTGAATCGGTGCTTTAGTATAACTATATAAGTGTTAACTATAATGATTAGTATAACTATATAAATTATAGTATAGTGATAATTATATTAATTAAATATAAGTATAGTGATAATTAAATTATATTAATTATAGTGATAAATATAATATATAGTTATACATAGTATTAATTATAATCATTAGTATAAGTATATAAATTATATAATAGTATATTAGTATTAATAGTAGACTATTAGTATAGGTCATTATAGCTATTGTTGAAGTATTAGTTAAAATGATTTAGTATAACTATATTAATATAAGCATAACTACAATCTATATTAGACTATTAATATTTTTTTATACCATATATAATTAATTATATACAACTATTATATAAATGATAATTTTTTTTTAAATTTTTTTTGGGTCCGGTCCGGGGTAGAAAACCCTTGGATCGGGACTGGACCGAACTTAGTCAGTCCTCCCAAATTTGGACCAGGACCGGATCGGACTCATTCGGTCCAGTCCGGTCCGGTCGGTTTGGCCAGTTCGAACCGGCTGATACTCACCCCTACTCTCACCAAGCGCAAAGGTCAATGAGGCACACCTGCTTTTATATACCGTGCGGCCTCCACAGAGGATTCCTAGGAGAGCCTGATCTGACATACCATGCAACCTCCTCGAAGAATTTATGTGAAGCCTTTGGGCAAGTTCCGGCTTACATGCACACTACACGACCCCCATCAGAAGTTATAAATGAACTCGGCACCACATGTCGCGCCATGCCCAAAGAGGGATGTGTGCAAGCTTGGCTTAAGTCCGTAAAGGGTTTCAAACCAAACATTACCAAATGATAAGTGAGTAAAGAGGCCATTATACTCGACGGGGTGCTACCCAACATGTGGAATTGCTCTGATGGCACGAGAAGTTATTTGTTCACCAAGTTAAAAGAAAACATCAAGTCTAAACAAGCAACCAACATATTACCGCCCACAAGGAGCATGTGCAGAGTATGAACAAGCAAAGTGAGAAGAAATGACAAAGATTAAAGCCATAAATAAAAAAATATTTTATTTATCAACTATCGAAATCCTTACAAAGGGAGGGTTACAACATATCCACAGAGAAACCATGTAAAGAGAAAAAAGCCAAAAACAATCTACGAGCAGGGTCAACCTCAGCGAGGAGCCCTACGGTACCATCGGCAGAAAAAGACAATATTGACAAGGTTGCTAGAGGGGCACCATCCCATAAGTACAAGGGAGCTAAAGGGTAGGAATTAGCTCGAAGACGAGCTCAATAAGCAAAAGGGGGAGAAACAGGCTTGGTCAACTCAAACTCCCAAACCACGCAACCATCGAGGACAATCAGAATGAGGAAACCAACCTCAATCAAAGCTACTCCCACACAAGCCTAGGGCCCATATGAAAGAAACAAATAGAGGCTACACCCCGTGGTCACAACCCAAATCAAGGACTATAGGGTAACGAAGAGCTTTAGTTGAAGGAAGCCCTGCCCCCAAGCTCAGGGCCCCCTCTCTCTCCTCCCCTAGCCAGCGAGGAAATGCCTAAACCAAGGCGAGCTTAGGAAGTCAGAAATCTCTTCGCCTGCAGGCCTAAGGGAAAAGCCCAGCTTCATCCCGAGCATGAGAACGACTCGAGATGTAATGACGGAACATGAATTGCACGAGGAGTTTTGAGATAGGAAAATCCATTGAACGGCACACCCGCAAGGCTAGATGCGCACCATCTTTGCAAAGCACCTCATAATGAAAAAGGGTGACACGGTTTTTAGAAAGATATCCTCCGAAAGCCTCAAAAGACTACCACACACCTGCCTCCACAAAAGCTCACTGCAGGATATAGTACCAAAAGGTCAGCCTAAGGCCAGAAGACCCATCGGAGCCAAAAATAGCCAACAACGGCTCAGAGCGAGGGAAAAGAAAGCTTTGAAGCACTTGAAAAGTAGGACGGGAGAGTTTATAGCAAATGACGAAGGCAAAGGGGACTATTTATAGGCAAGGGATAAAGTTTTGTTTCCCGAGATTTGGGAAAGCATGCATATCCCAGAGCCCAGCACAAATCCGACGTGAATCTCGTGAAGAGCCTAGCACAAATCCCAGAGCACACACGGCTGGAGTTATCCGAAGCCATAAACACAGAGAGACTAATGGATACACATTAATTGCCAACTGCCCAAGATTCGCAAACGAAACATTGGATACCAAACCAGTCTCATTGGAAAAATAAAGGTCATTGTACAACGAGGAATATGAAAGAACGAAATACGAAGCTTCCCTCTAAAAAAAGGGAAGTCTCCAAGACAAGCAGTCGAACAGACTGTATAAGGAAAAGTAAAAAACACAGAAGGGCAATCATGACGTAAAGGAGATGTATTAACACAAAAAATATACATATAGGGGTAAAGAGATGCGCGGCGTCCATGGTCTCTATAGATCGAAAATAAAGACAAAGTTACATCACAGTCTACGAGAAAGGAAAGAAAGGAAAAAGAAAGGGAGAGACATGACAACAGCGCCAAGCTGGGTCAATCGTGGGAAGCCCTTGAGTCCCCCTCAAGGTCAGTGGGGCCCACCTCGAGAGAACCATGATCATGTCTAGGCTTGATGGGGTCAGCCCCAAAGCCGCCTCCTACTAAGCCGGCAATGGCATCACCCCCAAGAGGAAGGTCAAGAGGATCATCATCCTTTGGGAGGAATGCATCTGGAATTATGGCTCGCCCGATCTTGTCAGCATGATTAAGGGGGACCGGATCAGGCTCGAGATCTTTGAATTCTACAGCTCGCAAGTGCGCCTCCAACGCTTTAGGACTCTCTTGAGGGTTCAAGATGACATAGTCACACATCCTTTCAAGGCCATCCAGGTACCCGTGAGACCAAGCTTCATCTTGAACGTAGAGGGCCCTTCCCAACTGTTCGCTTGACTAGGTGGCAAACTCTTGCACCTACCATAAGTCGCTTCGCAAGTCTCAAATGACTATGTGTGGGGCAGCTATCCTTTTATGGGTTGCTCCCAACTCGACCAACACCTCATCCTCTCGAATTCTGGCCACGAACAACAAATCTCTTTAGTCTTTTGTAATGGCCGACAAAGTGGAGTGCTCCTTCTCCAGCATTTTGACCCGTTGGGCATCAAAATCTCTGAGGCCTCTTAGCTCTTCATTCTTCGCCTGGAGTGAGTCCTGCGACTCCTGAAACTTGCTCAATGACTCATGGGCTTTCACGGTCCACTCCCTGGCCATAGCCAACTTCGCCTCCAAACAGCTTCTCTTCTCATTCTCTCTGCTGACATAGTGGAGCGTCGTCATCACCATGGACCGAAGACCAAGGTTCTCCCTGTCAACCGCCTCTCAGCCGCTCACTATATGTTTGGCCAACCTTTCGACCCCCTACGGAGTTCGAAGTTAGAAGAGAAGGCTAATGAGGAAGACAAAGGAAGAAAGCATAGTTGAAGAAAAGAGCATAGAGCAAGAGAAAAGCCTCCGTAGCAACTCAGACTCCCATTCTATAGCAACTCAGACTCCCGCTCTAGAGCCTCCTCCCACCAAGTTCTACCCTCAAGATGGAGAGAGGCTAGGACAGCTTTATCCACAACTTCCAAAAAGTAAGAGTCTACCCCACCTCCTGTAGGTTTGCCCGGGAGCACCTCCTATGGCTTGCGGCTAGAAGAAGCAAGAGCACTTGCAGTTGCCTACAAAGGGGCAAATGCGAGAGATGGCAACCCTTCCTCGCCATTAAGAATACACCGGCTTCCCTCCTTGTAATCCCCCAGTGCCACCACGACCTTCCCTAGGCTCTGCGGGGTAAGTGCAGGAGGTTTGATCTCCGCGGCCTTCCTTGGGTTCGGCGGGGTAAGAGTGGGAGGTTCGATCGCCGCGACCTTCCCAGGACTTGGCGGGGTAGGGACGCATGCTCGGCCGCCAACTAGCCGTCTTCGGTGGTGCTGACGTTAGTGTCCACTGGTGGCCCAGCAGCAGCAATAGCAACAAACGAAGCGTCGCCTGTAGTGACTCCATCGCGAAGTGATCTTTAGGCAAAATTGCCCTCTTCAACAGACTCCAAGTCCACCACAAGATGACCTAAGACCTCTTCGGACTCAAAAGCCTCAGTCAGGATCAAGCGATGATTGCCGATGAAGGAAACATCTCCACGTTTAGCTCCAGGGACAGTTTCACCACCCAGGTTTGACAATGCATCTTGTCCATAAGAGCGCCCTAAAAGTGCATGTTAACCAAATTCGCCTTTCAGGAAGTATCTCGCGATCCTACAAGAACACTTGGACCCCTCGGGCCAGGCTCCACAACTAGGACCACAGGAGAAAGGGGTATGTTGGATGTGCCCTGATTCACAAACTCTCATTACCCATGACACCAGATCAACATCACAGAAGATGAAGAAGGAGCAAAGGGTCCCGCGGACGCCCCAAAGCCAGGACGCCTGGCACTGCCTTTGGGAATGACGGGTCATCCCCACTAGGCTCTGAGCGGTCTCTCTTCCCCTTGCCTTCAGAAGGAAGGTCCAAGGCTCGTTTCCTTGAATAGGGTGATGAGTGAATGACAATACCGCGGGCGAAAGGGAAGACATGGCCTATCGAGAGGAGGAAAGTGGCAAGATCATCCTCCCTAAGAAGAACCTTCGAGTGAACAAAGAAGTGGTGCTTTGTCCCCCAGTCCCGAACGATCTCAATGCGACGCAGCTCGTCTGGCATGGCAGTTGGACGCACAACGTTGCCGCTTGGCTCGACATCCCAGGAAGCCTTGATTGGGAACTTGGCACGGCCGACCTAACCCACCATGAACTCCCATCCACAAAGAAAATAGGACATCTGACAATCATCATTATGGAAAAGACAGAACGACTAACCGCCATCGGATATCGGGATTGAGTTCCTGAGAACAGCAACGGAAGAACCAACAGATCCATATTGCTAAAAACTCTTAATATTTTTTTTTATAAGTTAAAATTTTATTCCACGAATGAAATAGACGAAACCCATATACACAAGAAGTATACAAAAGAAACACCTAAGAACATTCAAGAACTAAAACAACAAAAACAAAAACTCATGGATTGTCCCACCATTAAGAACAATGGCTGAAAACCAAGGAAACAAGGAAAACATAAAAAATTTCCAAGGAAAACAATGGCTAAAAACTCTTTATATCTGGTGGTCATCTAATATGCTTTCTAGTTATATAGATTTTATGTATTTTGTTTTCATTCCTCCCCTAGTCAAGTGTCCTCTCTTCTATACACCATATGTTGTGCCACTTCGCTTTTAATGAAATTGACTTGCTAATAGAAAAACAAGGTACAAAGACTAATAGATGCTACAAAACCTTGATTACATTCAAATGATATCGTGATGCAAATACAGTAGTTAGAATGTTCTATAAACAGGTTGTTTGGCTAGAAACTTACACCAAATGTCGTATTGTGGAAGTCATCATGAAATATGGTGTCAAGATCACGAAATAGTCGGTGCTCAGGTGTATCATAGCGACCATCACAAAGATCAATCCCTCCCAAAAATGCAGTTATCTTACGATTATTACCCTTTGCTTGTGTGTCAACAAGGACACATTTCTGATGGTGAGTAAAAAGGTTTCCGACAACCTGTATAGAACCATCACATAAGCAACTTCAGCAAGTTATTCAGATTAGAAGAAGGCAAATGGCATTATAATGATCAAAGAATACCAAAATATAGTGCTTTAATGAATTTTTATTAGTAAAAATGAGATATCTCGACTACACAAGTATAACAATAAATGTTCACCTAAAGAATGGAAAATGCTGCAAATTATACTTGCTAATTTGCAGCTTAATCTAATCTCGCCATGCCGACATCATATTGCCCATCAACCATTGTGTATTTTCCTTCTTCTTAAAAAGGAAAGTTATAATGCGATGGCTGATGAGCGGTGCCACATAAGCATAATGGAATAGGAGTGGGTGAATGTGTAGTATATATAGATCAACTTCCTAAAGAATACATTCTATGCTAAGTTATTACATAAACAAAGATTCAAGAACCGATACAAATAAATTAAAATTATGACTAGGCCAGACAACGAGACTAGTAATAAATGTTGAAAATGGACAAATACCACAACAAATTAAATAATTTAAAAAAGACAAAGTCACAGTGAAAGAGAGGAAAAACATTGACAACCTCCGGGAAAGGTTTTTTTATTTTTTGATAAGTAAGAAAAAATAACGGGAAAGTTTTACTGTATAATGAAATAAAGCTCGCCTGCTGCTTGATAATGCCCATCTTGCTGCTGGCGTAGCGAGGTGACAGCACACACGAGACCGATGAATTCTTGAAGAATTTCTTGGTCTCTTCATCATGCGTCGCCATCACTCCTGGCTGCAATCAATGCCAATTTCACATTAAAACTCAAGAATCGCCTAGATTTCTCAATGCAAAAAGATTGACGGTAACATCAATGGCCCTCGTGATCATCTTTAGGACTGATGGTTCAATACAAATACGCAAATTGTACTAATATCATCAAATACAGAAAACCATTAACCCATTACCATGAATTGGACAATTCATGGAACACTTCACTTGTCTGCTCATCCAGAGATGATAGAAGAACAATATCTATCTGAACCATTAACAGCAAAAACTATGGTTTTCAAAACACTGCCTGAAAAATTATCCAAAAACTGGAGAGGAAGGGATCGTATCAGAGTCAAATTACGAAATGCACGACATCATACGCACCGTTCGGATGAAGAGCAAGTCGCAGGAGGTTTTATCGTTCCAAACCAGCAACAAAACCCGCACGCCTTCCTCGGACTTGTACTTGAGCAGGTCACCGAGTGTTAAATCCCCACCGCGCGGCAACGGGCGGGTCGGCTCCCGAATCAGCTTCACCTTGTGGTAAATGGACCAGCCAACGATATAAATCAAATGGTGAGCCTCCGCGATAGCATGGCAAATATCCTCCCAGCATGTCTCTTGCTTGAAAGGCTTCCCTTTCTCCAATTCTATCTCCGGCAACATGTTTTCCGGCATGTGCGCGTCTTGGTACAACGTCAAGTGGCATCCTTTCCTCAGCGGGAAGTATGTGTGCCTCACGCCCTTATGTTCGGGATCGCCCGCGATGCCATGTTGGTACAACAGGTTTTTCTCGGACGGGGTGAACTTCAACTCGAGTTTGAGAGCAGTTTCCCGCTTTGGCGGCTTCCCAGAGGCACCTATTATTGGGAACCAGCCGGAGATGAGCTCGCCGGACTGGATCTTCTGAGCCGGGATCTTGACTGTGCCGATGATCTCCGCGCCGAAGATATCGTCATCCTTGATCTCGAACTCCAGGTTGACTACTTGGTGCGCCAGTGGAATGTGGAAATGCTCGTTCCACTGGGGGTCCTGAGTGTTCTTGAGGACACGCGTGCGGGCCAAGGTGACTTGTGGAACCGTCACCTTGACGTAAGGGTCGCTGCTAATGATCTTGCGGTGGTGGTGGATCTTGTGGCCGTCACCACCACTGTCATTGGGATTTTTGGCGGTCTTTTCAGGGATTTTAATAGTGTCACAGACGGTTAAGCAGCGGCGGAGATGCTGTACCACGAGGTCCATGTTCGGCAAGCGCCGGGCCTCGATGATTGTCAGTTCGAGGTCACCGTAGAGCCACGTCATCAACTCCTGGTCTGAACGGCGCTCCGCCATGGAGATGCAGAGGTAAGAACAACGACGGCGATCACAGTACCAACTGCCGTACTTTATCCAACTGGTAAGGCATGAGAAACAAAGAACACTGACAAAGGGAGTTCCGGTGTCGTGGGGATGCGGGGATCTAATTAAAAAAAAAAAGTAGCAAAAATGGATGGTTTTAAAGCTGAAGAAGATTCTTCGGAATGGATGTTGTTTGTGTGGGGGGAGAGAGGGGAGGTTAATGGCGATGTTAAGATAAGGAGGAGTGGGACAAATCACTTACCGTTACGAAGAGGGGTTACGGCCGGGTAACAGTTGCAGAAGAGGATATAGATTATGGATCCGGCTTGCCTCCCGTTTCACTGTAACAGGACACCTCCTGTTGAGACTTGAACGGCCAGCTTTGTTTGTTGCCTTGGCAAGTAAAATCCAACCATGTTGAAAATATACTTGCAATTTTAATGAAAATAAATTTAAAGAGACCATTGTTATGTTATTTATATGTTTGTATATAAATATTAAAAAAAATATAAATATAATTGATACTAGTTACTATGTTTAATTGATAAATAGATGGTTTTTTTATTATTATTATTAGTGTGTTTAATAATTAAATAAATAATTTTTTGGTTAAAACAATTATAGTTGATGCAATGTGTTGGGCATAAATTTATTGCCAGGGCCAGCGTGGGGAACAAAATTTCTTTATTTTTTAATATTTATATTTTTACAAGTGCTAGCATGGAAGACATTAATATATTTTTATTTTTCTACTATTTATAACAAATAATATATTTATATATCTACACATAAATAATGTAGCAAAAACAAGAATCTTTAAAATTTATTTGTAGTAAAATTTTGACAGAAATTAACAAATAAAAAATAAATAAAACATGTTCCTCTCCAACACAGTATTAGCACCCTTTTTTTTGGTTTAAAAGATGCAATAATAGCCCTTAGATCTAATAACAGGAGATGTCCTGTTACTTTGCAACTGGAGGCAAGCCAGATCCATAGATTATAGAGACTCGCTGAACGTTTCGAAGTGAAAAGTGCGCGAAAAGAAAACTTGAAAGGACCTGGGGGTCCTTTCCCTTCTACTCTGGTCTGAACCCGTTGGTGAAAGGGATGGGTGGCAGCTTGGATAAAAATGATACAGAAGCCCATAGCCATAGGTGTTGTTCCTACGTACTGACTCCGGAACCAAACTTTCTGTCTTTCAATCTTCAACCATCTTTAAATATAAAATAAAAAGGCTCTTTGTTATACCAATAGAAGGTTGGTGTTAGTTTTAACGATGGGGCTATAAATATAAAGAGATTCTATACGAGTAATTCATAAAACTCATATGATACTTCGCTCCGTTTGGTTAATCAATCCAGTCTAATTCAATTTAATTCATCTCATTTAATCATTACAATTTTTTCAACTTTCAACACAAAATATAATAAATAATTTAACTTTTTTAAATCTCAATTCAACTATTTCAAATCTAAAATAATATTTTAAACTTTTGTATCAACTCATCTCAACTCAATCCATTATCCAAATTGGGTATAGCCGTTAGTTTATTTGGATGTTTTAACCTAACATAGATTGGGGGAAGCAGCGGTAAAGTATATGCCTATAATTAACCATTATAGACCCAATTGTGGAAGATGCCCTTTTTAAAACTCTACGTGGAAATATAGATAAAAAGGCAACATCACAATCGATTGCAACGAGCTCATTGGAGCTAAATGGGGTTCACTTTTTGTGCTCTATTTTGACAAGACTCTAGTGGAAATCGGTGAAATGGCAACATCACAATCCATTGAGACGAAGTGGTGGGGTTCACTTTAATGGTCCAATTGTCCCATATAATCGATGATGCTTTTAGGTGTCTTTTCTTCAAATTTTCCATTTTTTTTTTAAGAAGTCTATAACATTTAAAAAAAAAAATTATTCTGCCAAGAAAATTACGTATTCTACGACATGTGTTGTCCTGATTTGATTTGAGATAATAGTTAAAGTTCAATTGTTTCACAAATTAAATCTGGTTATTAGAGATGCTACAGGTCTGATTTTGTATAAATTTTGAAATTAAACTGGTATACAACGGTTTTACATTTTCAATAACTAATTCTGAACTGATTATCCTCTTAAACTGGTATTATTGAAACTGGTACTTTCAGTTTTATCGGCTCAGTCTAATTTTTCAATTTTAATCAAGTGTCAATGTAATTATATAAATTATGTATAAAAATTATATATATAAGATTAAAATTTTATATTATAATATATATATATAAATTTCATATATAATTATATATAAAAATTATATATGCATCTATAAAATATTTTATATGATATTAAAAATTAATTAATTTTTATATATATATTTTTTTATAAAGCTGTCCGGTCTAGTGCTGAAAAGTTAAGGACCAATTCTGTATTAGATTTAATTGATTTTTAAAATGTAGAAACCAATTTTTAACTGGACCGATTCAAAACCGAGTCAACCAATTTGGCTCTTGCTGTTCTCCAATTTTTCAGTTTAATCTTTCACCCCTGCTGATTATATCATTAATATAAAAGGTATGTCCTTCCCATCGACTTAAAGAGGAGATTTATTGAAAGAAGATATGGGCTGGAAAGGTTATAAAGTGGAGCCAAATAAACCGGGTTTAGAACAGTACAGTCAGCCCAACCCGGTCCACACTTGAAACATCAATGGGCCATGAATACAAACATTAAATTGATTGCTCCTGAAAAATAAATAAGTAAAGATAAGACTCAAATAAAAATTAAATTTTTAACTATAGACATTGGTTTTTACTTTATTTATTTTCGTAAGAACAGACACGAGATTTAAATATGCTAAAATTATATTTAATATTATTTTTTTAATACATAATATTATTATAATATATATATACATATCTATCATGTAACCGAAAAAGATATCAAAACCGTTTTGGAGAGGTCGAGCTGGTCCTTCGGCTTTAACAGCCTTCAATGATAATTTGTCACATCAGTAATTCTACTTAAAGCACAGTGAACCTATCACACCAGATCTTTCATGAATTGGAGACCCGTTTTAATTTCTCACCCGATCGACGTCAAGCTTCAGCAGCCCTCTATTGTTCAAGCCTTCATCACTGTTGCAGGAGTTCACTTCAGCACTGTCGTCCTCAGCCACTTACATGGTAAGCTTCGTATTTAGATTTTTTCTGATGGGTTTTTTTTTTTTCCTATGGGTCTGTTTTTTCCTATGGGTCTAGATTTATCTTCCATAGATGGTGTATCGGGCTTATTGAGCCACTTTCATGGCCGACCCCGTTCCCGTCAGCCACATCATCAATAAGAGATTTTTCTCACAACATTGTCCGAGTGAAGGTTGAGAAATTAAATTTAGAGATAACCTGAATTTTTTCCCCTTCTGTCTGATTCTTTTATAAGTTTTTATCATGTATTTCTGCATGATGATAGCAGCTGCCAGCGACAGTAGTCGTTCACGTTCATTTTGTGGACTGCTTGGCTTTGTAGTTTTCTTCCAAAAGCTATATATTGCAGCATGCAAATGCTGCAGGTAATCCTCTCCAAGAATTTCCCACTGCAAGTTCCACTACAAGTCATTGGCCATACACTCCAAATGCATGTAAAGAAAAGTCTGAGCAAGGAGGCTACGGCTAGGAGCATGCAGCATAATTTTCACTGGTTTCAAAAGCAAAAACATGCAGCCTCATTCTTTTTTTTTAATTTTTTGTAAGTAATTGTACATGTTTGTCTTAGTGACAGCTGTACATTTTTATTCCATTTGTCTTTAGTTAGCAGTTGGTTTTATATACAGTAGGGTTGTAATCGAGTCGAGCAGAGCCGGTTTTTGTCTTGTCGAGCTTGGCTCAACTCAAAATACTCGAGTTTGAAATTTTTGCTAAATATTTGTTCAAGCTCGACTCGATAAGTTAAAATCTCAACTCAAGCTCGAACTCGTCTCACAAACGAGTTCAAGACGAGTTCGAGTCAAGCCGAGCTCGAGTTCGAGCTTGAATTGTTTTTTTTTTTAATAAGATTTAATAATTAATAAATTAAATAAATAAAAAAGAACTAATATTAAATTTATACAACTAACAAGTAAAACCTCTATTAAATTATAGATTTTTAAAAAAAATTTAAATAATTAATATCTAACTAGTTAATATTTATCCAAAATAACAATATATTATATACCTATATATATATATATTATTAATACATATACTTAATATGATAGCATATATCTATTTCATATATGGTTCCCACATACTAGTATATGAAATTATTAAATTTTATCAACTAATTATTATATAAATTATAAAATATACATATGAAGTATATTCACTATATAGACATAAGTAATTAGAATACATATTATATATTTAATTATAAAAGTGGTATACTTATATTATTAGCTAATACATATATACATGCATAGGTGTATGAATATATTTATCAATATATGAATGAGTTTTAATCGAGCCGAGTTAATGAGTCGACTCGAGCATAAACGAGCCTTAACTGAGTCGAGTTTTGTTAGGTATGTGTCATTTACAAATCGAGCGGGTATCTACTTTCACGAACGAACTTTTTTTTTTACGAGTCGAGTTCGATTCGAGTTTAACCGAGCGAATACCGAGCGGGCTATCGAACAGACTGGTTCATTTACAGCTCTATTTTATAGTGAGTGCTTATAAAAGCAAAGAGGCTTGTACAGAAACTTTAACATTCTGAATTTATTACATTTTTGAAGTCTGCAAAGCAGAGCAATTTTCCTCATATATGTTTCTTTTTCTTACACTATAACAATCCAGATAATTAGCCACCTTCTTCCAATATTAGAAGAGAAAGGTATCCAATATATATAATGTTGCAAACAAAAAGGCATAAACCTTCAAAGTTGTATGGAACGTACAGTAGCTTAAATTATTGTTAAAAAAAAAGTAGCTAATTAGTTGTCACAAGCAGATTTCTTTCTGCAAGTATTCCCATGCAGAATCTAAGAAAGAGATTTGAGTCAATCAGCGGACCAAAAGCAAGCTATAGCTATTGTATTACGTGGCTCATATCGAGTGGAAAATATAGTGAAAAGACATTGATGTAACCCTAATTTTATATAGTGAAATTTCAGCCGCTGCTTGCTCCTATGGATGTAGGCACGTTACAGAACTATGTTAAATTTATGTGTTATTTTGCTTTTTCTTTTCCATACAATTTATCATAATTGCCGAATGTACTCACAACAATAGCAAATGTCTTTTTCTTTCTTATCATGTTCACAAAGAGGATAACTAACTACTATACCTATTGTGATACTCTAGAATGAGCACAATACCACTACTGTGATGTGTGTATGTGCTGTGATGGTGAACCTAAATGTATTACAGAGTTATCAAGGCTAATACGCCCCCTCGAATCCAAGGGGGTGTCAACCACATTGAGAGTCGATTTAAAATGTAGGAATTTGTCTGCAACTAAAGGCTTTGTAAGAACATCTGCAATCCAATCCTTGGAGCTGATGAAGGAGACATGGAGTGTATTGGCAACAATCTTATCTCTAACAAAGTGATAATCGATGTCCATGTGTTTTGTCTTCAAATGGTAGACTGGATTGGCTGAGAGGTAAGTTGCTCCAAGGTTGTCGCACCATAGAATAGGGGTTTGGTGAAGATGAGTTTCAAGCTCATGAATAAGGGTTTGAATCCAAATAAGTTCAGCAACTGAGGTAGAAATGGCCTTATATTCCACTTCTGTTGAAGACCTGGCCAAGGTTTTTTGTTTCTTAGAGCTCTATGAAATAAGGTGCTTGCCAAGGTAAATACAATAACCTCCTGTTGACCTTCCATCATCTGGACAGCCACCCCAGTCTGCATCAGAGTAGGCTTGAAGAGTGAAGTTAGACTGAGGAGTAAAGAGGAGACCATGGTTAACAATGGCTTTTAGATATCTGAGAATTCATTTTACTGCACTCCAGTGTGGCTCTTTTGGTGAGTGAAGAAGTTGGCATACTTTGTTTATTGCAAAGGAGATATCGAGTCTAGTTAAGGATAAATACTGTAAACCCCCAACTAGACTTCGGTACAATGTAACATCATCAAAATCTAGTACGTCAAATTTAGAGAGCTTGAGGGAAGCAGCCATGGGTGAAGACATTGGTTTAGCATGTAGCATGTTGCTACGAGCAAGAAGCAACTTGATATATTTTCTTTGAATCAACAAAACACCATTCTTGGTGTAATCCACCTCAAGACCAAGAAAGAAGGAGAGGTTGCCGAGGTCCTTTACGGGAAATGCAATGCCAAAAGCTTGTGTAACAACAGAAATGGCCGGCAAGTTAGATGCAATGATGACTATGTCATCAACATATACTAACAAAAAAATAGTAAGATTAGTATGATGAAGAATGAACAATGATGGGTCAGCCATAGATGCAGTAAAAGCATAGTGTATAAGCCATGAGTTAAGTTAAGCAAACCAGGCTCTCGAGGCTTGCTTAAGGTCATAAATGACTTTGTGGAGCTTGCACACGTATGTTGGGTGAGCTGGGATTATAAACCCCTGATGTTGCTGCATGTAGACATTATCTGTGAGAGTGCCATGCAGAAAAGCATTTTAGATGTCCAATTGTCGCAGGGGCCATTTTCGAGTTACTGTAATGGATAAAATGAGGCATATGGTGGTGAACTTCACCACTGGATTTTGGACTTTTTTTTTTCCTTTCTTTTTTAACTTCATATTTGGGCCACTTTTTTTTTTCATAAAAAAATTTTGTGTAGGTTTTTAAATTTTAATTTTTTCAAAAATTACAATTTAAATTAAATAATTCGCTTTTGATTATAACAAAAAATACAACTAACAAACAAGTACTAACATGCTTTCAAAAATTACTGATGAAAAAACAAACATAATTTCATTTCACATTAGTAGTGGGTTCAATAAAATTAAAATTTGACTAAAATTTAATTAAATTACACAAAATAAGACTGGAGTGGGCTCAACAATTAAACAATCATTTTAGCTTTCGATATTCTCACGACCAAAATTATTGAGCTACTGCTGCTGGTAAATAATATTTTGGCATAAAAAATTCTCGTCCCGCTGGTGGCTTCATTTCACGTGTTTCACTCGAAGCACAAATTCATTTCGCGCTTTTGAGTTCGCTTTGGTCTTTTTCCTCACTCTTGGGCTATGCGACCGATTTTCTAGTTCTCTTTCTTCCTACGGCAAGTAACTTCATTTCCATCCATTTATTTCTCACGATTTCATATTTTTTACAAGTAAGACCCCGCTTCCGATTTCACTTCCCATTTATCCCTTGAGACATCACTTTCTATTTTATCTTCATCTTCATCTTCATCATATTTCTTCATACCCACATCCTTGCAGGTGACCCACGATTTCATCTTCTTACCAGCAGTCGAAGCATTTCTCCCAAATCCCCACGCTGTCATCGTCTGCCACCGTCGCAATCCCATCGCCTCCTGGTAAGCCAAGCCAATTTTTTTTTCTGTCCCTGTTTTTTTTTTCCCAGAAAATGGAATGTGGATGACGATTTTTTTTTCGTGGAATGTGGAAATCTGGTTTGTGATATTTGGGTGTCGTTGGAATGCGGAAATCTGTTTTTTTTGGAATGTGGGAATCTGTTTTGATCTAACTAGAAGACTCGAATATGTGATCCAACTAATCTTTTAATTAACTAAATGGTCTCTGTATTAGATATAGCAGATTCATGGTCCACTGCTCATGCCTTTCTTTTACCTTACCTCACTTTATGCCATTATATTCCTTTGGTCGGAGATAAAAAGTTAGTGAACCAGAAAATGGGGGGAATCAGGAGGTTGGAATCACATATTCCAAACACAACAACCTTATGAATGGATCTACATTAGGTTGAAACAAAATCAATGACATATAATGGATGTACATTAGATGATTCGATAGAGTAAGAGCTAATGTTGTTACTATAAAATACAAACATGTCATTTACTGGCTTGAGGGAAACAGAACCAGAAGCTATAATTGATGTAGGCTTACTTTGGTTTAGGAACCAATGATAGCATATGATATTACATGAAACGATCATTACATCAATGGTAATGATCATTGATCATTATGAATATGTTTATGTCCCATGTTTAAATGTTTAAATGTAGCTTAAATGTGTTGCATAGCTTGGCTTGTGTCAATTATAATTGCTGTTCTTTTACAAACATGATTGAACTCATAAGGAATCAATTTTACAAACTGGGGCTACTTTCTATTAATTTATACTTTTTAAATTACTTTATTTTACAAACTGCATCTATTTTCATAAGATATTTTGCCCTCATTTTAAATGTACCCAGTATTTTAGTCACTGGTACAGTGCAGGAACCTAAGAGCACGGTCCTATCATGCATCTGGTTCCATGGTTAAGTTTGGTCTTAGCTCTTTAATGAAATTCAGACATGGATACACTTTGGATGAATGATATAATTTCTGGAGTACGCATTCCCCTTTCCCAGTATGTTCGAATTTATTACAAATGAAAAGCATGCAATGACATGTAGAGAGAGGAACTATTTGACTATCATGCCATACTGACCAGAAACTCAGTTTATGAGTGCAATGTAATTACTCGCATCCACACTTCATCTGCTCTTACTTATGAGTGCAGTGTAAAATCGTACTTAAGTGAGAAGCACGTGATCATGATAATTGTGTCTTAGGCAAGAGGAAGTGACCCTTAGGTAATCGGAAGTGAGTCTTATGCAAAAGGAAGTGAGTCTTAAGCAAGACGAAGTCCATATTCAGAAAGAGAAGGTGTTGCTTTAGCAAGAGAAAGTACAGAATGAAGAAAAGAAAAAGAAGATGAAAGAATTATGACGTTAAATACAAGTACCATGCCTCCAATGCTACAATAATACTATCTTCAACGATGTATGGAAATAATTTCAAGTTGTGCTAGGAAAAACTAGCTGAAGTGCAATTTTATGGAGTAATGTTATGTTTGTGGTTTGTTGGCTATTTTGATCTTATGGATAACATTTATGTGATGTTTTGAACATTGGATTGTATTTGACATTTTAGGAGTCTTTTATGTTTGTTGGCTTCTTGAACTCCAATGTTGGTTATGTTTTATGAAAGTAACATTTACTTGATGTGTTATCTTCAAATTTATGTTTGTTGGCTTCTTTAATGCAACCATAAATCAAGAATACAACAACTAACATTAATACAACAATAAACTTTAATACAGTCATAAACTTTAATACAACCATAATCATTATGCGACACTATATTTTTGCCATGCGTGCTCGACGAGATCTACTTTGAGTCGACAATAGATTCTCCTCTCTCTAAAAGCATGATGGCGTTGAATGAACTCACTAAATTCAGATGTAGGGCTAGTTGACATTAGATCATGTGTATTTTCTGCCAACTGTTCATATTTGAACTCTTCATTTCCGTTGTCAATCCGTTCATATTTGAACGCATGCCATCATAATTTCGTTGAGTGTTTTAATGTGAAAAAGCTGTGCAGGTCCACGAATTATAGCAAATTGTGCTTGAAGCAAACCAAAAGCTCACTCCACATCCTTCCTTGCGGACCCTTGAGCTGTATCAAAATATATTTTCTTGTTTCCTTAGGGAGCTGAGATGGTTTTAACAAATGTTGCCCATTACAAGATAGTACCCCATTGCATAGTTATGACTATTAATAGTGTAATTAACAGTCGAAGTACGCCGTTGAGCAAGGTTAGAAAATATAAATGATCTGTCAAGTACATTTATATTATTATGAGAACCCAGTAATCCAAAAAAAGCATGTCAAATCCATAGATCGTAAAAAGCCACTGCTTCTAAAATAATTGTTGGTTCATGGATATGAGCAAAGTACATACCATGGCAAGCAGTTGGGCAGTTCTTCCACTTCTAGTGCATACAATCGATGCTCCTTAACATACTTGGAAATTCACGTTTCTCTACTAGCAATCTAACAATGTCATCATTGTTGGGTTTCCTTAAGTACTCTTTAGAAAAAATTGAAATAACTGCTTTGACAAATATTTTTAGGCTTCTTAATGCTGTAGTCTCTTCAATTTTTAAATATTCATCCATAAAATCAGTTGTGACACCATATGCAAGCATCTTCAAAGTAGCTGTTATTTTTTGAAGGGAAGAAAAATTAAGCCTTCCATAATTATCTCATCTTTGGACAAAATAAGGTTCAGGGGCTTCTAATGCAGTTTGGATACGAAGAAATAGAGAACAACTCGTTCGAAACCTTCTTTGAAAATATTTGTAAGGAGGGATTAGAGGATCTGCCAAATAGTTGCGAAATAAATTTTGGTGGCTTTGTAATCAATCGCGCCTTATGAATCTACGTGATTTTTTAGAACCAATTTGCCTCACTATTTCAAATTCTTTGTCAGAATTTGAATTGAATTGATAAGTGTCATTTTGTGAACAAACGAACGATCCATTGAGAGAAAATGAAAAGAAAAGGTTTCACAAAGACACTTAAGTTGAAGTGTATGAAATTGTTAAGAAAATGTTATGTTTTAAGTGGAAGGATATAACCATTGGAGAAATATAGCCATTAAAAAATATAACCAATGAATAAATATAGTCATTAAAAAAATATATCCATTGAAAAAATATAGCTGCTAAAAATATAGTTATAGGAAAAAATAATGCTGAAAAAATATATCCATTTTAGAAATATGACCGTTGGATTAGAATATAATCGTAAACTTTAATACAATAATAATACAACTATAAATTTTAATACAATAATAATACAACCATTAATTTTAATACAACCATATATCAGTTGAAAAAATATGACGGTTGTAAAAAAAAGACCGTTAAAAAATTTTATCCGTTGGAATAATATGAATGTTGGAAAATTAATGTGTAATTTTTTTTAATAATGAATTAATATTCAATTTACAATAAGAATTAAAATAATGAAAAGTTCAAAATTAATATTTTAATAGAATAGTGATAGATTTGTTGAGTTTATTATTTAGTATTGTGAAAAGTAACTAGCTAAAATTTGTAAAAGTAAATTTTCTAGTCAAATTTTGACCAAAGCTTGTTAGGCTACTAGTGCTCTTAACCATATTTAAATATGAAAAACGGCTCCTTGTCACACCAATGAGAGGGGTTGTTTGGTTTCTCTTTCCTTTTTTTCCTTTTTTATTTTTTTTATTTGTGTTACTATTTCGGTACTTTCCAGTCCTATCCTAAATTTTTATTTGAATTTAGATTCAATCTAATTTTAAATTGAATATAATATCTAAATATTCAATTATCAAATTATCAAATTCATCTCAACTCAAAACTTTTTTACACGTGAGATCCACAATATTTTTCAATTCAATACTCCTTTACACATGGGACCTATAATATTTTTTCAAATTTTCATAAATACATCTAAACTCATCTTAATATACAAATACATTTATACTCATTTTTTGTGGGCTCTACAAAACTCACTCCATCATTTCAACTTATTATTATTCATAAAGATTTCAATTCATTTCAATATAAACCTTATTAGTTGAAAGTATCAAAACTCTCAGCCACCTTATGTTAATATTAATTTCACATTGAATTGCCTATCAAAAGGAGGGAAAAAAAATCACTTTGAATTGAGGTGTAAAAAAATTTATGTCAAATGCAAATAAGTCAATGAGATAAAATAAAAAAAAAAAAAAAAAGTCAGTTAAGCTAATAATGGGAGATATTTTGGTAAATGCTTTAATTGTATTACTATGTCAAAAATGTTTTATGTTTTAAGTTTTGTGATAGTCGAGGGTATGCTAAAAATATGTTTGGATCAATTAAGTCTGCGAATTACAAATTTATAGAAGCACTGAACATATCTCGAGTAGGGGTGTTCAACTGGGTTTCGGACCGGATATCTGGATATTTCTGGCCCGGAACCCAGGTTTCAAATCCAGACCGGGTTTCGGCGCGGATACACCCGGGTCATAACCCGGTCCGAAATCCACATGAATCCGGGTTTTCAAAACCAGGGAATCCAGGTTCCGGGTTTCACCCGGATTTTATATATATATAAAAGTTCAAAAGGACATCATCCATCAAGCTACTATGTGTGGAGCTAAATCTTCCAAGTAGTGGGTATATAGAGGTGGTTTCCATTGTAGGACGCCCATTTTACCCGTCAAAGTATGCTCTATGACTATTATTTTTGTTGAATGTTGAGATTAATTGGGAAGTTAACCCCTTAACTATTTAACAGTCTAACTACTAGAAGCCTAGAATAGAAATCATGTTTACTACAAATGCTTCTACGATGCAGTTAAATCACTCTCCCATGAATTTTTGTGACATTATCATTCTCACATGAATTTCTGTGACATTACGAATCTTTTTAGAGAAGAAGAAAAATGGTAGAGTATGAATCAATGCAACAATCTCAAAAAAAAAAAAAAAACTATATAACAATCTATTGATCATATACAACAATCAGAGCTGTCTATTGTACTCTTTGATAGATGACATCCAAGTAGAAAGAATCAACCCTTACACAAAAACCAACCCTTTGAATCTGAATAGAAAACATAACAAGTCACCATTTGAATCTGAATAGAAAACATAATAAGTCATATAAAAACCAATTCTAGAAAATGCAATTTTCACAATAAAGTTTCCTTGTTAGAAAATCAGCTATGAGCCAATTCACTTTGATTGATTCCCAGATTTCATTCTAAGTCTACAAAATCCCCATATCTTGAAAGCCCAAAGACTAAATATCAAAACATCAGGATATTAAATCATATTGAGTTTTGCCCAAACTCAATATAAGATATATTCTAAAACCCAAATCAACATAGATCTATATAAGATATATTCTAATACCCAATGCACAAAAAGAAAAAAAAATCAAAATCAACAAACAAAGAACAAAAGAAACAGAGAGAGGAAAACATACCCAGGGATGAAGACGATGGCACGAGGATCTAACCCATAAACAAAAAGAAGAAGAAGACCTCAGATCAACAGCTCTAAAATACTCCTAAAATCTTTTACCGCTGTATACTCATCTAAAAAACAAAAAACTAAAATCATAACCAAACAAACTGACTAAAGGAGTTCTTCCTAGATTTGGGTAGATTAGTGGAAAACGACCCATGTTAAAGGAAAAAAAAAAAAAAAGATTTCAGAAACTTAGGCTTACCGAAATCGCATCCTAGGGAGTTGAAGGGTGGGAGAACCAGAGGGATGAGAGCTTCGCATTCTTGCGGATCCTCATATTCAAGAAGATCTATAGAGATATGGCAGCAGGCAGAGAGACATCGAGAGATAAGGTGGTGGCTTTCTCTCTATATATTGCAGATCTCAGAAGAGGGGGGATGGCTTGATGGATGTGAGTGTGTTGGTGGGAGAAGAAGGGGGGAAGGGTTGAGATAATCACCACGGCGGCGGCGGCTACGGTTTCGTAGCTAGGGTTGAGAGAGAGAGAGAGAGCAGATGAGAGACTGAATGGGAGGGGGGAGGGGAAGGAGACGTAGAGACTGAATCGGGGGGGAGGGGAAGGAAACGTAGGGTTTTTTTTTGTCTTTATATACAAACCCGGTTAGCCGGGTTATGAATATGAAACCCAGATTTTCTACTAGGATCCGGACCGGATAAATCCGGTTTTAATGATGCGGGTTCCAATCCGGATTTAATCTGGGCTGGAACCCAAAACTAGAATCCGGGTATATGGGTTCCCGACTGGGCCGGACAAAAATCCAGCCCTGATGAACAGTCCTAATCTCGAGAGTACGTTTGAATATATTTAAAAAGAAAAAAATTCTATTTGAAAATTTTTTTCTAATATACACCAAACGAATTGCTAATGTATAATTTTGAAATATCAGTTTACAAAAGCAAACATTGATACTCAATTTTTTGTGAATTTAATAAGTCACGCAATAAGCAGAATCTTACACATCAAACCTTTAAATATCATAATTAATCTGAAAATTCAAACACTTCAATGAACCTTATAAAGCAAATAAGCTGAAGGGTGGTGGTAGTTTTAATGATCAGGTGCTACAACCACAAAGTGATTTTATAAAAGTAATTCATAAAATTCATATGATATTATATATATATGTTATAATAAAAATAATTTTACAATTTAACGTATCACGTTAATTTATGTATTTGCTTTTTTAAAATGGCTAGTTAATTTATTTGGGCGTTTTAACCTATGGTGGATTGGGATGCAGCGATGAAGGATGCCTATAATTAACCCCAATTGTAGAAGGAGAGGTGCTACTTTGTCGCCTGAGTAGCACCGCTCTTTCTTACCACTAAGAGACTTGGAGATTTTTATTTTTTGGTTCTTTTTCTTTTCACATTTTTTTAAATATTTTTAAAAAATAAAAAAATACATCAATACACTAAAAATCACTTCCTTAATCATTAAAAGTAAAAACAAATAAAAAAATTCAGGAGCAGTCAAATGGAGCTAGGGGTGTAACTGGTTCAGTCCGGTCTGATCCTATTTTGGACAACATTTAGGACCGAACCGGTATGCATCAGTTTTACATTTTTCAAAACCGATTACGTACCGGTTACCCTCCTAAACCGGTACTTCTGGTCTTACCGATTTCAGGTCCGGTTTTTTAGTTTTAAGAAAATGTAAATTTGTCATAAAAAATATGTTTATTAAAAAAATGGTTTAAAAAATCTGTTTTATTAAAAATATATTACTATTTACAAACATCTGCTTTATAAAAAAAAATATCTACTATATAAAATAATTCTACTATAAAAAACCTACTTTATAAAAAAAAAAATATGTTGTGTAAAAAAAATTCTACTATAAAACAACTACATATGATCAAATAAATTTTTTAGGTTTAAGATTAAAGTTTTATATTATAAATTATAATAAAATTATAAAAAAATATTATATATAATATTTAAAAAATTAATTAAAATATATATTATAGTGAACCGGTCCAATCCAGTCCTAAAAATCATGGAACTAGAACCAGACCAGTTTCCACTAGGTTTGACATTTTAGAAACCGGTTCTGGATTGATTTTCCGGTTTACCCCTAAATTTACACTACACTCCTAAATTGAGTGATCACATTCGGACAGTAAAGTAGTGTTCCTCATAGAAAATGCCCGTAGTGTTCCTCATAGAAAATGCCCCCCCCNCCCCCCCCCCCCCCTCAAAATATAGATGAAAAGGCTACATCAAAATCGATTGCAACGAGGAAATTGGGGTTCGCTTCTATGCTCTATTGACAATACTCTAGTGGAAATAGGTGAAATGGCAATTAACATCACAATCCATTGAGACGTAGTGGTGGAGTTCACTTTTAAAGAAGTGGTGGGGTTCACGTTTATGGTCCAATTGCCCCACAAAATGGATGATACTTTCTGGTGTATTTTCTTCAACTTTTCCTTTTTTTTTTTTTAAATTTAATTATTATTTAAAAAAAGAAGTATTACTACTCTTCGCATTTATCCATGAAATAAATGATAAATAAGCAGATAAAAATAAATAAAATAAATATATAGAGATTTACGTGCTTCGGCATAAAAGTCTATATCTACGAGTTGTTTGAGAGCAAAATCTACTATGATTGGTGTTTTACAATTTTTCATAACCTCACATGTCACTCGATACAATGGAGGAATTTAATCTGACTGTAGAAAAGTCGTCCGTCCCTCCAGTCGTAGGTCGAGAATTCCTTTCATTTGTAGAGATCTCTTCCTTTTATAGATATATATTTTCTTCTTTAAAGTGATAAAGTCCAACTTACCTTGTAAAATCTTTTCCTTTAAAGAGTATGAGTCAACTTTTTTAATTTATCTCTTCTTTATTTTATCTATTTATTACCTCATCTCTTAACTTTATTTCTTTCTTTTGTTATTCGTCATAGGTTTCGGACTTGCCAATTAAGGCCTCGTTTGTTTTCGCGACTGAAAACTAAAATTTTGAAAAGTTTTTGTACTGTGAGAGGTTTTACAAAAACAAACACATATTTTGATCTACCAGTTTTCATATCAAAAGATCTCAAGTTTCTTCTCAATTTTTCATCTCATCTCATCTCACCTTATTTCAATATTATTTCCTCCAATAATATATTTTAAATAAACAATATATTGACATGAATACACACTGTAAAAAAGTAAAAGCTGTACCAAATGTGCAACAAAATATTTGATTAAAAATAAAAATATTTACACATAAGGTAAATAAATAAAGGAAGCAACAAAAAAAAAAATTGTACCATTGGTAAATAAATAAACAAAGAAAGCAGCGAAATAAAAAAATAAAAATTGACCAAATGGTACATTGCAATTATTTCAAAATAAATAGTACATTGCAATTTGAGGCTTCACTTTATTGAGGGAAAAATGAATTGATTGGCATATTCTTGTGAAAACCTATGTAAAATAGTGTTGTAACAAGTGTTGAAGTGAAAAGGTTTGAAGTGTGCTCATTATTGGTCAAAATAGATGTCTTCGCTCGACACTTGTTCAACTCTGCTTGACGCTCGAGCGAACTCAAACAGAGTTGAACGCTCGACACTCGCTTGACACTAAATTTGAGCGAATTCAGGCAGATTGGAACGCTCGACACTGAGCTCAAGCGAACTCAGACAGAATGTGTCGCTTGATCTTCGCTCGATACTTCACTCCTTTGAAGCATTGGTAAATAAATAAATAAATAAAGCAAAAAAAAAAAGCAAAAAAAAAATTGACAAAATGGTTTTTTTTTTTGGCCAAAAAAAAGGAAGTAGCAAAAAAAAAAAAATTGCACCATTGGTAAATAAATAAACAAAGGAAGCAGCGAAAAAAACAAAAACAAAAAATGTTTTGACCAAAGGTTTTTATGTTAAAAAAAAGAAGCAACAAAAATAAAAGGGTGCACTATTGGTAAATAAATAAACAAATAAATTAGAGTAAAAAGTACCACAAGTACTTGTGGGTCCTATCATATTACTAACTATCTTCCATTCAAACTAATCTCATCTCATCTCTGAAAACAAACACATATTTCATCTAATCTCATCTTATCTAATTTCAATATATTTTAAAGATTTTTATCTTATCTTATCTCATCTTTGAAAACAAACGAAGCCTTAGTCGCTAAAAGAAGTATATAACATTTTAAATAAAATGTATTCTACCGACAAAATTATGTATTCTACCGACATGATTTGTCATGATTTGATCTGAGATAATAGCTTAATGTCCTTCTCAAAGACTTAGAGATAAAGACTTGTTGAAAGAAGATATGGGCCGGAATGGTTATAAACCCTCTTTTTCATATGAACCATGAAGTCTAAGCCCAGTGGTTTACAACAGTACTGTCAGCTCATACCAGCCCAGCCCAGCCCCTTGGACATTTAAACCGGTGAATTAGTTTGTGGTCCATACTCAAACATCAATGGACTGTGAATAGACGTAAATAAAGATTGCTCTTGAAAGATAAATAAATAAATTAACCTAGAATGGTTACATAAAATTAAAAATCTCATTTTATCTTATTGCAACTCATCATTACAATTTTTTTAAATCCATATACAAAATATAATAAACAATTTAATTTTTTCAAATTTCAATACAAAATTAATATTAAAAAATTATATTATAATAATATTTTATTCATTACTATTTAAAACATATTATCTCATCTCATCTGTATAACCAAATGGGGCCTAAAGATAAAATTCACATAAAAATTAATTTTTTAACTACTGCATTGGGCTTTAAATTTTTTTTTTAAAGAACAAGCACGAGATTTAAACATGCTAAAATTATATTTAATATTATTTTTTTAATACATAATATTATTATAATATATATTTATAACACTTAACTAAAAAAGATATTACAATAAGATAGAAAGTATCCGTGTTTCAATATAAAGTTAGTTTGATTTACTGCATAATTTGGTGAATAAGTAACCATCATCCAACGCTTGCAAGTGGGTGATCAGACAAAGCACTGACTTGAACTCCCACCCACCACATTCCACCCCCAAAATGAAAGCACTCCCTTTGCATTGCCAACAACCTTCACAAAAGACCCTCATAGTAATCATTGCACTTGTAACTTGAGCTCTTATCTTTTAAATAATATAATTCTTATTAAAAAATAATATTTACAGTTATAAAACATGTAATTATTGTGTATTCTTTTAAAATAAATATATAAATATGAGATTTACGTAAAAAAAAATTAATGTTTTAATGATAGACTCTTTTCATTCTAAAAAAAAACACAATATTTTATACAGGTCATGATTACATCTATGATCTAACACTACTTTCTTATTTGCTAGCAAAAGAACTTTATCTTATTCGTAATCATTGCATTTAGAACTTTACCTTCCATAGTAGGCCTGGGTAGAAAAACTTTGGTCCCGGCCCTTCTAAATGATCCGATCCGACCCGGAAGATAAATGCGGGTTAAAAGTATTTTCGGGTCGAACCCGTGGAATGTCGGTTTTCAACCCGCCTAAAGTCATACAAATAAAACCCTAGCTAGCCCTCCCCATTCTCTTCCCATTCATCATTGCCTCCCTTTGTTCGTCATTGCATTCTTTTCCCCAAGCAAGAGTTGAGGCCTAAAGTCACGCAAATCAACTTTTCTCTGTTTAAGGATTGAGGCCGCCAAGGACGCTCCACTCAACAAGTTCATTGCCGATGAGATTGAGGCTGCCGACATCTTGCTCCATCTCTCTCAAATATTCTTTGAGACCAAGAATCAGAGTGTAAAGCTACTGTAACTGCATTACAAACTCTTTTGCTAACAATTTCCCAATGATTCTGAAAGAAACCAGCTGGAAATCCATCTGGTCCAAGGGAGCTAAAACCATTTATTTGAAATATGGCATCCTCAATCTTTGAAAATGAAATTTCTTGGAGCAATATGATGTTCATTTCCTCTGATATAGTTGGCCTTAAAGATTGAGTACATTCCTCTATTCCTGTGGGATTGGAGGTATTAAACAGGCCATGAAAGAAAGCTTGGAAATAGAGCAGATACCCTCATGTGTTATTGCTGTTTTTCCTTCTCCATCAGATATGCTTTTGAAAAAAATTGGAGTTCCTTCTTTGGTTCACACACATTTGAAATAATTTGGTGTTCTTGTCCCCATCCTTTAGCCATCTTTGCTTTACCCTTTGCTTCCATTTTAAGTGCTCTTCAAAGAATCCATCAACTTCCTTCTTTAGGTTACTTGTACTGAGATATCTCCATCATTTGCTTCCTCTAATACTTTGAGCTGAGAGAGCTTAGTGTTAATAACTTCTTTTTTGAGATGAAGGCTACTTTACTCCACTGCCTAAGAGCTTCCTTGCACCTTGTCAATCCTTTTGTGGTGTCTGTAATCTTGATTAAAGGATAAAATTCATGATTTCAGGCTTTCCTGACAATGTCATTACAATCTTCCATTCTTGCCCAATTTGCTTCATATTTGAAAGGCCTTATTCTCCTTACTTCATTCTCCATAGTCCCTAATTCATGGAGTAATGGACATTGATATAAAGTTTGTGCAGCCAATGTGGTAACTTTGGCTTTAGAAAATAAGTTGTGCCATTGAGAGTTTGCTAATGCTCGATACAACATTTCTTTGGTAAAATTCTTCCCTTTCTCTATTATTGCTCCATGTAAACCGAGACCCTTGATAGCCAAGGTCACTAAGGCCAAATTCTTCGATCACTTCTCAAAATTCCTCCATTTGCTTATAGGGTCTTAGTGCTAGTCCAGATTTTTCATTTTGGTGGATAATTTCATTAAAGTCGGAGTTAAGACTGATGGTTTGGTGATCGATCACCCATCATACTACCTTTGACTACTTCTGAGATATAGTGGATATGGTGGAGAGTGGGGAGTGAAAACACCAATGCAGCAGGAGAGCCACCTGAACCTTTCAATTAAAATAGGAGTTGGGGTGCTTGTTTTAATGAGTTATCAGTTCTTCACACTGTTGCTAAAAATAATCAAAGAAGACACACAATCAACAATCCGATGAGCGGGGAGGTGTATGATGAACACATGCAAAAGGATATAAGAGCTCATCAAAGACCACATGACAGGACAAAGATTTTGCCCATTTGTGGATCAAATCAAGGCATTTGTAGTCCCTTGCAAATCCAGGCCAAGTTCTCAAAAGGTTTCAATTCTTTCAATAGCTTCCAATTGTCAGTCCTTTTTTATGTTGAAGGATTCCCATAAAAGCCTGTTAGGAACCAAATGTTTCCTGTGTCTATTTGTGACATTTTGAGAGATATGTACCTTTGAGTAAAAAGCTAGTCCTCCACTCCATCCTATGCTTTCCACAATAAAGCTCCGATTAAAGCCCAATTGGTTTTTGGTTCTTTCTGTCCTCCGTCTATTACACTTCATTTCAGTATGGAAAACAAAGTGTGGGGATTTTGTATTCATCAAGTGGTGAAGCTCTCGAACTGTACAAGGGTACCCAATCCCTCAACAGTTCCAACTAAGACCAATCATTGCTGATGGTGGCTGCAATAAGTCAAGTTCTGAGTTTCACTCCTTGCAAGGATGAGTTTGTGCTATATCTTCTTAGCACAGGAAATATTCTAACTATCATATGATACTACTTTGAGATCTTTTTTTTTTTTTTTAAGTGTCCTCTAGCTTACTCAGATTAAGTGAGCATTTCAGTGATGTTTGGAAAGAAAACTATGAATCTCATCTCATCTCATCTAAGTGCCCAAACATTAGCCTGAAAAGGCATTTTTCTCCAACAATGAGTTATCCTGACGTCCATGATTTTGGGATGCCAGTTTGACTTAGTACAGTTAAAAGTGGACCATATTCATCACATGTTTAGTGTAGAGGATGAGTCTCATCCATTTTACAGTGCAGACTTGACACATTCAAAAGATTACATAGGATCAAGAAGGAAGAAAATGAAGATAATTCGATGAGATCAGGAAAAAATAAACACCTGTAATGTATTTTCAGTTAAACTAATATCAATGGCTTTGCATTAAGAAGAAAAAACAAAACGACTACTCATATTGAACAGTCAGCAATTCAACCATTTTAGAGCAGTTAGCAATTCAAGATCATTTTGCTTTTGTTAAATTTGGCCCACTTCTCTCGTGAAGAATATTTGAAGATCGAGAAACCCTATATCCTGAATCCCTTATCAAACAAATATTCACAACATTTCAACCATCTCGTAGTGGCATTCAGCATCTGGACAGCATGACAGACAGTGAAGGAGGCACATAGAGAGCACAAATCGTGATACTTTCAATTTAACATAAATAATAAATATCTTGTGAACAGGTCACGGCAATCCTTCCTTAACAATCACGCATGAACATGACGATGGGAGGTGATTATGTAGTTAAGATGTCAGGAACGGTAGTGGAATGAGAACCAAGTACTCGTCCACCTACATCGGGGAAATTCTCATATCCGGGCAGGGGGCCAACCGTCCCATCAGCATCTACAATCATAGGATACTGGAGAAGGTGGCCCTTCAATGGCGTGAATTCTGCAGTTGAAAATCTGTTCCAGTTATCATAAGCAATCTCATTCACTGTCTTCACACATTCCAAACTCTCTGGCTCCTCGAAGCATGTATCCTTCATGGCAAGATGCTCACACCACAGTGATATTCTGTATCCATAGACCTGCATGTGTTTATAGTCTTAAACCATATTCTGAATACAAGGACAGTGGAGTTCTTGTTATTTGTTAGAGAACCTAAGTAAAAAACCTACTGTGAAAACACAGGTCAAATCTTAGAAAAGATTAATCACCATCATCACTCTTCCTCACTCTCACCAGCTGCCAGCCACCCAAAGGAAGAAACACATCTATGTGAAACACATTATTTAACTGTCTCATTGTTTCTAGTAACACCCTCCTCCAAGCCCCAAGAAAGAAGCTGAAATGAAAACTTTGGAATAAATTAATAAATGTCAAGCAAGAAAAACTTTACAGACCTGACCGCGTGGCTGCTTCTTCCTTCCAGCCCAAGTGTGATGGGGTTGATATGCAGCCACAGCTAACTCAGTGTCCTTTGTACCAGCCATGGATCTCTGGTTAATATTGGCAGATCCCACTATTACGTATTCATCATCAACAATCATTCCCTTGGCATGTACATAAATCATAAACCGCCTGGACTTTTGTGAATCCGAGACCTGAGAAAAGTTTAATTATGGACAAATAAAAACGATTGTCTTGCAAGATATAAAACAAAAATGTATTTTAATGACAAGTTAATAACACAACATATCACGATGCATAAAATTTAAAATTCTGTGAACCCCATTGTATCATAGAGAGAAAAAATAAACAAAATTTAAATAAAACGCATCTGAGGAAAAACATTAAAATGGAAGGAAGAAGTCCAAATTAGAGACCGACAAGATTGTCAAAATAGTATATATATATAAACAGATAATTATGAGATTATTTAGTCTTCTAGTCATAAAATAGAGCAAGCCCCATTAAAAACTAGCCGAAACACGTTAATAGGGCTAAGGTTCTTCGAGAAAAAATCAAAATAACTGCAGCACCCTAAGCAACTAGGCAGGATTGGCTCAGGAATTTATAGAGCTGGAGGCCTGGACAACCAAAAAACCCAAAGAAGTCCATTCTTTCCTGTGCTTTTTAGACAAAAGAATTCAATAATTGATACATGTAAATAAATAAAAAAAGCAATGGAAGCTATTTGATAACTATTCCTTAGGACAACAGATTGAACATGTATGCTGGCATCTTTCAGCTGAGAATAGAATTTCATATTCTGTTTCAGGCCTTAATTTAAACAGACATTGATGTTTCACAGGCACTGCTAATATACTTATAACGTTTTCCTTTTTTAATGGCAAGGAATCCTAGAGACTGCAAATGCAACATGTCTTTTTACCCAACTGAACCCTCGATCTATGCAGCACGTCCCCATCATAAAAATCAGCTAAATCATCGGTTTTTCACAGATGAGAATGGCCCCTAGAAATTGTTTGCACCCAAGGGTTCAAACCTTAGACTTGAGCCAATCACAAGGAGTTACACCTTACTAACATAATGACAGTAGTCTTCAATGATACTGGATTATCTCATAGATGAAAGTATTAAAATTCATCTTATTCGTGGCTTGATTTGAGCAAAAAAGCTCAAGTCTTTAAATTTTAGGGCACTATATTTGAGTGCATAATTACTTTGAATTGTATTTGAAGGGAGCGGTTGTCAGAAATTAAATAATTTCTTACCATTAGAAATTACAGGCCAACTACTTCCAATAATCATGACAATTTAGAGCAACAGAAAAATAGAATTCCTATGGACTATTACCTTAAGACCATTATCACTCGACCTTTCCTCGGGAATATGTTCCCGATTACCTAGGCAATAGAAATTGAGAAAATCTCGAGGATGCGAGTCCATGCGCTCCATGGCTTTCAGTTCCGTTGCAACTATATTGTACATCATTTGCATTGTTTGGCTCTGCAAGAACAAGTGTGCAAAAGCTAGGAAGTAAATTGCATTCCTTCTTTTGTTATTATCTATATTAAATGCTTTTTGTACTTTCCATGTAACATCTTCATATCAAAGACTAAAACCAAGAAGAAAAATACAGGATAACATGCTCCAAGTGAGTCTAATAACTTGGGGAATTGCAATCAGATAGAACCAGGTTGCCAAGAATACAACCTATTGATTAGCGGCAATGTAAGGGGAGACTACTCTAAGGGCTAGAGAAACAGGTGAACAGTGCAAAAGAAAAAAATATTTATTTATTTATTTTTGTTTCGTTTTTATTGTCAGAATGTACCAACTATCTGTAGCTATCTTGTCTGTCTCAAAACATGTAGCAATATTTCCAGTGTGTACAGTTCAGAAATTAGATAAAAAATTACCTGCCAAAAGAGAATTTCTTGCATGGTTAAAGATTTTGGATCACCCTCAGGCCACATTGGTATGACAATATACACTGCGAATCTCTCATTTGCTCTAATTTTACTTGCAATCTTTAATGCCAACTCCATTGGGATTAGATTATCAGCTCCTGCTCACACAATGAAAATCAAAAATTTGAGAAAATATTCTATTCAACAACTAAGGAAGATATATGGTGTTCAGGACATGATTTTTATCCAAATATATATATATATATATATACAGGAAATTAGAATCCAAGAATGCAAAAGCCACAAATAATGTTAAGGAAGAATTGAGAGAACAAGTGAGCCTGTCCTTGCATTGGTGAAAATTTAGTGCAAATGTAGCAATTACAAGTGTCAAACCTTGACAATCTTAATCAATTTTTGTGGATGAATTAGCATGTGGCAGCATTTAATACAGACAGATAATGTGTAAACTAGTCCGCTAGGAAAGCAGATAAAAACATAAATATAGAAACTACTTCTCAACATAAAGTGCTTGGATTCTGAGATCTCAAGAACATTAGTCTTATAGTAAATACTCCACTAAAAGGGAATTTTGGTCCAAGGATGGAAACAAGATTGTATAGACAACTAAGTAAAACGCCAAGGAGTAACAGAAGTTTATAATCCTAACCTGCATTTTTATATGATGGCCATGCATATGATGATCCAAGAAAATACTGATTTTCAATATATATGAAATGTTTAGCAGATCTGATCGCCTGGATGTATCCTGTTTGAATGCTTTTATCAATAACCAAATTTTTGGAGCAAATAAGGTTCTGCAGTAGAAGAAGGTTAATATGAAATTAGGGAAGTATAGAATAATGTACAACCAATATAATGGAAGTATGAGTCTCAGTCACAACAAAGAGGTGATGAAAATCTTACCAATACAAATTGTATTTTCGAAATAAAGTGAACAACGTAGAAAAATATAAATAAGAAAGGGAATGAAAGGGGAAAAAAGAAGAAGATGAAGATCATACAACATCCCGAGCCTTGACCGCATCATTGGTTTTGGGAAATCCTTTCACTGATCCTGAATCAATGGACCGAAGAATCTGCAAAGTCAAAATAAATGCCCTGATATTGAATGGAATAATTGGATCGAAAAAGGAATTTTTCATCCTTCTGCCCTAGCCGCTCCCCCCGCCCAAAAAGGCCGAAAAAGAGGGAATTTTTACTCGAAAGAAACTAGCAAATCAAACCTGAGCATGCCAGCATTCAGGATCATCTTCACTAGAAAGCCACAAGCAAGGATCATCTTTCGGAACAGATGTAATACCATTCTTTAAAGCAGATACATCAGGACTTTGTATCCAAGAGATCCGTTCAATTTTTATTAAGGAGTCATCATCCCAATGGGTGGCAACCTTTTTTAGTAGTACAAACTCTTTCCATTTCGTTGCTTTCCTCCAACGCTGCTCAAAGTTTATAAGAACATCGTATGCAGCAGGCCCTTCAACTCTGCTGTGCAAGTCATGCCGTGGTTGCCTAGGAGCCTTAGTTCCAGGCTATTCATAGAGAACATGGGGGGAAATCACAAGGATATAAAAAAGAAACAATTGTTATAGCATTAGTTCTAGTTGAGCAAGTGATCCATATAAAATACAAAGTAGACTGTAGAATGCAGCCTATGAAATCATTAAATCAAGGAAAATTCAATTTCACACTTGATAAACTTTAAAGAATGATAAGAAACAAAATTCTCAGTTGCATAATGGTATGTTGTACAAAGATAGTTGACAGCAGATAATTGAGAAATAATTAATCTACATAAGCTTTATTCACCTAAAACTGGAGCTAGAATGGCCCGAGTTAATAATTAATCTACATAAGCTTTATTCACCTAAAACTTGTACCCACAGAATCGCAGCTATGATATATATTGTTTAAATGTCACAGTGCTATCAATTGGAAGAACAATATGAATATGAATATAACTTTTAAGTGCACTAGAGAAAATTGATAAAAGTATTCTCTTTTTTCGGATAAGACAATCTCATGAATAGAAATTCTGCTTTTGTTTATCGTCAAAGCACCACCCTCCCTACATATTGTCATACTTGACTTACCACTGAATGGTGTAAGGACTCTGCCTTCTGTGGCAAAGAACCATAGCCATTTTCCTAGCATGGTGTAGTTGAATCAAGTTTAACTCAACCCTTGCGAGGAAACTGGAGTACAGATCTTTGGCCAGCTGACTAGATAAAGCTTAAACTCATATCTGATTCAGTCCAAAAGAGATCCCACAAAATCTTGGTACCTTTTAATACGATTGTATATTTTCCTTTTCATCATTTCTTTCAGGCAAGAGAAGGCATCTATAGTTTCTTTGTGACAGTTCTTGACATATAACGTTTTCTAACACCCCAACACCCCCCCCCCCCCCNACCAAGATTTTGTGGGATCTCTTTTGGACTGAATCAGATATGAGTTTAAGCTTTATCTAGTCAGCTGGCCAAAGATCTGTACTCCAGTTTCCTCGCAAGGGTTGAGTTAAACTTGATTCAACTACACCATGCTAGGAAAATGGCTATGGTTCTTTGCCACAGAAGGCAGAGCCCTTACACCATTCAGTGGTAAGTCAAGTATGACAATATGTAGGGAGGGTGGTGCTTTGACGATAAAGGTAGATCTTATGGAGTTGGAGTGTGGAAAAACATAAGAAAAGGGTGAGACATTTTCTCGAACTGTATCATATCCTAGGTGGTGATAGGGCTAAAATCAAATTCTAGCATGACGTTTGGTAGGCTTGTGCATAAAGGGGCCTGGCCCGATCAACCTGTTAGGCCCGACATGGCCTTACCCGCTGTTCAGCGGGTCAAACCCATTACCGGGTTTATTACTCATGACATCGGTCGAAACCAATTACCCGCAGAAGAACAAAAATGCGCCCGCAACCCATTGAATCTCAGATCTTGTGGCGATGAAAGTGGCACATGCAAGCGCGAGGACCAGAGCTCGACCATTTCTGGCCATGGCAGCGGTAGCAGCGGCAAGCTCAACAACCACCACTAAGAGGAGGAAGCTCCACGCCTATTTTTCTCTCACTTAACCCAATGATACACAGACGCCAACCACCGTATCGTCGTCAAAATCGCAGGTGGGTTTGGTTCGGAGCTTTCACAGAAACCTTATAGAACGAATTAGAAGAAAAATAATTAAAAATTTATGTTTATATTGCATAAGTTAATCATTCGAAGCATTTTTTCGAAGCATTTTTGAGAACTGGTTTTCATATTATGCTTTTCCCCCATATTGTTTCTTGAAGCATCTTATTTCTTTTGAAAAAGGTTTCATTTTAGATCTTCTCTTGATTAATTTGTTCTTATTGCTCAGTCCTCCATTTTTCTTGTTCTCGCTGATCTCCTCTGTTCTTTTTTTTTTTTCTCAGGAATATATTATTGTATTATTAGCCATTTTTTAGATTATCTTCTTCATCCTCTCGGTAAAGCTACGATGCAGAAAGGCTGTGCCCTCCAATGGACATGGTCGAACTAACGAGGAGAAAGCGAACGGGTGAATGGGTTCGACCCGACCTAAATTTCACGGATCGGATCGAATCAATTGTGTTGTTGGTTTCCATGCGGGTTGGGTCGGGTCGGACCAAAATTTGAACCGGGTGGTTCGGTGTGCAGCCCTAATGTTTGGTGTTATGATTAGCCCTCGAAGGTAGTTTTTTTTTTTAGTTGTCCAAAACTTGTTGGGGAAAGAGGTCTCCATGGTTGATTCTGGTCTGCTATCCAACAACATTAGACAATGAAACATCGCTTTCATTCAATCAGCACAAGATTGGGAAGTGGAGTCGCTTTCTTCATTATTTAGGCATCATTTGGTTAACTAGTTCAAATTAGATGAGATACTTTAAATAGTAATAAAATTTATAAATTAAGATGAGATAAAATAGTTTGTAAAAAAAATATGTTTAGATAGTGAGATGAGATAAAATAGTTTTTACTTTTTAGGAATTGAAAAAAGTGTGGGTCCCACAGTTTTGAGAGTATTCGAATCCTAGAGATTTTGCACTGTTCATGTATTGTTCACGTCAGTTTTGCACTGTTCACTGTTAGTTTTAAACTGATTTGCACAGTTTCACATTGTTTATTTAATGTTTATTTAAGGGGATATTTTCAAAACTTAGAAATAAAAGATAACGTTTGGATAGGTAAAACTCTGGGACCGTACAACCCAGATGAGATACAAATGAGATGCTTTGGACATCCAAACCGGCCCTTCTTAACCATTTGTACCATATATGGATGGGAGGAGGTGATGAGTCAAGATCTTGGGGGTTTCATCTAAAAAGATGAAGTTTGAGGTCAGAAATTTTCTTTAAAATAATTTGGTTACACAGTTCAGATAAGATGAGATTAGATGTTTTATTGAAAATTGAATAAAATGTTGTTATAATATAATTTTTTAATATTACTTTTGTTTTGAGATTCGAAAAAGTTGAATTATTTATTATATTTTGTATGGAAAATTGAGAAAGTTGTAATGATTGAATGAGATGAGATAGTTTGGTTTTGTGTAACCAAACCAGCCCTATTCTTACTCTTCAAAAAAAAAATCTTTGAAATTGTGGTCAGTAGGTACTCCTTTTCCTTTGGCATTTGGTGGAAGAAAGCGCCTTTGCAGGTGGTGTTCTTGGTGTGGAAAACTGCCTTAAGGAAGATTCTAACTACTGACAATTTGTGAAGAAGCCTAGTGATGAATTGGAGCCACATGTGCAAGAAGAATAGGGAGACAATTGATAACCTTTTGCTGCACTGTAATGTAGCTAGAAGAATATGGGGGTTTAGTCTTCCATCTTTTTGGTGTAGAGTGGATGATGCCCCAAACAGAAGTAGTTGTTGGGTTGCTAAAGAAGATAAAATGCATGTCAATGCAACATCGAGTTTTGTCGGTTGGTTTTGTTAGGGGGTTTTTCCCCTAAGGGTCTTCGGCCCAGAAACATAGGCATAAGTGTGTGAGGCTCGGGCTGGCCAGGTATGCCTCGATCCAAGGAAAAAGGAGCAAGGGGCACTTGGGTTCCCACCATGTCACCTGACCCCAGAGGAGTAAAATCAGCCAGTGGCCTGTACAGGTAGGGGACTGAGAACCCTTTGATAACGACCAAAGAGATAGGGGCGATCCGACGCATCACCCCTGTGACGGATAGATAGGACAGAGGCCATGCCACATTAAATGCTCCTACCAGAGGACCATGCCGCATTAAATGGGCATGAGTGAAGAAGTTACTGGGAGCATGCCTCCCTCGGCAACAGGGGCATGGGCTTTGGTCCCAAGATCCAGGTATAAAAACGACTCCTAGGCATCAGAACAAGGATTAGACTCGCTAAACTTTCTTTACTCCTACTACCCTCCTACACATTTCCCATGCTGCATTTTTACTAACTTTAGCATCGTAGGCTACCCCGGCCACCACAGGGCTGCCTCCACTTAGTGTGTTTTCTGTGTTTACAGGCCCAAAATCAAAGACCTGAGTTGCTGAGGGCTCGGCTCAAAAGCATATGAAACACGATGTCAACAATAGAGCCGTCTGTAGAATCTTGAAGAACTTTTACTTGTCCTTCGTTTGCTTGCAAGAACATGTTCTTAGATAGCTCGAGAGCATGGCAAGGAAATGGCACAGATAAGAGTGGAAACATTGACCATGAAAATAATGTAACCAGAAGGAATAAAGACGGAGACACGTGATGGTGTTATTGACAAACTACAAGATGCTTGCGGAGGGGGGACCAGCATTGTGCAAACAAGGGAGGGGGCATAAACTATCCCCCCACCTGCACTCGAGTGCACCCTAGCAGAGGGCGAAGTACAGGATGAGTACACACTCACGAAGGTAGAGTCGAATGAGCCACTGAAATTAGTCCTGTTGGACCCAAACAGACCAGAAACCACCGCCAGGATCGACACTAGAATGATTGTATAAATGAGGGCTATCCTACAATAGCTCCTTGTGGAACATCGCGAAATTTTTGCCTGGAGTCATGAAGACGTGCCAGGAATCGACCCAGCAATCATGTAGCATCACTTGAGTGTGGACCCTCGAGCCAAATGAGTAAGACAGAGGAGTAGGAGCTTTAGCACAGTGAAGAATACTGCCATTGCCTCAGAAGTCGGCCAACTACTCGCTGTAGGTTTCATACGGGAAGCGCACTACTCAGACTAGTTGTCCAATGTGGTGCTTGTAAAGAAACTGAATGGCCAGTGGAGAATGTGCATGGACTTCACCGATCTGAACAAGATCTGCTTAAAGAACAACTTTCTACTTCCTCACATCGACCTCATCGTAGACTCAACAGTAGGCCATTGAATGCTGAGCTTTATGGACACTTACTCTGGGTACAATCACATATGTATGAACCCAGATGATGAGGAAAAGACATCGTTCATTACAAACCTGGGGTTATATTATTTCTCAGCCATGTCATTCGGCCTGAAGAATGCGGGGGCCACCTACCAGATCGTATGTTCAAGGACCAAATCGGGATAAATATGGAGGTCTACGTAGACGACATGTTGTTCAAGAGCGAAAATCTCACACAGCACTCGAGAGACCTTTGCAGTGTTGAGGCACTACAAGATGAAGCTGAACCCAGCAAAATGCACATTCGATGTGGGCTTCGGGAAGTTCCTGGACTTCATGGTGTCAAAACGGGGAATCGAAGCCAACTCGGAGAAGGTGGGGGCCATCCTCAATAAGCCTACTCCATGAAGCATTAACGATGTCTAGAAGCTTGCGGGCCGAGTGGCGGCCCTCAACCGCTTTGCATCAAAGTCAACCGACAAGTGCCTTCCTTTCTTCAAGATGTTGCGGAAGGCCTAGAACTGGAATGAGGAGTGTGACGAGGCATTCACAGCCCTATAAAATACCTAACTTGCCCCCCATTGCTCAGCCAACCCAAGTGCGGGGAAGGTTTAATCTTATACCTGTTTGTCTCCATGCAAACGGCCTCCTCGGCCCTGGTACGAGACTATGGCGAGGTCCAGCAGCCGGTATACTATGTCAATTGAGCTTATAGGGGGGCCGAGGCCAGATAACCCAGCATTGAGTAGCTCGTCTTCACTTTTGTGGTAACCATTCGGAAGCTCCGACCCTATTTCCAAGCCCACCTAGTCAACGTCCTCATCGAAACCCCTCCTGAAAAAGGTCCTACAGAGGCCGGACGCCTCTGGCCGCCTCACCAACTAAGCGAATTTGACATCGAGTATGCACCGTGCACCTCCATAAAGGGACATGTATTGGTGGATTTCATTATAGAGTTCACAGGCTTCCCCAAGGAAATTGAACATGCACAACCCATGAAGCCCTGGCAAGTCTTTGTCGATGGGTCATCTTGTCAGGTTAGAGGGGGAGTGAGAGTGTATATTATTAAGTTGGCATTCAAAACTACAAACAACAAGGCAAATTATGAGGTGTCGTTCTTTGGCCTGACGATCGTCCAGTCTTTGGGCGTTGAAGAGGTGGAGGTTCGGGCCGACTCCCAAGTGGTGGTCAGCTAGGTGCGGGGAGAGTTTGCGATGAAAAGCGAAAAGCTAAAGAAGTATCTAACACTGATAAAGGTCGAGCGCACTCGCTTCAAATATTTTTAGATACAGCAAATCCTAAAGGCTGAGAATCACAAGGCGAAAAGGTTGGAGAAAATAGCGTCAGGGCAAGAAACCACCCTGATTCCATAATTGGTCATACTTAGGATAGCTAAAGTGCCGACCGTAGGGATTGAGATGCTGGAGATCAAGCCAGAAGCACAAGAATGGGCTGCGGACATCCTCAAGTATCTGGACATCGATGAAGTACCTGGTGATAGACGAAGGGCTACGAAGGTTAGGTACCAAGCGGCAAGGTACACCATAGTTGATGGCATATTGAATTGAAGAGGATACAACATCCCTTTCTTGAGCTGCATTTCGAATGAGCAAGCCCAACATGTGCTAGCATAAATATATGAGGGAATCTGTAGCGACCACTTCAGAGGCAGAGTGCTAAAGGGCAAAGCGATGCAGGCGGGATACTACTGGTCGTGCACCATAAAGGACGCTGAGGAATATGTGCGGAGGTGCAGGAAATGCCAGGAATACTCTAGGGTGCTTCATTGCCCATCGAAATAGCTAACCTCGATCTCCTCGCCCTGGTCCTTCGCTCAATGGGGGGTTGACTTGGTAGACCCCATTCCCTCCAAGAAAGGTTGGGTGAAGTTCATGGTGGTTGCGGTGGACTACTTCACCAAGTGGGTGGGGGCCGAAGCGCGGGCAACAATTACGGTGAGTAACATCACTCATTTCTTGTGGAAGAGCATCGTCTATAGATTCGGTGTCCCCCACAACATTATTTCAGATAATGGGAGGCAGTTTGACTCTAATCATTACCAAAATTGGTGCTGAGACTTAGAAATCAAGTTCCGGTACTCCTTCCCAGGGCACCCCCAATCCAACGGCCAAGTGGATGAAACCAACAAAACTCTACTAATAATACTGAAGAAGAAGCTTAGTGACCAAAAGGTGGTGTGGGCGGAGGAATTCCCTGCAGTCCTATAGGCATATCAGGTAATAGTGAGGACACCAACAGGGGAGACCCCATTTACCCTCATATATGACCACAAAGCTATATCGTCAGTTGAGGTGGAAATCCCTACCTACAGGGTACAGCACTACGAGCAAAGCTCCAACAACTAGCGGCTCGAGGAACAACTTGACCTGGTAGGAGAGATTAGAGAAGAGATAGAAGTGACGATGGCAACTTACAAAGAGAGGGTAGAGCGCTACTTCAATCAGAGGTTATGCTTGAGGTCATTCAAAGCCGAGAATCTCATGCTAAAACAAACAAGGACCACCATAAGAGACGAAGGAAAGTTGGGGCTGCAGTGGGTAGGCCCTTATGTGGATGTCGCCAGCAACTACCTAGGGGTCTATTGGCTTCAAGACTTTCATGGAAACGAGCTACAATACCCATGGAACGCCAAACATCTATGAATGTTCTACTGGTAAAGGCCTTAAGATTTGTAAATTTGTAGGTTTCTTTAATGGTTATTACACATGATCTGTTAATAAAGAGTGTGAATGTTTCAGGGAATTGGCTGTGTAAAAATGGTATCACCATCAACGTGTAACTCGCCCCCAACACGAATCTCTACCAAGACACGTCTCCACCAACAGGATTTGCAATGACAACTTACCTCCTTGTGAGGTACTGTGATATCCGCTCCTTCTTTCTTCTTCTTTACGTATGTGCCTCGATCTATGTGTCAGACTTCGGTCAACATGTTGAGCCTCATTCCACGTGTCGAGTTTCAGTTCACGTGCCGAGCTTCGATCTACGTGCTGAGCCTTATCCTCAGTATTGTACCTTGATAGAGTGTTCCGAAAGTTATCCCACGGATTTCAAAGTAAGATAGATATTTTAAAGCTGACGGATATGTTAAATATCATGGAAATATTTATAGGAGATATTTCCAGTATTATTAGATAAGCTTGCTTTTAAAGTAGCACAATTATAATATTTTAATGAGTTCTGAAAATATTATAATTGTGGATAATTACTTAGATTAAATATTTTAGTTGTTTTACAATATTAAGATGTTTAACTTTATGTTGAAAACTCTTATTTAAATTAAATGGTTTTATCCTCTTTGAGTGATTAAAGATACTTTATCATTCTAAATAATGATGAAAAAACATTATTTTATAAACTTTAGTTTATAAAATAATAATCTATCTTAATTCCTCTCAGTGTTGTATTTAAGTGTTTTATTCTCTTTGAATAATTAACGATGCTTTATCATTTTAAATAATGATGAAGAAATATTATTTTATAAAATAATATTCTACCTTAATTCCTCGTAGTGTTTTATTAAGATAAAACACTTACGCGTTTTCAAATCAGTGTTTTAACTCATCGTTGGATTGTTTGAGGATCCCGAAGCGTAGGATTGAGATTAAATACCCAGGCCCCTACCCTTTTCCTTTCACTTTTTCTTTTCTTCTTTTTTCTCTCTTCTATCTCTTCTCTCTCTTCCCATGCACGTCCAGCTCGTGCATTGTGCTCCTCCACCGTTCGGTTCAAGCACCCAGCCGGCGCCACCTCCAGCCGCCGTGCCCCACCTCCCACACTGGCATGACCCTCCATCACCGGTGACCACAACCTCACCGGTGGTGAGTTAAACCGGCCACTCCTTCTCTCTCTTTCTTCCTCCAAGTAAATAGGTCTTATGGCCATTTCCTCCTCTTTGGACCACCATACACGGTGGAAACGGCCACCGAGCACCACCAATGGAACCACCACGTCATGGGCTTCCTCCCCATGTCTTTCTTTCTCCCTAACTCTCTTTCTTTATCATATGGGTTTCTCTAGCCTTAGTTTCGGTTGCACCGCCGTGCACGACCGTACACGGCCATCCATGGTGTTTCACCACCACCATCTTGTTCCTCTCATCACCATGAACTTCTCCAAGAAATTTCATGGCCAACGGAGTTGTGTACAAACCACACTCTCCCTCACTCTCCAAGGCTGAAACTAGCTGCAAACGGGCGATCCGCCGCCGTGAGCCACCGTATGGCCACCACCTCGCCACCACAGCTCCACCACATGTTCATCTACCTTTTCCTAACTTGCCATGAAGTTATATGGCTTTCATCCACCTCAAGCAAACACCCACCATTCGGATTTACTGTTCACGGCATGATGCCGCCGTGCTCCGCCACCTTTGACCACCACGAGGCCACCATGAGCCTTCCAAGGCCACGCCTAGCTATTCTCAAGCCCAAACTACCACTTTATGTGGTGGACAGCCACCGTACGCAATGTTACCGCCACGTACGCTCCTCCGACGCATGTTCGTGACGAGCAGCGAGCGACGCACAGGTTATCCCGTCGATGGTATAACCCTCTATCCCTAGTTATTTACGTTTAAAATAGTTAGTTGGTTGGTTGGTTGTGGACTGTGTAGTTAGTATTTGTGGAGTTCGCTGCGTAGTTGTGAAGTGTTGGGCTTGATTGTGTAGTATTGTGGACTGTGCTGTGAAGTATGGGCGTGAGATGGATGCCGTAGTTGTGATACGGCGTGTAGTGCGAAGAGAATACACGTGTAGCGTATTCTGTGTAATGCAGCGACGCGCCGTGCGACGTGCACTGTAGTGATGTGTGGCATAGAAGAAAGGGAGTACGCATGGAATGTACTCCGTGTCGTATGGCGATGCACTGTGTGATGTGCATCGTGATGAGGAGTGTTGTAGCGAAAGGAGTACGCGTGGCCCGTACTCTGTGTCGCGTAGCGATGCACCGTGAGGCGTGTATCGTAGCGATGTGTGTTGTAGTGTGGATGGAAGAGAGTTCACGTGAGTGTACTCTGTACTAGGTCGTGATACACCGGATGGCGTGTTACGAAGGGTTGGATGGCGTGGCAGAGAAGTGTGGAGCGTATGGTGTAGTGTTGGGAAACTGTATAATAGTGTCCCGAAGCAGTGGTGATATGGCTTGTAGTCCGGGGTGACGGGTGTCACCTTGTGGTTGACTATGGCTAAGAGTATATGGAAGTGGTGAAAAAGTATCAGAGAGTGCAGCAGAAGCACGATGGGCCCCGTATTGTAACTCGAGAATCTGTCATGAGCTGCATAATGTGACAGAGGCACATTTGTGGATGAAGTCCTCTTGTCAAGTGGCGGGAACTGTGTAACAGTGTCCCGAAGCAGTAGTGATGTGGCCTGTAGTCCAAGTTAACAGGTATTGCCTTGAGACTAACTTGTGACTGAGAGTATAAGGAAGTGATGGAGAAGTATCAGAGTGTGCAGCGGAAGCATGATGGGTATTCGTGACGTGACCCGAGCTTAGTCTTGAGTTGTGTGACGAGATAGAGGTGCATTTGTGGATGCAGTCCTCTCCTATCAAGTGTTGGGATGAACTTGTACAGAGTCGAGAAGTAGGAAGAATCCTATCAACTGGGTCTGAGCAAGTTGGTATTGGAGTATGGAGCTTGTTTATACAAGCGGGTGTTCAGTGGAGCTATAAGTTGCTCTTAGGTGATAAAAGCGGAGTAAGATATAAGTGTCTCTGACGAGACACGTGTACCGGACAGGTTTACCATATGTAATGGGTAATCTGTCCTGATCATGGTTACATGGTATTTTAGCCAGAGAGTTGGCTGATTTGATGTAGCCTAAATGGATGGGAATAAGGATGTAGTATGGGCTAGGATACGTGAAGATAGTATGGGTAAGTTGTCTAAGGTTGGGACGCATGACTCTGTTGGTCGGAATCATGCGTCAGATTGTGGAATTAGAAGAACGAGATGGATGTCATAGTGTCTTAACTCTAAGGTGAATCACAAGGGTTCGCTTTAAGGAATAAGACCCGGAAGGTTTTAGTATAGTCAAGGGCACATGAGAGCCCAGGAATGGACGCGGAGAGTGTTCCAAGTGAGGCGTAGTTCTATTTTTAGAATAGTTACTTATGCATTAGATAGATGATGACATAAGGTTATGTGTATGCATGTAGGTTGCCATCTGACACGCATATGAATGGACTGCATGGAATGAGTATGGCATGAAGTCCAGGTAAGTATTACGTTCATAATCTTCTAGAGTTTTTACGTATAGAAAAGAAGAAAAAGACGAAAGCTTTTATTAAAAAGAAAATGAAACGTAAGTTTTCAAGTATAAATAAGCAGCCTTCCTTGGCAGCCCCTCTTTACGCACCCAAAGTATGTACGTGTATGCATGTGAATGGATGCTATAAGTAGTACGTATTGTATGTATGTTCATGAAAAAGAAACGAAATGAAGCCTTAAAAAACGTAAGAACCGTTAAGAAGGCAAGGACCGAAACCGTAACGAAAAGAAAGAAAAGAAAAGAAAACAAGGATTTTTCCTAAAATAACTCTCTTTCCCAAAATGATTCTTTTCAGACTCTTTTAAACAGTCTCTTCTTCAAAGAAAAGAAAGAAAACTATTTTCTCTTGAAGAGACTTCTTTTGAAAGGACTTTTACAAAACGAAAGAGATAAAAACCATTTTCTTAATTAAAACTCCTATGAAGTGAAAGAACTGAAGAAACGTAAGAACCGTAAGAAACGTAAGAAACGTAAGTACTGAAATGAAAGAATGGACTGTAAAGGAAAGGAAAGGAAAGGACTGTAAAGGAAAGAATGGACTGGACTGAATGAATGATGTATGAAAATACGTAACGGCCACATGGACTGAAAAGGATATGGTACCAAATGAATGGACTGTAAAGGGGCAAATTGCAATGCCGGGTAAGTAGTACTGGTAGTGCACCCAGTGCTGCACCTTGACGGAATGGATTCGCAAACCCGTGGCCACGGGCGGAATCAGGTCCAAAAGACCGCTAACCCCAGCACACGGGGTGTAACAGTGTGCAATGGCCTATGAAAGTGAAAAGAAAGAACGGATGCATGTTAAGAAACGAATGCATGTATGTATGGATGAACGGAATGCATGAACGAACGTAAGTAAGGAAAGATGAACGAATGAATGCATGTATGCATGGATGTATGTATGTAAAAAGAACGAATGCATGAAAACGTTCTTTAAGAAATGAAGGCAGCGAAGCGTGGGGACCTATTTTAAAGAAGAAAGCACGTTTATAAAGAAAAACCTCACCTCGCAACGTTTTAAAACGAAAAGAAAGACGTATGCATGCTAAGTACGCTATGTATGTATAGAATGATGAATGCATGACTGAAAATCTAAGTTGTTATATTTTGACTGTATAAAGTAATGCTTACGAGTCATCGACTCATTTTAGTTTTATGTATGCCCTCCCAGGCACAAGATGAGCATGACAGGACAAGACGGGCACAGCCAAAGGGGGAAGAGCATGAAGGCCTAGGCAAGATGTTTTTATATGAAAACTTAAATGATGAAAGTTAATGTTTTCCGCGAAGTCTTTTAATAAAGAAAAATGAATTTTATTTATAGCATGGAAGTCTTTTGTATCCTAGCATGAATGGAAAAGAAAAGAAAAAGGAATCGTAATTCCCGTCAATTTTTATCAAAATCGATATGAGAAGGACCCACCATAAGGACGGGCGTTACAGGTACCAAAGGGATGGGTGTAATCTGCTACCCAACAACTTACCTTTTTCGTGAGCGTCAACAGGCGAGACCGGATCTAGTCACAGACTACCTCCCATCGAGGGTCAACATGTGGGATTGGCCCCTTGCCTCCCCCACGGATGAGAGCGAGTTCGGCCTATTCACCTCCTGAACTACTTACCCTGACCTCCGCCACTATGAAAAGTGGGCAAAACACTAGCCTGACCCTCACTTACCTTCCCTGTGACATCAACCAACTAGAGCGGATCCAGTCAGGGGCTGCCTAAACAGACTACGTCCCCGCGAAGGTCAACAGGCAGGTCCACCCCCCCGGCGATCGGCTACTTGGTTGTCCGACATTCCCTTCCAGTAGGGTACCAAAGTTGTAATGCTTAAGGCTGCTTGATCCTTCCCACTGCGAAGTGCAAGCCTGTCCTCAACAACCCGACAACTTACCTTCTTCTTTGGCATTGACAGGCGGGAGCAAGTCTAGTCAAGGACTACCTGAATAGACTACCTCCTCGCGAGGGTCAACAAGCGGGACTAACCCCGTGCCAACCTGACCTCCCTCATGAATGAGAGCAGGCCAGGTCTCACTGCCACTTGAACTTACCCCGTATAGCCATGACGAAGAGTGGGCACAACACTAGCCTGGTCCTCACTCACTTTCCTTGTGACTAAAATGGGTGGGAGCAGGTCTAGTCCTAAATTTTCCAAATAGACTACCTTCACGCGAGGGTCAACAAATGGGACTAGCCACGTGCTAACCCGACCTCCCCCAAGAAGGATAGCAAGTCTAACCCTGAGACTGCCCCCAACAACTTACCCTGTCCTGTCATGGAGAAGGGTTGATTTCCTCCCATGGGGGGCCTAAATGGGAGAGCACGGTTTGAGGCTCCTTTACCCTTTACTCGGTAAAGTGTGGGATAGTCCAAAGACTACTCGACAAAACTTCAAAGAGATTGTCTCCTTCAATGGATAACGATTCAAAGCTTCACCGCACATAAGCCAAACAACTCAGGTTAGCGAGTTTCAATGACTGTTTGTACTATGGTTTGACTTCTACAGCTTACTCAAATGACCAGCCCCCTCTTGCCAAGCGCGAGGGTCAACGAGGTGAGCCTAACCTTACTTGTCGCTCAACCTCTACTATAGTATTTAGGTTGCTCGGCCCTCTCTTGCCAGGAGCAAGGGTCAACGAGGCAAGCCTAGCCTTACATGCCGCTCGACCCCTTTAGCCAAGCAAGAGGGTCAATGAGGCAAGCCCAGCCTTAGGTGCCGCTCAACCTCTGCCAAACTATTTAGGCCGCTCGGCCCCCTCTCGCCAAGAGTGAGGGTCAACAAGGCGAGCCCAACCTTACCTGCCACTCAATCTCGGTCAAAGTATTTAGGCCGTTCAGCCCCCTCTCACCAAGTGCGAGGGTCAACGAGGCAAGCCCGACCTTACGTGCCACTCAACCTCCTTCAAAGTGTTTAGGCTGCTCAGCCCCCTCTCACCAAGCTCGAGTGTCAGTGAGGAAAGCCTGGCCTTACATGCTGCTCGATCTCCGTCAAAGTATTTAGGCTGCTTGGCCCCTCTTGCCAAATGCGAGGGTCAATGAGGTAAGCCCAGCCTTACATGCCACTCAACCTCCGTCAAAGAATTTAGGTCACTCGGCCCCTTCTTACCAAGCACAAGGGTCAACGAAGCGAGCCTTACTTATGCGCCGCTCGACCTCTGCAAAAATATTTGGGAGAGCTTGGCTCTATATGCCGCTTGATCCTCCTCATTGTAAAGATTTTGACTATTAATGAATAAGAGTTTTCCTCGCTTATATTCTCATATTATGTTGTGTTCACTTCCTTATTATCCATTTGTACTTCGCGCATATCCTTCACTCGCCCTAGGGGGAGGAGTGTTGAGCCCAAAGTGGCATTGCCGGTGCCAGGGGCTCGGCTCCCTTCTTTTATTGCATGTGAGTAACTTCCCAGATCACAGGGGCAAGTGGGACGTTTTAAGTCACCCACCTTGCTGGTTTCCCAACCCATCGAATAGGGGTGACTGAAGGATGTGTAAGGCCACGATGGCTTTGACCCTTGGGTAGAGGTAGGGTAGCACTTAGGGCCGAATTCCCCTCATTGACCCTTGCGCTTGGCAAGAGGGGATCGAGCGGCTTGTAAGGCCAAGCTTGCCCAAAGACTTTGGCAGAGGTTGAGCGACACGTAAGCCAAGCTCGCCTCGTTGACCCTTTCCCTTGGCGAGAAGGGGCTGAGCACCATGTGGAGCCAGGCTTGCCCAAATATTTTTGCGGAGGTCGAGTGGCTTGTAAGCCAAGTTCACCTCGTTGACCCTCACACTTGGCAAGAAGGGGCAGAGTGGCATGTAAGGCCAGGGTCACCTTGAATCTTTGGTGGAGGTTGAGCGGCGTGTAAGTTGGCTCACCTCCAAAGGGAAAATAATCCATCGGTAAGATCAAAGTCAACGGGGTCGCCTGTGGGCACATGCGTTCTCACACCATCCCAGAAATATATGAAAGATAAGAGCCAGATGGCCATTCGTCTTGCACACCACGAGAGCCTTGATTTGTAGGCGATCATCAGGAAACCCACCATCAAATCAAGCTATTTCCACACAGACAAAGGTCTCCACATAGAAGTGGCAGACAGAGGCTTCCACTTCATGAATACCACCCTTGCCAGGGTTGTCGACGGGCCTGAGTATATCTACTGCCGTGGAAGCTCTTGGCACTAACCAAGCCCAAGGGGAAAGAGCCTGCTGGACACCTTCTATCGAATCGGTTGCGATGTCAAAACGGAACATGGACTACACAATGAGTCCTAAGATAGGAAGAATTGTCAAACAATGTGGTTGTGGAGCTCGGACCATGTCGCCTTTGGGTGCACCTTCAAGTGATAGGGAACAGCATGACCTTTGGTACGACTCCTATGAGATCCGTGGCCCTTTCCTCTAGGGAAAGCCCCCCATAAATCGTTGATGCCCGGCAACTTGAGACCAACCTTCGGCACTCCCGACCCGTCTGGAGCCGTGACTTGTTTCAACATGAACCCACGACAAACCCTCGACCAGGGTGCCTGGCACACTGTTGTAACGCTCATCGTGGCCAGAGCACTCCAGAGCAGAACCCTCTTGAAGGAAGATAGAAGGGCCCTAAACTCTCAAAGGGCAGGAGGGGAGATGTGATAAAGGCCAACTGCAAAGTGGGACTTTATAGGAAATTCATGACGGTTCGCTCCCCAAGATCTTGGAAACATGCATATCAAGCGACTCCCTCCACTATTGCCATTTGGCACCATTAATTCAAGAAGAGCCTAACAAAAGAGCATTGGTGTCTAATTGCATGAAGCACACAGGGGCCCATGCGTGAAGCATCAACTGCCTAAGCAAGCCCGGTGGAAAAGCTCGAGACCGGCATGTGGCAAAATGAATGAAGAACAAGCCCCTTCCCTCTTTCTCGAGAGGGGGACATCTCAAACCATGGTGAACCGAGCAAGCAAAAAGTCCCGATAGGCTAGTCAGCCAGGAAAGGAAAACCCAGGAAGAACATTAAGAAGCGGATACAAAGCCAGAGAAAAAGAAAGGCAAGTGAAAAGAAAGAAAACAACCGCAAAGCAGAATAAGTGGCAATAAAGGACAAAGGCAAGCAAATCCATTAATGATAGGTCTGTACAACAAGAAAGCACTTTACATCAAATCGAAACTAAAAGAAAGAAAGGCGAGATCAAGCTGAGGGGGTCTTAGAGTCCTCTTCAGACTTGACAAGACCAGCCTCTTGGGTGTCTAAATTCGATGCATGCTTAGCGGGGTTATCCAAAAAAGCACTTGGAATCAGGTCCTCCCCTATGCAAGCCCCCGCCTCCAACGCCTATGAACCAAGCAAGAGGGACTCGAGATCCAGTAGTAGCAAGTCGCTCTCGGGGTTTGACAGTAGATAATTCTTTAGCCTTTCCAGCCCTGCAAAGTAACCATTACACCACACCTCATCATGAAAATGGTAGAGGTGTGATAGCTCCTAGTGCAACTGCTAGAGGGATGCATCGGCTTCTACTTTCGCAGACTTCAAATCCTTCAACTTTTGCTTGGTGGCTTTGAGAGACTTCGTCCTCTTTAAAAGAGATTTGGAAACCTCCAAGAATTTCTCTTCTGTCCACTTGCGGGACCTAACAGCTGAGTCGCGCTGCTTGCTTAGCTTCGAGTTTGCAACTTTAAGCCCTTCGAGCTCCTCCAATTGGTGGTCGAACGACTCTTGGAGGTTGTCCCTCGCATCTGACTGGAGAGCGGTGTCTCAGTGGCATAAGGCAACCTCTTCTTGGGACTTCTTCAGATTAGCCTTGAGGTGGCTCAGGTGGCAGCACAGATTAGCAAGGGAACCCTCTAACTCCTTCTTGAGCTCTCTCTCTCTCTCTCTCTCTCTCTCGTAGTGTCTCTCATGGCCATGTGAACCATGAATCGAGACTCTTGATTCCTAGCCTCCAACTCCTCCTAGCCATCCATGATAAACTCTGCCAACTGTTCTACACCTTGCCATGGGGAACCTTAATCAGAACTATGAAAAAAAGGCTAAGGAGGGTTGAAAGAAAATGGAAACAACCTACAGAATAATATTATGAGGCAGGGCTACAAGAAGAACTCCCGCAAACCTTGGGCTGTCGTATGTAGCTAACCAGCGTGACCCCATGCATCCCCTAGCCGAGAAGATTCTTGGACCTACTCCAAGACCAACAGGAGCTATTTTGACCCCAACATTTGCCAGTGCCAGGATCGTAAAAACAACGGTAGAAGGAACCCCTATCCTGCTAGTTGGCTCGGGCTAGTTGTGAGGAGAGTACTGTGAACCAGTTGAAGAAGAGCCGACCACCCCTTGACCTCGAGGAAAGGGGGCAGCATGGCATGACCTAGCAGTGTAGGAACCGCCCCCTCTTGGATGGAGGAAGGGCTGGCCGCTGAATGGACACCCTCTTGAAGATTGCCGTGGGGGGCAAATGATGTCATCATTAAAATTCGGCTCAACCGGCGAACTCCTTCTTGATTTCTTCCTTCTCTCCTCTACCAGCGGGATAGGGGAATGCTTACGGCCCGAATAACCAATCGGCTCGAGAGGAAAGGAATCTCCCAAATGACACAGCGTAGTGTGAGAAGGCAAGTATCTTTGTAAGCTTTCGGCAATCAAAAGAGCCTCCGTAAAAACTTCGGCAGGGTGGGCGGCCACCCAAGCCTGTGCGACCTCGAGCTGGTGGATCTCTTGTTGGGTCGCTGGGGACTTCACAAGTGCCTCATCCTGTACAACCCCCCAGTTGGCACGTACGACCCTATCAAGTGGCCTGCCTAGGCGGGTATTCCCACCTATCGCCTGACACGAAGAAGAAAGCTTAGACAATGAGGACCATTTCTCATACTTCGGCTCCAAGTTAGCCAATGCCTGGATGTAGCAGAAGCTGCAAGTATTCACACCCCTCTTTAGGACATTATGAGTAAGGAAGAATTCACGGCCGATGAGGTCCGACCAATCATGCCCCGCCCTTCTAGGGCACATTGCCAAATGACTAGCGACTTAGGAGGATCCTCCACAAGTTAAGATGTAGCTGGGCTAAAGCCATGCTTGCCATGTCCAACACATTGTGTATAGGGCAGTAAGAAGGCAATTGCAAGCCATCAGAAAACATAGCAGGATATAGTGCAACTTTGTATGTGTACCCCTCGAGATCTACAGCGCCCTCGTCCAGTCGCAGCACTTTAAGACTTGTGTCCCTCGGCACATCGTACTCTCACCTTAGTGAATCCAACTTGTCAGAGGTCACCACCAACCGCCATGAGGAACCCGCATACCTCTGGAATGCCATGGGGACTTTTGCAAACTCTGCATTCGCAAGGATGGGAGGAGGACTCAAGGGCCTAATAGGTTTGGGATTCTTCGAACCTTTTAGGGCCGCACGAGAAGGGTTCTTGGGAGCCATGAGTCAGTAAGAAGAAGGGAAGAAATGGTACATAAAGTGATAGGGAGAAAGGGAGTTGATAACACTCAGCAAGGCATAGGGAAGAAGTATGGAATGACCTACCTCCAAGGGATTATATAAACCTGTGGAAACGGTTCAAATTCCAGGATCATGGGAGCCTGCACACTACACAGAGATTGCAAACTCAGAATGTAGTAGGAGCTGCCTAAAACCATCAATGCAAATAGGACATGATGTATGCCATCAAGTGCCTGAGGATAACCATCGAAATGTACCAGAAAAGCGGGAAGAGGAATTGTTGTGTCGCACCACAGGAAACGAAAGGACTAGGTAAGGGCCAATCGCGATAGAACATGTAAGAAAAACCAAGAAACAGGCATGGCCACGATGTTGAAGAGGGGAAACGGTAACGACCAACAAACGAGGGAACAAGGAGGCAAGGATACAGAGAAATTCCCATTGAACTAGTTTGATGGGAATTGGCGGGGTAACTATTAGGGAGTTTTTTCCCTTGAGGGCCTTTGGCTCAGAAACGCAAGCCCAAGTTGATAAGGCTTGGGCTGGCCAGGTATGGCTGAGCCCAAGGAAGGAGGAGCAAGCGGTACTAGGGTTCTCACCATGTCACCTGACCCCAGAAGAGTAAAATCAGCCAGTGGCCCGTATAGGCGGGAGACTGAGAACCCTCTTAAAACAAGCAAAAAGGGATAGGCAAGTCGACGCATCACCCCTACATTGGATAGATAGGATAGAGGCAACGCCACATTAAATGCTCCTACCAGAGTACCATGCCACGTTAAATGGGCATAAGTGAAGAAGTTGCGGGGAGCATGCCTCCCCCGGCGACAGGGTCATGGACCTTTGGTCCCAGGATCTAGGTATAAAAATGACTCCAAAGCATTGAAATAAGGGTTAGACTCTCTGAAATTTCTCTGCTCCTACCCTCCTACACATTTCCCATGATGCATTTTTACTAACTTTAGCATCGGGGCTCTCCCGACCACCACCCGGTGCATTCTCTATGTTTGCAGGCTCAAGATCAAAGACCCGAGTTGTTGAGGGCTAAGCCCAAAAGCGTACAAAACATGACGTCGACAGGTTCCTTTAGTCGTAATGTGGTGCGTGTGGAAGGAGCGCAATGCTCGGATTTTGAGGAATGTAAGAAGAAAGCAAATGAGCACAGATGAGCTTAGATGAGTCAGATCCATATGGCTAAAAACTCTTTATATCTGGTGCTCATCTAATATGTTTTCTAGTTATCTAGATTTATGTATTTTGTTTTCATTCCTCCCCTAGTCGAGTGTTTTCTCTTCTATACACCCTGTGTTGTGCCACTTTGCGCTTTAACTTGCTAATAAAAAAACAACGTACAAAGACTAATAGATGCTACAAAACCTTGATTACATTCAAATGATATCGTGATGCAAATATAGTAGTTAGAATGTTCTATAAATAGATTGTTTTGCTAGAAACTTACAGCAAATGTAGGATTGTGGAAGTCATCATGAAATATAGTGTCAAGATCACGAAATAGTCGGTGCTCAGGTGTATCATAGCGACCATTACAAAGATCAATCCCTCCCAAAAATGCAGTTATCTTACGATTATTACCCTGTGCTTGTGTGTCAACAAGGACACATTTCTGATGGTGAGTAAAAAGGGTTCCGACAACCTGTATAGAACCATCACATAAGCAACTTCAACTAGTTATTCAAATTAAAAGAAGGCAAATGACATTATAAAGATCAAAGATACCAAAATATAGAGTATTAATGAATTTTTATTAGTAAAAATGAGATTCCTCGAATACACAAGTATAAAAAAAAATGTTCACCTAAAGAATGGAAAATGCTCCATACTATACTTGCAGTTGAATCTGATCTCGCCATGCTAACATCATATTGCCCACCAACCATCGAGTTTTTTCCTTTTTCTAAAAAAAGAAAGTTATGATGTGATGGCTGATGAACAGTGCCACATAAGCACAATGGAATAGGAGTAGTGCCATAAGCATAATGGAATAGGAGTAGGGTGAATGTGTAGTTTATATATATTAACTTCCTTTTTTAAAAAAAGGAAATACCCTTATGCCATTCCATTATAAAATTGATGTGATACAAGGGGGAGCTTCCTCCATAGTTACAATTAAATCAGAAATGGTAAGAGCATGTTTTGCAAGTGAGTGGGCTATAAAATTGCCATTTCTCCTAACATGAGAAACTTCCCACTTTGCAAAATGCTTAAGACATGACCTTGCTTCACTCGTAAACATGCTTAATTTGCTCCAAGCTTCTTTATCTTCTAGTAATGCCTTTGTGACTTGCAGTGAGTCCCCCTTAATAACAATCTATTGCAGTCCAAGATCCAATCCTAGTTTAACAGCCAGTAAAGCTCAATATGACTCAACTAATAAGGGGTCAGGAAAAAACTGTTTCCTCTGCCTCATTGTGGCAATGATCTGGCTAGCATAGTCCCTAGTAGCCACTTTAATGCCAATCAATCCATTAGCCTTATCCAGTGCACCATCCCAGTTAATCTTAAACCATTTCGATGGAGGGCCTACCATACAACAACTGAGGAGCAGACCTGGGTGTCTCTGCTGTTGTGATTAGTATCCCTCTTAGACAACATGTCTAACAATGTTCTTGCCTCCCTCACAATGGATTTTGGATGAGAAAAATCCTTGTTAAAGATGAAGGAGTTCCTTCTCCACCAAAGCTTCCTTGCCACCACCACAAATTCTTGTAATTCTTCTTCATTTAGTACCATACTTAATGAATCAAAAAACAGCAACATAGGGTAATGAGGGATAGTGCATTTCTGAAGCATTTAGAACATTGACTCCACACATTCATTGCTGCTTCACAGCTCCACAAGACATGGAGGACACTTTCTTCTTCCCTGCAACAGATGAGGCATAGGGGGATCATTCACCACTTTCTTCTTGAACATATTGGATTGAGTGGGGAGGGCCTCCTGATAGGCTCTCCATAATAAAACTGATGTGAACCCACGTAATTGAAATAGATTGAAGCCATTTTGATGCAGGATAAGTGGCCAATAACTTTCTTCAATGAGAAGCTAAGTAGGGTGTCTCTAAGTACCCTACTTATGCAAAGAGCTTTATGCTCTTGTTCATGCTTTAGAGATGTGGCAGCACTACCTATGGCCAGATCAACTCTATCTTCTTCTCCCAATCTAAATAAACTTCAGAGTCAGTTCTATCTTGGAAAGATGGTATTTTCATTTTGATGCTCCCAAGGTTCCTATCTACTCCATCCCGACCCCCTGGGTTCCCCCTAAGTCATTTTTCACGCCTAACTCCTCTATGCCTACCCATCCCAACTTCAGATGTTAGGTCTTCCTCATCCTCACAATCTCCTTCATCTTCATACTCATGTTTTCTTCTAGGCTCACGTCTCCTCATATCTCTCCCACCATGCAAATTTCTAATTACTTCATCTTGTTGATCCATCATATCTCTCACTTTTCTAATTACTTCATCTTGTTGATCCATCATATCTCTCACTTCCCCCAACACCATATAAAAACACTCAAACTGTTGTTGCATGGTCTGCAACATAAAGAATAAGTTATCTGCCATCCCCTTTAGTGATGAGTTACTTTAATGAGACATCATATGCGCTGCACAAAAAAGAATGTTAGTGGAAAAAAAAGACCTCACACACTCCCTTACGTGTTTATACTCGAATAATGGCACTCTATTCGTGTTTCACTCTTAATTAGCTTTTCCCGATAATAGTCTCACAATCTCTTACCTTTTACCTCAAGAGTTTTCTCGCTCAAGTTCTTTATGAACTAGCTAAACTAAATTAAGACAATACAACCTTGTTTTATTCCAATTAGTAATTAGGTGCAAGAAACAAGAGTAAGAGAAACACAGAAGGAATAAAATGACGTGAGAATCAAGAAAATTTACGATGGAAAGAGTAAATACAAAACAAGATACCAACTATAATAATATATTCATCCCCTTTGATGATAAGGCTTAATAAAAAAATAGGAAATCTATACTCTCTTTTTTTCTTTTCCTTTCCTTTATTTTATTTTATTTTCTTTTCTTTTCTTTTCTCACTAATACAATCACAAACAACAATATTCAATTGTGACAATCAAACAATTGAATTCAAACACATAAAAATTGACAAGGAAATAGAAAGGAATTGATGAGTGTGCGAAAGTGCACTCTAAATGCCATATTATTGGACTAAAATGCTAAAATATGAATAGAAATCATAGAAATTAATATGTATTCTTGAATTGAGTTTCTATTTATTTTGGGATACTTCTAAACAGATTTTTATATTTAATTTCAGAGTTTATAAAATAGCAAGTCAAAGCCCAATCAAATTCAAAGAAGGACTTTCATAGAGTTTAAGATCAATTTGGATCAAGAAAAAAAAAAGAGGAAAAAATCACAAAAAGAAACTGCAAGAAGTCCAAGTCTAAAATTCGTTAGGAGACAGTCTGAACATATTTTAGTATTTTAATGGTAACTTTCCACTCACATATTAGATTGATACTATTCTTGATGCATTAGAAATCTATTTTAAAGGGCTATAAATTTGTTTCTAATAAAAATTTCCAAATTCGAACTCCTGAAGTACTTATGTGGCTGCCAAGATGAGTCCTAAAATTTAGGTGATTTTTTTATACGAGAATTATGAAGACATTATAACTTCTTTCCTACCTTATATAAGTTTATCATTAGCATGAAATTGAGGAGGAGGAGAGTCACAAGAGGCAAATTTGGTTAGAGGATGGACTAAAGAACGAAGAGAAGAAATTAATTTCCATGGCCGCCATTTGCTTTATTTTTCTCTTGAGATTTTTGTTGTCCATTATATTTATGGGTAACTAAATTCTCAAGTAGGGTTAGGGATGAATTGCACATTAGATGATATTTTTAATTTATGTATTTGATTTTCAATTACTAAAACTCTTTTGTTTTATCATTCTCAATTCATTGTTGATGTTTTATTCTCCAAATAATCATAGAATTTATTATGTTTATGGATTCAGTCATACTTTTTCTATTGAATGGATTAATTCTTTAATTATGTTTGCATAAATTATTTATCTATATTGATTTAATTATTTTCTACAATATCGCTCCCTGAGTATATTATTATCGTTGAATTTTTTCAATAGTAATAATAATTTACGTATTTTAAATGTGATGAATGATTTTTCAAAGAGTTACATTTGGTTTAATTTTGGTTTATAATTCTATACATTCCAATTGGAAATTTTGGGAATTAAGTATGAATTGAGTTATTTAATTAATTAAGAATAATTAAAATACCAAATTTGCACAAGGGATTCCCGACGCTTTACTTTTCATCAAATTTGAGTACTTTTTCCGTTAATCACTTTACTTCATTTTAATTTGTATTTAAAATTAATTTTTGTTCTCCATTAATCATTTAATATTTTTTTTTTTAGTTTCTTTGTTTCTTCTGCTATTCTTTTAATTTGTCTCTCTGTAGAATCAACAACTCAAAACTATGCTACAATTACTGCGTTATTTTTTGGGCGTAATCAGGAATCAATGAAACCTTAGATGATGAAGAACATGACAGCCCTAATAAGATGGAATTTCAGCCAACACAAAAATACAGTAGGATTAAAAGTAATTCGGCCAACCCTAGAAAGAACAATGAATTTTTGGCAGCCACACAAAACCCTAAGAATTTTGGCCGCCTTTTTTTTTTTTTTTTTATAAGCAATGCAAAAATGAAAAGATAGAAGAAGACCTGATTGGAAACCTTGCTCTGAATATCAAATGATATGAACCCACAAAATTGGAATCCCTTGAACCCACAATCAATTTGAAAACTCACCCAAGAAAGCCAAAAATCAAGTCAATAGATGAAAAAATCTAAACCCGTTGAGGAACTCATTTCAAGAACCTAGATTATATTAAAATCTAGACTCGTTGAAGAACTTGTCTCAAGTAGGGCTGTGCAAAAAACAGAGTGGCCCGACCCGCCTGTGAGACCCGACCTGACCCGCACCAAAAAACACGGTTTTAACCACTACTCGGGTTTGACCCATACAACCCGATGTTTGAGCTGAAAAATTGCATATTTTAGCTATTTAAAACCAATTTATTTCAACTGCTTCACTTGGAAGCACATTCTAAAACCGAGTCACCCGATGACCCGCTTATAAAATCTGCAACTAAAACCCTACGCCCCCAGAGTCTTCTCACTTATATTCAGATTTCACCTCTGTCCTTGAGCTTCCGAAATGAAAAACAGAGAGCTTTGAGAGAAAACAATGTGCAACGGGTCTGGGTGATCTGAGTCGAGAATCACGTAGGTGGACTACAGAGAGAAAAATTAGTTTTACGAATTGTGGTCTTCAACCGAGAATAATAGAGCGGAGGGAGAGAGTGAGGGGCGGTCGTGTACTCACCAGAGTGGCGCGTGCCTGATGGAAGGAGATCGGCCGGCAGATTCTGTGGCTACCGAGAACTCCAACACCTTGTGGTGGTTGACAGTGGACAAAGGCGGAATAAAACAGAAATTAGTTGATTATTCACGGTAGAGAAAGACATGACAGAGGAAGAACATGTGGTCGACGTCCGTCGTGGAGGAAGGAGAGCTTACCGTCGGCATCTTCTCCGGCAAGGTAAGTGTCTCGGTTGGCTGTGTGGGTTTTCTCGTTTTGTTGCGTAAGGCTCCGATGGGTGGTAATACGGTGTGAGGGAGGAATATTGTGGAGGAAAGAGAGGATATATACATATATAAAGGTTTTTGATGCTCAAATATGAAACGAAATGACATTGGGAAAGAGGATATCTGAGAGTAATTGAGACTTGGACAGTGATGGATTGGAGGAAAGTGAGGGTTGAAGACGAGGTATGTGTTTGGGGGGCGAGAATCTGAGATTCTGAAGAGGGGGAAAAAACACGGGTTGACCCACTCAGTAATGTGCAAGTCAGATCGATTCCGCCTAACTTATCCAGAAGAGCAGGTCGTGTCGGGTCGGGTCGGACCCAAATTCTAAACGGATTGCTCGGGCTGCACCCCTAGTCTCAAGAACCTAGATCATACGAAAGAATGCCACAAAGGTTGTGATTTACTTTTGATAAGTTCAAAAGTTCATCAAGAACAAGAGGAGATAAAACTCAACTCACAATAAAACAATCACCATATTGTCTAAAATGAAGTGGACGGCCACAAGATGTTAAATACCCCATCCACTAAACAACCCTAGGCGCCTACAATGAACAATTCCCAAAAAGCCCCATTGCTTAAATTAAACAATCCCCAACAAAATAAAACCCTAGCCGAATTCAATCCCCAAGATACCCCTTAGTGGCCGGCACCCCCTATAATGATTACATTAAAAAAAAAAAAGTTTCCCTTAACCCTAGTTAAGGATCTTTAAGATCAGGTTCATCTTGGTGTCCATCAAAAACTTTATCACCAGGTGTGACATGAAGTTGCCAAATTTTGTTCCAAACATCTTTAAATTTATTGCTTGTTGATGCTTGACCTTGAGTTGCCACCCCCCTTACTTCTCCATGTGGTATGCACTCCTTACTAAGAAGGAGACATCCTTAGTCTCATGCCATATGATTATGTCCTTAGTTTCCATAGTGTTAATGGGAGTTTTCAAAATCAAATTAGCTTCCCCCTCCTCGAAAATGTCTTGTACCAATTCTGCTTTCCACATCTTTGCCTCAAAGTCAATTAGTTTTGCAACAGTTGCCTTACCATTTAAGGTCTTGATTGGACTAGTGAATTTTCTAGGATTAGAATGGTCTAGCCATTGTCCTTCCAGATTAGGATTTCAGACCCTATCCCCAACCTCCAAAATGAACCTGCCTCTACTACATGTCTAGCTGCAAGAAGACTTTTCCACACAAAAGAAGGCTTAGAGCCCACTGTAGCTGTCTAAAAGGTCGAGTTAAGGAAGTATTTGGCCTTTAAAACTCTAACAACAAGAGACTTAGGGTCTTGAATCAATCTCCAACACTGCTTGGAAAGCATTGCTTTGTTGAAGTATTCAAGATCCCTAAAACCTAGACCCCATCTGACTTGGCTTGCCCCATTCTTTTTCAGGATATCTAGTGGATTTTATGCTCCTTCTCTTGTTGACCCCATCAAAAATTCTAGATGACACTATTGATGGATTGAAGTAAAGTGGTAGACAGCTTAAATACACTCATGGTATAGGTTGGAAGGTCTTGGATCATTGCTTTGAGGTAAAATTATTTTCCTACCTGAGATAGAGTTTTAACTCTATAATTATTGAGCCTCATTTTGATGTTATCCAAGATGCATTTCAAGGATCTGAGTGTATCTCTACCGACCACAAATGGTAATCCTAGGTACTTTTCATAAGGCATAGTTGTCCTCATACAGGATGTATTCTTGAGTAGGTGTAACTGTGTTCTTGCTAAAAATGATGGAGGTTTTCTCAAGGTTTAGTCTTTGTCCAGATGCCATTTCATATATTCTCAATAGGCTTATCAACCTACTCCATTCCACTACAGTTGCCTTACAAAACAAAAGACTATTATCTATGCAAAAAGAAATGAGAAATCCTTAACTGACCTCTTGCAACTAGTATCCCATGTATCAACCTGCCTTCCTTAGCTTTGTAAATCAAATTGCTCAGTGCTTCAACACACAAGATGAAGAGATAGGGTGACAATGAGTCACCTTGTCTTATGCCTCGAGTAGGTAGAAATTCTGTTTGAGGGTCACCATTCACTAGAAGAGCATAGGAGACAGTTTCAATACACTTCATCACTAGTTCCACCCATTAGCTGCAAAACCCCAACTTGTAGAGAGCTGCTCTTAGAAAACTCCACTCAACTCTGTCATAGGCCTTGCTCATGTCTAACTTTAAGGCCATGTAACCTTCTTTTCTTGTCATTTAAAATTTCATTGTATGCAAAGTCTCAAAAGCAACAATTACATTATCAGTTATTAGTCTATTAGGGAGAAAAGCATATTGAGAAGGTGAAATAATACAAGGAAGCACCTTCTTTAATCTATTGGCTATGACTTTAGAGATGAGTTTATAAAGTACATTACAGAGGGAGATAGACCTGAATTCTGTCAATTTTGTAGAGCCTTTCTTCTTTGGAGTAAGTGTAATGAATGTGCTGTTAATATCTCCCAAGCTACCATTTGAATTAAGGACATTCAACACAGCTTCAAACACCCGGGGTCCCACTATTGACCAATGCTTTTGATAAAATATTGCAAGGAACCCATCTGATCCTAGATAGCTTAAGCCATTAATGTGAAAGAGAGATTCTTCAACCTTCTATTTGGAATAAGGTTTGGTCAACATATCATTTTATGTTGTAGTCACTCGAGCCTCCAAGGATGCAATGCATGCTGCTGGATTGCTGGGGTTAGAGAAGGTAAACAAATATGTAAAATAATCTTGGAATAAGTTAGTAATTCCCTATCTTGAGCTAGTTACTTGTCCATTGCTATCAACCAGTTTTTTAATCACATTTGTTTTTCTCCGATGTGAAGCACACTAGTGGAAGTATTTTGTGTTTCTATCTCCCTCACTTAGCCATCTCTGTTTTGCCCTTTGCTTCCACTTGATATTTTCAGCCTCAAGAATTCTGTCCACCCCTTGTTGCACTTGCTTGATCTCCTCAGTTAAATGGCCTATGTTCCTTTCCTGTAATTTGGAGAGATAGTCCATTTGTTCACTGACTTCTCTCTTTGAGTTGCCAAAAGTTTGCTTGCTCCACTTGGAGTCCTCTCCTTGCAAGGTGAGGTTTTTCTCTCTAGGAAGAGTTAAGTCTCTTAGACAAGCTTGGCTGGTTTGAAGAGGTTACAACAGAGGAGGATTTAGCTAAACAATGGGAATGCCTTTGTCTCACTGAGAAGGAAAAATGGGTAGTGGTTTTACCTCCCAACTCTACTACCAAAGCCTTGCAACATGGTAAGTTTTGTTTATTGGCCATGATTATAGCAGAAAGATCAGTTAACCGAGAAGCATTCAAGACTACTATGGCCAAAGTATGGAGATGTGAGAGTTGGTTTCAATTCTCAGAAGTTGGTATGAACAAATTTCTAATCAAGTTTAACCAAAAGAAGGATCTCCAGCATGTTATACGTGGCAGACCATGGTCCTTTGATAGATGGTTACTATGTCTTCAAGTTTTTAAAGGAAACTGATCCATAAATGAAGTTCCTTTCAATAAAGAAGAGTTCTAGTTGCAGGCTTATAACATGCCTCTTGCAAGCATGACACATGATGTTGGAGTCCAGATTGGTGAAAATATTGGTAGAGTAATAACAGTCCAGGTTGATGGCAGAGGCATTGGCTGGGGAAAGTTCTTGAGGATAAGGGTGGAAGTGAACATCTCGGAAGCTCTCCTCAGGGGGGTGTTCCTAACTTTCGAAGGCAAGAAGACTTGGGTCCCTCTTAAAGATGAATGCCTGCCTATTTTCTATTTTAAGTGTGGGGTGATAAAGCATGCGAAGCAAAGTTGTTCTGTTAGCTCACTTGGAAGTAGTAAGCTGCAATATGGGGTGTGGATGCAAGCACTAGCAGTGAAGGAAAGTGCTAGCACAAATAAGAAATATGGGGAAGAAGACCTTCATCACAATGAAGAGGCACAGTCATGGAGGAAGGGAGGGGAGGACGAGGATGAAGGTCCAAACAACAATCCTGAGTCAAAAATGGGTTTTTGAAGAAATTGGTCTGTCTGATGTTGACATTGCAGCCACTGCGATGACAACTAAAAACATGCTTTCTCCTAGGAATTCTGCAGAGATAGCCCAGAGGCCTTTTAAGGAAAGATTGAGCGAGCCTGTTTTGGATAGTTCTAAGCAAACCTTTAATGCAGAAGGGGCTTGTCTCATGCAAGGCATTGAGGAATAAGATTGTCCAAGGTATGAGCCAGTCATAGCCTGTAAAGGTAATGACCAAAAGTTAACCCTACACCTAAAGGGCAACCATGACATGAGGGCCCCAAGCTTCATCCTTGGCCAATTTTGTCTTTGACCAGGTCCAAGCCCTGGAGAAAATTAAAAAAAGAGCTAGTTGGAAGAGAAAAATCAGGGATAAAAGTTTTGAAAGTCTCATAGCTAGTTTAGGGGAGAGTAATGCAAGCTGTCCAAGTGGCACTAAAAGGGATGTTACTCAGACAATTGAAGAAGATGCAATACAGGTTACTAAAAAATCAAAAAATATGGTGATGCTTGATGAATGTGCCAACAGAAATGGTGTGGTGGTGGCTGGTGCGCAGCCCCACCCTATGCAATGAGTTGTCTCAACTGGAACTACCGAGAGTTTGGGAACCCAAACCCTCGGATAGTGAACAACTTACCTCTCATGGTGCAAAATAAAGTCTCAATGTTTGTTTTCTTAGTGGAAACAAAGTGCAATAGACTAAAGGTGCAAGCTATTAAGAGGAAGTTGAATTTTGAAAACAATTTTGTGGTTAATTCGAAAGGTTCTAGTGGAGGCCTGGCCTTCCTATGGAAAGAAGAAATTGAAGTAGAGGTGTTGTCATATACTCAATACCACATCTCACTGTTAGTTAAGGGTATGAAGGAGGGTGTTCCCTGGCACCTAACTAGGTTCTATGGCAATCCAACCACAGCAAAGAGGCATGAAAGCTGGCAACTACTACAAGCACTTAAACCTACAATCTCAATAGGATCGTTGTGTGTAGGTGATTTTAATGAAATATTGAGCTATGGAGAGAAATGTGAAGGGCATTTGAGACCTTATAAACAATGGAGGAGAGGTGTTGTGAATAGATGTGGATCACTCAATGACATGGGCTACTCTGGAAGCAAATTCACTTGATCAAATGGTAGGCAAGGGGAGGCCTTTGCCAAAGAAAGGCTTGATAGGGCTTTTTGCAATACTACCTGGTCAGACCCCTTCAATGACTTTAGAGTTTTCACTCTCCCTGCACTTAACTCAGACCACAATCCTATATGAATTGCTATGGAACAGTTGCAACCTATTGTAAATAGATACCTAAAGCCTTTCAGATATGAGGCTAGCTAGTCACTAAGGGATGAAGGTTTTAAAACTGTTGAGGAAGCTTGGAGGATGCCTAGGTTGGCTGCATATAGATTAACTTCCTAAAGAGTACATTCTATTCGAAGTTATTACATAAACAAGGATTCAAGAACCAATACAAATAAAATTATGACTAAGCCAGACAACGAGACGACTAGTAATATTAAATGTTGAAAATGGACAAATACCACAACAAATTAAATAATTTAAAAAAGACAAAGTCACAATGAAAGAGAGGAAAAAAAATAGACAATCTCCCAAAAATAACGGGAAAGTTTTTTTTTATTTTTATTTTTTATAAGAAAAAATAAGGGGAAAGTTTTACTAGATAATGAAATAAAGCTCGCCTTCTGCTTGATAATGCTCGTCTTACTGCTGGTGTAGCGAGGTGACAGCACACACGAGACCGATGAATTCTTGAAGAACTTCTTGGTCTCTTCATCATGCGTCGCCATCACTCCTGGCTGCAATCAATGCCAATTTCACATTACAACTCAAGAATCGCCTAGATTTCTCAATGCAAAAAGATTGACGGTAACATCAATGACCCTCGTGATCATCTTTAGGATTGATGGTTCAATACAAATACGCAGATTGTACTAACATCATCAAATACAGAAACCCATTAACCCATTACCATGAATTGGACAATTCATGGAACCCTTCACTTGTCTGCTCATCCAGAGATGATAAAAGAACAATATCTATCTGAACCATTAACAGTATGAAATAAGGTTTTCAAAACACTGCCTGAAAAATTATCCAAAAAATGGAGAGGATGGGATCGTATCAGAGTCAAATTATGAAATGCACGACATCATACGCACCGTTCGGATGAAGAGCTTGTCGTGGGAGGTCTTATCGTCCCAAACCAACAACAAAACCCGCACACCCTCTTCGGACTTGTACTTGAGCAGTTCACCGAGTGTTAAATCGCCACCGCGCGGCATCTTGCGGGTCGGCTCCCTTATCAGCTTCACCTTGTGGTAAATGGACCAGCCAATGATGTAAATCAAATGGTGAGCCTCCGCGATAGCATGGCAAATATCCTCCCAGCATGTCTCTTGCTTGAAAGGCTTCCCTTTCTCCAATTCTATCTCCGGCAACAAGTTTTCCGGCATGTGCGCATCTTGGTACAACGTCACGTGGCATCCTTTCCTCAGCGGGAAGTATGTGTGCCTCACGCCCTTGTGTTCGGGATCGCCCGCGATGCCATGTTGGTACAACGGGTTTTGCTCGGACGGGGTGAACTTCAACTCGAGGTTGAGTGCAGTTTCCGGCTTCGGCGGCTTCCCGGTGGCACCCGTTATTGGGAACCAGCCGGAGATGAGCTCGCCGGACTGGATTTTCAGAGCCGGGATCTTGACGGTGCCGATGATCTCCGCACCGAACATATCGTCATCCTTGACCTGGAACTCTAGGTCGGCTACTTGGTGCGCCAGTGGAATGTGGAAACGCTCGTTCCACTGGGGGTCCTGGGCGTTCTTGAGGACACGCGTGCGGGCCAAGGTGACTTGTGGAACCGTCACCTTGACGTAAGGGTCGCTGGTAATGATCTTGCGGTGATGGTGGATCTTGTCGCCGTCACCACCACTGCCATCGGGATTTTTGGCGGTCTTTTCAGGGATTTTAATAGTGTCACAGACGGTTAAGCAGCGGCGGAGACGCTGTACCACTAGGTCCATGTTCGGCAAGAGCCGGGCCTCGATGATTGTCAGGTCGAGGTCACCGTGGAGCCACGTCATCAACTCCTGCTCTGAACGGCGCTCCGCCATGGAGATGCAGAGGTAAGAACAACGACGGCGATCACAGTTCCAACTGCCGTACTTTATCCAACTGGTAAAGCATGAGAAACAGAGGGAAAGCTAAGCTAAGCTAAGCCAAGCCAGGCAGGGAAGAGAGAAATTAAAGTGAAGGGGAAAGAATTAAAAGGAAAGAATATAAAGAACACTGACAAAGGAAGAAGGATCTGGATGTTGGAGAGAATTTTCCACAAGCCTTTTAATGCCCCTTCACAGAACTCTTCCCGCTTATATTCATGCGAGAATTATTCTTGTTTTGACAATTCATACAAAACGCACTCTTACAACACATTAAACGCACGCCACACCTTACATTTACTTTCCATGAAACTCATCATTTCATTAAATCAGAACGCATCGTATTCGATCTCCTTCTTCCTTCCCCTCCAGTAGCCGTTATCCTCCTTCTCGATCTTTCAGTAACTGTTAATACCGTTGCTTCCCTCAGACTCATCCCCTCCAAGCCTTAACCCCCAAGGAACCCGTGACAATACCAACACGTGTAAAGAAAATCGAATCTTGGTCGACAACAATCTCAAAATATGAAATTAAAGTAAAACCCAATCATGCGAATCGTTTTATATATATATATATATATATATATATTTTTTTTTTCCTTGTCGCTTTCCAAGATAAAATTATCTTCTCAAGATTATTGAATTCACAAAACGAAAACATATCATATAATGAGAGGTGTTCAACTAGATTTCGAGCCGGGTAGGAACCCAGATTTTGTGCCGGGCCGGGTTTTGGATTGGGTATATCCAGATTACGCTCGGTCCGAAATCCAGATTTTGTACAATTCAAAATTTGAGTTTCATTCAAAATTTGAGTTTCGAGTACAACCTGTCTTTTTTTTTTTAATTTAAATAATTAAAGTCATTCTGTTATTAATTTTTTTATGTTGAAAAAATGTTCATAAAAATCTAATATTTTATTACAATTTTTTCAAGAATTAATGTTGAAATGCAAAATTTTTTATTATATAAAAAAACATTGTCCGTGATGATAAAAATATCAACTAATTAACACATACATATCAGCTAACGCTATGCACAACTAATTAACCTAAAAAAAAAAAAATCCACTACATATTATATTGTTTGAACTGATTTGCTTATAATATTACAAACCACATACATTACTTTAATTAAACTCCAATACACAACAACAAATATGAACTAATTTGGTAAGAACATTCTTGCAACCTCTACACCCAAAGGACTATAAAAATTGACATTGCTCTTCAGAAGTCTAATAATAGTACAGAGAAAGATATATTCTCAAAATGTTGAAAGGAACCTTTAAACCTGCAAAAGAACACACCTAAAAATAATTAGCATAACTGAAACACAAGTATTTCACTATTGCAATGAATTTAAACCTTTTAGACATGCAATACATGGCCAAGAAGTCTTGATGGATAGGCAGCCGAAAGGGCTAATAACTCATAGGCAGTCCGCATAAAAGTTGCTAGTTGGCAATAACATTTCGTGGAACTAAGTAAAATTATGGCAATATCAAATTCTACTCATACAACTGAAGTATCAACTAGGATAAAAATAATGTGTAAGATGGGAGTTACCAAAAGGAATCTAGAGGATCTTAATCTAATTAAACATTACATTTGCATATATTACCTGTACCATTATTCTGATCATGGGAACCTAGTGCTCTCATCTTGTAAACAGCCTCCTCCTTTGAGCGCTCCCTCCCAACAAGCAAAATGCTAATATATCTATACATATTACTCTAGATCATCAGCTTAACATCCTGCAATTCTTCTAAGGCAAAATTGTTCACATATAAAAATTTGGCCTGCTCACTTATTGATAAGTACCAAGGGAAGTGAGTATCAATAGCAACAAATGATGTAGGGGAAAAAGATGCATATTAATACAAAAGAGCCATATCAATGAAAGGCCTTTGTGGGAACCCAGTGGACATGCCATTTAGTAAAAGAAACATGTCAAGTAAATATGCTTCTGATTGTATGAGAATAAGTTGGAACCACATAATGAACCAAGGGGAGCCTAACGTGAATCCGTGTGTGCACACATGTCAAACCCCAAAGAATAAAATCCTTCAAACTTAAAAGTTCATTCATTTTGAAAGCAAACATCCCTGTCCATACATTGTAATCCAATAAATAGAAAATACCCAGTCCATTGTAATCAAATGCTTACCCTAATAACAAGCTTCTGCAAGTAAACAAAACCACCAGCAGCAACCATTTGTTTTTCACAGGAATATGAATTCAAGGATTGATCTTGCTTCTTCTTTTTTTTTTTTTTTAATAAAAATAAATAAACTTTCAGATTAAAGATAAAGACACAACACCACTTTTGTTTGGGAAGGGCATGGGTCATCCAAATAAGGAAAGTCAAGAGGCTAAGAAATCAAGCAAGGATTTTGTTGTTTAAGTCATAGGCTTTGTGTCAAAAAGTTCATGTATTTTGGTGTTCTTTCCAGATTCAAGACATTTTTTGCCCTAAACTCAAGACATTTTGCTCAGTGTAAATGGTTTTGATTCTTTGAATAAATTCCAACATTCCCAAAACAAACATCATGAATAGAGTAGGGATATAATTACCCAAAACATGGAAAGAACAAAATAAATATTGTGATTTATAGTTTCGATCCATAACTAGTGTCGATCTCCTTCACAATTTGTTACAAACCTTCCCCCATCTCCCAACCCCTAAAACAGGCAAAGCAGATCTAGCCAACCAATTACAACTAACAAAATAATAACAACAAAGAATCTAAGCTAAACAAAACTCTAACAAATAAAACCCAAAAAGAAAAGAGCCGATCTAGCTAACGAAAACACTACTCATGCACTACCACAACATAACAGGTTATAATCTGGGCAAAAAAATAAAACTGAAAAAGAAAAGAGCAGATCTAGCCAAACGGTAGCCTCTACTAGTCACTGGCGACGATGGCTAGGGTTTCGGCTTTCCCAATACACTCTTGATACGAAAGAAACCTCCCCCCATGGAAAAGAGATCTAAATGCTCAAAACAGAGAGAGAGAGAGAGAGAGAGAGAGAGAGAGAGAGAGAGAGCTAGGGCTTCGAAGAGTTTAATGGATTTATATATATATATATAAATATATACATAACCCGGGTACTTGGTTTTAACTTGGAACATAGGTTTCATAACCTGTCCAGACCGGATTACTCCAGATTTTTGTAATGCGGGTTTCGGACCAGGCCGAAAAAAAAAAAAAATCCAGCCTGGGCGAACAGTCCTACATATAATTGAATTAAGAAACATAATATATTAAATGACTATTTCTTTTATATCTTGTTTTAAGAAGATAATTTTTAGGAGTAATGTTATTTAATAATAATCTGATCCTCATCTCTTGATATCACATTGTTGCCCAGATGACTAACACAAGAGGGGGGGTGAATTGAGTTGTATTTAAAAAAATAACAATTATAAATCAAATATACAATATAAAATATAAACAAAATATGAAACAACAATAAATATAAAGAGTAAGGGTAAGAGAGAAGCAAACTCAGTATGTTAACAAGGTTCGGCCCCACTGCCTACGTCCTCACCTCAAGCTACCGCTTGAGGATCCCGAATTCACTATTCAACCTCCTTCAGGTGGAGATAGAAACCTATTACACCTTTGAACAACACCGTTACAAATGATCCGTGTAGAACACTCTCTACACTTGCAATCACCTTACACGTGGTGATACAACTATTCCCTGTGTAGAACACTTTCTATACGCACAAGGGTTATACACACCCTTTTACTGATACAAGAGCTGATAGTGGGTAGGTTATCAGAAAACACTCATCAATGAGTAAAATAAGAACAATACAAGCACAAACTATATCTCTCAAAATGAACAAGGGTTAAGACTCAATGCATAGAGAAGAGAGAATGAAAGCTTTGAATGAATATTGTATACTTTTGGTGTTGTAAATGTGAAGCTCTCAAATGATCTATTTATAGGCATATGAGACTTCATATTCAAATTTAAAAAGATTCACATGTCAAAGACATCATCATTCACTTTTCAAAAATTTCAAACCTAATCTTTTACTTTTTGCATATGACAAAAGGAGCACACTTTACTTTTCAAAATTTTCAAACAAAGACATCTTCCTTTTGCATAAGTCAAGAAAAGCATCAATCACTTTTGAAAATATTCAAATAAAACATGCACATGTGAAAGATGACAATCAATCATCTTTAATATTTTCAAAGTTCAACCCTTTAATCATGGCATGCACATGTGAAAGATGACAATCAATTATCTTTCAAAATTTTCAAATTTAATTTTCAAAATATTCATGCACATGTGGAAAATGTATTTTAATGCTTTATGATAAAATATTAATTTTTGAGCCTTAATCCTAATTTCGAATTTTAAAGAGATTTACAACATTATTCTATGACTTTAATGTGAACTTGCTCCCTTCTTGCTCATGCTTGGTTTCTTGATGTGCTTGACTCCATTGTGTAGATAACTTGAGCTTGAGACTCCTTTATTCTATGAATTCATTTGTTATCATCAAAATCCATGTGTAAATATATAATTACACAAAACTTGAAACCTTAGGTTTAACAATCTCCCCCTTTTTGATGATGACAAATACTTGATAGAACCTGAAGCCTGTATTAATACTTAAGCTCCCCCTGAGAATGTGCGTTAGATTTTCAGGCAAAAGTATATATATAATTCCAAGCATATATAACAAGTTCAGCAATTTAAACAATGTTAATGTTCTAGTTTAAAACTTCTCCCCCTTTTGGCATCATTAAAAAGGATCGGCAGCAAGTAAATAGACTGAAGAAAACGGTGCGTTAATAGACACTATAGATAGTTGAAAAAGGGAGCCGTTCGTGACCCGACAAGTACTGCAAAGCCTTGAGGCCTAACTCTATGAATTTAGTGCGGCTGAAAATTGAAACAATCGCCTGATGTTGTTGACAAACGGGATTGAAGGCTCTGAGTTTTTATAAAAAAAAAATGATCATTTTTACCCATCGGATACCAAAAAGAAATACATCGCTTCTTGACCTGAGTTCTGTTTTTCCATAACGATAGAATGGCCGAACAATTCTCTTCTACTAATGTTCTAGACTTGAATCAGGAACTCTTGACGCATCAACCATCAATCTTCTCTCCTGAGGCTGTCAATACCATGATAGGAGCAGAGAACCGTTTTTCTAGTAGGGCTGATTCTGAGATTATTGCAGAATCAAGAATGCTCAGTAGTCAATATGCTGCCTCTGTTACGATCATGTTTCGGAGGTTAATGGCGAGGGTGAGTGAGATTGATCATCTTAACATCCAAATATCTGAATTACGACAAAAGCTTGCTAATAAGAATAGAGAAAATAAAAGGCTAAAGCAAAAAAACAAAGAGTTGAAAAAATTTACAGATTGGTATGCTCATGATCTGCAACCACGAATAGATGAGCTGGAACGAGAAAGGGTTCAGATACGAGGTCAACATCGGCAGATAACAGCAGAGGTTCATCATTTACTTGAAAAATAGGGACAATCCACTGTTAATCTCGCTGGCTTAGTAAGAAAACTTTTGACAATGTGTGTCCAGCATATCTTGTATTTCTTTTGACTAAATAAGATTTGAAGAGACAATAGTTTGTCTTATTCTTTATGCTATCTCTATAAAATCAGTCTTAAAGTTCATCCGATTTGCATCAAATCTTATTCTCATCTCTATAACTCATCTGCATTCCTTCAACATTCTCGCTTTAAGTTTTTCAATTCTTTTCTCAATGGCTCATTCTTCTAACATTCCTCTAGATTCATCCATGAGGTATTCAGCACCTCAACCTCCTGTCCTTTCTGCAGCTGCCATTGGTGCCATATTGCAGCAAGAAAATAATAATTTGGCTAATAAATCAGACTCCGATGCTATCTACGACTTGGTGAGTCTCGGGACTCGCTACTCATCCTCTATTGTTGCTTTTTCCCAGCGGGTACAAGCCAAAAATCATGAGGTTGAAAGGCTTAAAGAACAAATTTTTGTACTTCAACGAATTGTTCAAGAGTCTCACACAAGGGAAGGAATCCTTCTGCAGAAGCATAAACAGTTGAAATCTCTATTAGATTCTTCATTCCGCTTGCCAGTTCCCATGGATAGGGATGACATGATATTGTATGAAAAGAATGAGCATCTCAAACATGAGGTTAAGAACCTCAAGTTTATGTAAAAGTATTTAAAAAAATATCTCTCTATTTTTATGAACTCTGATCTATCTTTTAAGAGATATTCATAATATGCATCATACCTATTTCTCTTCTAATCATACATAATCTATCTTCTGGTAAAGGTTTTGTGAATATATCTGCTAACTGATCGTGTGTGTTTGTGAACTCTAGTACTATATCGCCTTTCTGCACATGATCTCGAAGAAAATGATATCTTATTTCAATATGTTTAGTTCTAGAATGTTGTATTGGGTTCTTTGAAAGATTTATAGCACTTGTATTATCACATTTGATTGGAATGTGATTATACATGAGTTTAAAATCTTCAAGTTGTTGCTTCATGTAAAGAACTTGAGCACAACAACTACCCGCAGCAACATATTCTGCCTCAGCAGTAGATAGTGCAACAGAATTTTGTTTTTTACTAAACCAGGAAACTAATGCATGACCTAAGAAGTGACATGCTCCACTAGTGCTTTTTCGATCTATTTTACAACCAGCATAATCTGCATCTGTGTAGCTGATTAGATCGAAAGATGTGTGTTTAGGGTACCATAACCCTAGGTTAATTGTACCACTAAGATATCTAAGAATGCGCTTAACTGCAATTAAATGAGATTCTTTTGGAGATGATTGAAAACGTGCACATAAACACACACTGAACATAATATCTGGTCTACTGGCTGTCAAATATAATAAGCTACCAATCATACCTCGATATACTTTCGAGTCAACTGTCTTACCGGATTCATCTTTATCAAGTTTAGTAGATGGGCTCATTGGTGTTCCAGTTTCCTTAGCACCTTCCATCCCAAACTTCTTCAGCAATTCCTTAATATATTTTGATTGATTGATGAATGTCCCACTTTTTACTTGCTTAATTTGCAATCCGAGAAAGAATGTAAGTTCTCCCATCATGCTCATTTCAAATTCATCCTGCATAGTCTTAGCAAAAACTTGACACATATTTTCATTAGTAGCACCGAATATTATATCATCAACATAAATCTGAACCAAAAGAATATCATCATTTTCGTATTTAATGAAAAGAGTTGTGTCGATTTTTCCTCTTGAGAAACCTTTTTTAATCAAGAAACCACTGAGTCTCTCGTACCACGCTCTAGGAGCTTGTTTGAGTCCATATAGTGCTTTTGTGAGTTTGAAAACATGATTTGGAGAAATATGATTTTCAAAACCTGGAGGTTGCTCAACATATACCTCTTCATTTATAAAACCATTTAAGAAAGCACTTTTAACATCCATTTGAAAAAGTTTGAAATCTTTATAACAAGCATATGCAAGTAGCATTCGAATAGCTTCTAATCTTGCGACTGGTGCATATGTCTCATCATAATCAATTCCTTCTTCTTGATTGTAACCTTGGGCTACAAGTCGAGCCTTATTTCTAGTAATGACTCCGGACTCATCTTTCTTGTTTCTAAAAACCCATTTTGTTCCAATAATAGTATGATTTTTGGGTTTAGGAACAAGTGTCCAAACATCATTTCTTTCAAATTGATTAAGCTCTTCTTGCATAGCTAGAATCCAAGATTCATCAAGAAGTGCTTCATCAATATTTTTAGGTTCAATCTGAGATAAAAAAGCAGTATGATTGCAAATATTTCTAAGAGATGATCGAGTGCTTACACCTTGTGAAGGTTCTCCCAGAATTTGTTCCACTGGATGATCTTTCACAAATTTCCACTGTTTGGTTGCATCTCGTATTAAATTTTGATGATCTTTCCTGATGTCTCCATGTTGGACTTCCTCTATTGTGTTCTCTTTGTTGAGATTGAGACTTTCTGTATTATTTATACCTCCTGTTTCTTCATCAATGGATTTCTTGGAGAGTAGAGAATTAGATTCATCAAATACTACATGCATAGATTCTTGTACAGTTAAAGTCTTTTTATTGAATACTCTATAAGCTTTACTATTTGTAGAATACCCGAGAAAAATACCTTCATCCGATTTTGCATCAAATTTGCCTAAATTATCCCTGTCATTCAAAATAAAACATTTGCATCCAAATACATGAAAGTAACCAATGTTGGGCTTTTTCTCATTCCAAAGCTCATAGGGGGTTTTATCTAATTTAGACCTTAACATAACTCTATTTATAACATAACATGCAGTACTTACCGCTTCGGCCCAAAAATAACTAGGCAAGTTGTTCTCATTAAGCATTGTTCTTGCCATCTCTTGAAGAGATCTATTTTTCCTCTCTACTACCCCATTTTGTTGAGGAGTTCGAGGAGCAGAAAAATTATGCACAAAACCATTTTCATCACAAAATGTTTCAATATTTTTATTAACAAACTCTTTTCCCCTATCACTTCGGATACTTGAAATAGTATAGCCCTTTTCATTTTGAATTCTCTTGCATAACTTGGTAAAAGCATTATGTGCCTCATCTTTATGAGCAAGAAAGATGACCCAAGTATATCTAGAGAAATCATCAACAATAACAAAAGCATAATATTTTCCTCCTAGACTTGCAACTCTATTTGGTCCAAAAAGATCCATGTGTATCAGTTGCAGTGGTCTAGTAGTGGAAATATATTTCTTGGTTTTAAAAGAAGTTTTTGTTTGTTTACCAAATTGGCATGCATCACAAATTTTGTCTTTAAGAAAATTTGCCTTTGGTAAACCTCTCACAAGATCATTTTTTGAAAGTTTGGAAATAAGTTCCATGTTGGCATGACCTAGTCTTCTATGCCATAACCAATTAGTTTCATTTTGTACTGAAAAACAAATAGCATCTTGTGAGGTAATTTCTTCAAAATCGATTGTATAAACATTATTACTTCTAAAGGCAGTAAAACAAATGTTATAATCATGATCATTCAAAATAATGCACTTATCCATTTTGAAAGTAACTGTAAATCCTTTATCACATAATTGACTTATACTCAAAAGATTATGTTTTAGACCTTCAACAAGTAGAACATCTTCAATTATGAGAGAAGATTTATTACCAATTTTACCTATTCCCACGATCTTCCCTTTCGAGTTGTCTCCAAATGTCACGTGTCCTTCTTCTTTAGATCTAAGATCAAAGAACTTAGTCTTGTCTCCCGTCATGTGTCTTGAACATCCACTATCTAAAAACCATTTGTTTTTGCTTGTAGAGGACTTCATGCATACCTATAAAAACAATTAAAATGATTTTTCTTGGTACCCAAGTTCTTTGGGTCCTTTATTTATTAGTATTAGAAGAAACAAGATTTTTAGGTACCCATATGGCCCTAATAGTCATTGTATGTTTTCTTCTAATAGGACAAGTATGATAATTATGACCATTTCTATTACAAAAATTACAAATAGCATGTGACATATATGAAAATCTTGAATGATTATAATAGTATCCTTTTTTGACAAACTTATTATGAAAAGAATTTTGAATATTAGACTTTGATGTAGAAGGATTATCAAAGAAGTTTTTATAAGGTTTGAACTTTTGTTTTGGCATATATCCCAAGCCTGCCTTGTCAAAAACACATCTTTGACTACCAAGAAGTTTTTCAAAATTTCTTTTTCCATTCGTAAAGTTTTCAACAATATTTTCTAAATCAGTTTTCTTTTTCTTCAACTCAAGATTTTCGTCTTTCAAAACAATATTTTCTTTTCTTAAAATATCAATTTCGTTTGTTAAAGAAGAATTTTTCTTTTTCAAAGCAGTATATTTGATACCCAATTTTTCAAATTCTTCATATACCTCTTCTAAAACATTTTGCAATTCTTCATATGAAGGATTTTCAATATTATCAAAATTTGTTACCTCAATATCATCTTTAGCCATAAGACAGAGATTTGCTGATTCTTCATTGCTTGCTTCACTATCTGAGCTACTTGAATCATCATCCCATGTAGCTTTCATTGCTTTCTTGCCTTTGTTTCGATCTTTCTTTAGCAGGGGACAATCTGGCTTGATATGACCAGGCTTATTGCATTTATAACAAATTAAAGTATCATTTTTACCTGAATCTTTCTTGGAAAACTTTTTGAATGATTTCCTCGGAGGAGTTTTATTTTTCTTTAAGAATCTCTGAATTCTTCTTGTTATCATCGCAACTTCTTCATCTTTATCGTCATTTTCCTCATCTTCATCACTTTCACTTTCATGAGGAACAGCTTTAAGTGCCAAGCTCTTCTTTGGCTTTCCTTCTTCTTCTCCTCTTTTCAATGTGTACTCATGGGTGATAAGTGACCCGATGAGTTCATTCACTTCGAGCTTCTTGAGGTCTCTAGCTTCAAGAATCGCTGTCACTTTTGATTCCCAACGTTTTGGTAGAGAGTTGAGAATTTTTCTTACCATTTCCACTTTGGAATAAACTTTGCCAAGAGCTGTCAAGCTGTTTATGATGTTAGTAAAACGAGTGTGCATACTAGAAATAGATTCATCATCATTCATCTTAAACATTTCATATTCATGAGTAAGAATATAAATTTTTGATTCCTTAACTTGAGAAGTTCCTTCATAAGTAACTTCCAAGTTATCCCAAATTTCTTTTGCCGTAGCACAAGTCATTACTCTATTAAACTCATTACCATTGAGAGCATTATATAATAAATTCATAGCAGTTAAATTCAAAGTATAAAGTCTATCGTCTTCACGATTAAACTCTTCTTCTTCCTTTTTGACCTTTACTCCATCAACCACTTTTGTTGGAATATAAGGTCCATTTACAATGCATTTCCAGATTTCTCGACCTTGAGCCTGAAGGAATATTCTCATTCTAACTTTCCAGAATGAGTAATTGTCTCCACAAAAGAGTGGAGGCCGACTGCTAGATTGACCTTCACCAAATGAAGCTGCAATGTTAGCTATAAGATCTTAACTCAAAAGATAGTTAATCTTATAACAGAGATCTAGCTCTGATACCAATTGTTGCCCAGATGACTAACACAAGAGGGGGGGTGAATTGAGTTGTATTTAAAAAAATAACAATTATAAATCAAATATACAATATAAAATATAAACAAAATATGAAACAACAATAAATATAAAGAGTAAGGGTAAGAGAGAAGCAAACTCAGTATGTTAACGAGGTTCGGCCCCACTGCCTACATCCTCGCCTCAAGTTACCCCTTGAGGATCCCGAATTCACTATTCAACCTCCTTCAGGTGGAGATAGAAACCTATTACACCTTTGAACAACACCGCTACAAAGAATCCGTGTAGAACACCATCTACACTTGCAATCACCTTACACGTGGTAATACAACTATTCCCTGTATAGAACACTTTCTACACGCACAAGGGTTATACACACTCTTTTATTAATACAAGAGCTGATAGTGGGTAGGTTATCAGAAAACACTCCTCAATGAGTAAAATAAGAACAATACAAGCACAAACTATATCTCTCAAAATGAACAAGGGTTAAGGCTCAATGCATAGAGAAGAGAGAATGAAAGCTTTGAATGAATGTTGTATGCTCTTGGTGTTGTAAATGTGAAGCTCTCAAATGACTATTTATAGGCATATGAGACTTCATATTCAAATTTAAAAAGATTCACATGTCAAAGATATCATCACACATCAAAATATCAAAAAAATAATTTCTTTTAAAAATCTAAAACTAAAAATGATATATATGACAATTAGAAAAATGATAAGTATATATAGTGTTTTTCGATAATTAGTACTGATCAAATAGTTTCATAGTTTCTTCTCTCTAGCTCCGAAGTATTTATTTCCCTTAACAAATCAATAAGAGATTAAAATTAAAAGAGAATGGTTAAACTGGTGCAATCACGTCCATTTTAGAAGGATCCGTTTGACACAGCCGAAAGGTCCTGTAATAAATAATTAAAGTGAATCCGAGATTATTGTAAGTACTTTACAAAAATAATATATTCATAAATTGAGGTGATTCGATTGATAGCTATATCTACTTTTTAGTATTAAGGAATTTTACAAACTAATGCATTTGTCATGTTAAGAATTTCAGGTTGTGAGTTTATTTTCCTAAAATTTCTTGGTGGACGAAGCGTTTCTTTGTCTCCTTCGATCTTGGAACCACCGCTGCACCCTGAAATCTCCAGTCAAAGCTGGAAAGTGCACCGCGAGCTCTTGAAAACCTCTTTATCTGACCCAAAGAAGGCCGTGGCGCCTCACGTACTTGTTCTGGAACCCTTGGCTTTTCACGGCAGCTGGAGCCATCGGGTTTCCCACCTCGCTTTCGTCCCACGAAACAATCAATCTTAACAACTTCTTGCTGCTTGATCATCTTTTTTATCTTAACCTCTTTGCTCGGACAAGATACGTCGCGCATGGTTGGTTGTGGTTGTGGCGGAGGTGATGAAACCCGGCGCTTAGGATTGCTGGACGTCGTCTTCTTGACATGGCCCATGCACGAGACTTTTGGGGAGGTGGGCTCTCGTGCGTCAAAGCTTCCATTCTTCTTCTTTCTTCGGGCCTCTGGAGGGATTATTGAAACGAAAGGACTAGTACCGGAAGATCCTGATCTGCCTGCACCAACATATATTTTTGCAGGGCTAAGAGATGGGCTCTGGAACTGGAAATTTACAGCAGATCTAGATGCTGCATGCGGTACTATTAGAAACTTAAACAAATTGCTTCTCAATTTTGATGGTTTCTTCATTGATGTAATAAAAAATCACTAGGCCCGATCGAAATGCTCTTGAAGAAAATCTCACGCTAGCTGCCCAGTGCTCGGCCCAAAGAACCATGTTCTGGTGCAGCATCGATCTGTACGTATATCATATATATTTATAACATTCGAAGTTCAGGAAAAAATGGCATGAGAGATTTTGAGTCATGAGAGAATGATCGTGTGGGGAAGGAAAGAAAGAGATCAGGAATCTAATAACCATAAAGAGAGAGCATTGGTAGAATTAATGCATCATTGGTATCTTAGAATGCCGGCCAGAATTTAATTAATACAGCATACATCAAGAGCTAGCAGTAAAAGGCGGCACTGAGCTGTTTGCAGATCGAGTTGTACGTACCAGTCCTTATGTTGGGACAGCAACCTTCAAAGTTTATTAATTTGTTTTTTCGTTTGTATGTTTTATTTGCTCATCTTTTTTCCTTTGTCGCTGATAACTTGGGACAGCAAATTAATGCTTGGGGCAGTAAACACATAAAGGTTAGTGTAAACTATTTTGGGGGTATAAAATAGAATTTCAGAAATTGGAATAATCCGAGCTCCAACATCGTTAATGGTGGTAAACTAACTATGCTTATCTTGTTAATTGTAGTCTTAACACAATATAATGCTAATGTAAACAATTTTAATAACATAGCATCGTATGAAAGGAAGAAAAGTCACCCGTACCCTTAATACTTGTTTGGAATTACGGTAGGAAATAGTGTTTTTCATAGTGTAGTTTTTAATTATAAAGCTTTGTTAAAAAGCAATGCCATTATTAAAAAAATTGTTTATTGTTCAGTAAACATGTACCTAAATCGCTTATTGTTTAGATGAACAACAGGAAGTAATTTATATAAACAATTTTAATGGCATAATATTCTAAGATAAGGCTAGAAATATGATCTCAACTATATTTGGATTATAAAAAGCAGAGCAATTTGAGCATAATAATAGATTTGGTATTGACATACTCCAAAAGTGATATTCTTACTTCAAAGATCACTGATTCCATATATATATTATTACAAAAGAAAAAATTACACTAATCGAATGGGTTTTGCTCCCCAGTAGAATTGAATATTTGCCACTACTACAGAAGCTCAGCATGCAGTCTAGTACTACATCTTTGGATGTCCGTTAAAAGCGCTCAGGACAGAACACCACATACATATATATATTATATATATATGGGACCATATATGTCAGGATAAAACACAGGTACAATCGAAATTTGAATACAAGCTGAAATGGCATCTCCGTTCAAGCTTTGCACGCATCGACAGGCCCGTGTTCTGACATCTGCCAAATAGATAAAATGAAGCACAAGTCAGCCTGGCATCCAATCTTATATCAGGTGAAGACCCCCATAACTCAGATCCATCCCCAAAAAACCTCCTCAGATTGGTATTCAACTAGTAAATAAAACCATTTTTATTTATATGAAAGTAACCAAGTCAAACCAAATAGATCATTTTTTTTTATAAGTAAATCAAACCAAATAGATCATGACTAGGCCAAGTGATCATCTGGCACAAAAAATAGATTACAGAGGCCATAGAACCAACCATGACTACTTCCTTATCTCAGTCCCGAGAGATGTTTTTTTTCTTCCCTCATTCGGTGCATACAAGAACCATATGTTTAGCTCTTTCTACTTCAAATTCAGTAAAATTCTCCTCATTCGGCTTTGTTAGAAACAACCACATACAAAATTTAAGTTTCACGTAAAAACTGAACAGTACATACATTAGATGTTTCATACATCCAAAGCTACTTGGTAAATAAAAAATAAAACTACAGGAATGGACAGTAAGTGGAAAAGAATCCTGATAAACAAGGCAAACCCCCAAGCATGATCTGAGGCAAGTATAAAATGACCACGCACTAATTCCAGCCAGAACAGAAGCAAATGGACAACACTGGTTAAATCCTTAAAGAATAGGGAGCATGAAGAATAGTTTTCGTGGTATTTTTGAGTGATAACATCAATGAGATGAGAGCTTGAAGAAGAATTTGACCTTTGCTTTCATTCAAGCAATCAATGATATGACTTAACGAGTGCTCCTGTCATCTTTGTCACTCCTATCATCTTTATTGCTCATTTGTGGAGTATACTGGCTGGTAGATGATGGAGAGTACCCAGGTTGGCTTGGTGAGTACCCCGCACTTGGACTGCAGGAGAGAGAGTGAGTTGAAAGAAGTATATTGATGCCTATTATTTCAATAAAAAGCTTGCAAGGGTTATTTCAGGAACTATGATGGCTTTTCACTTTACCTGTATGGTGGCGAACTTGGGCTGTAGTCCGGACTTACTCCAGAGTTGTATGGACTAGAAAGAGAAAAAAAAACACCCAAACGAAAAAGTGTATGTCAATCCTCTACCAGAATGACAAATAGACAGGATTTGCAAGGAGATTTTTTTTTTTTTTTNGGGGGGGGGGGGGGGTGTTTCTGAGTAGGTTGCAGAATATATTAAAATAGATCTTAAAACAGACAGGGTTGCAACAGGTATCCAATTTTGACAATTTAACTATTCCATAATCAAAGATCAACTTCACAACATTAACAATAGATATTCTCTCTGGGCATTTAAAACCAACTTTTTCTATCATAACTTCTCACTGAAACTGATCTCGGACCAAGCTCAAAACATATAAAACCAAATTAACCATACCTTAAATCAGAAAACTTTTGACCATGCAAACAACCCATGATTTGATAAGTACATTCTATAATCATTATCTTAAAAGCTAGGTCTGCAGAAAGTTACACACACAGAAAAGCAAGCTACAAATGGTACTGGAAGAAAGGTAGAAAGAAGACCAAGAACACTATCTACAAAATAGCAAACTTACCTGCTGGGACTGTATGTTGGGCTTGATGGAGAATAAGATGGGGATGTTGGTGAATATGAAGGTGACGTTGGACTGCAACAGAAATGGGAGTTTATAGCATATTAGAAGGCCTGAATATAAATAACAATAGTAATGGAAAATCAAGCACAAAACACTCATCAGGACAAGATGGGACAATTCAGCTAGCAGCTGCAGCTGAAGACGTAATTTGGAAATGTAAAGAACAATTCCAATCGGCAGCTACCATAGTTAAGCACATATGGTACAACAAAAACAATCAGTAGTATGAATATTTTGCAACCTGGCATACCTGTAATTTGGAGACGTAGGACTATATGGACTGGATGGGGACAATCTTGGACTGCTTGGTGAGTATGCCAGTGAAGGGCTATATTTAGCAGACTGAGGATTATAACTGGGAGATGTTGGGCTATAGCTAGGTGAGGTTGGGCTATAGCTTGGAGAAGTTGGACTGTAACCTGGTGATGTGGGGCTATAGGCTGGTGAGGTAGGGCTGTATGATGGAGATGTGGGGCTGTATGAGGGTGAGGTCGGGCTGTAGGAAGGTGAGGTTGGGCTGTAAGAAGGAGAAGTTGGGCTGTAGGATGGAGAAGTGGGGCTGTAGGATGGAGAAGTGGGGCTGTATGCAGGTGAAGTGGGGCTGTACGCAGGTGAAGTGGGGCTGTAAGCCGGTGAAGTGGGGCTATAGCTCGGTGATGTTGGGCTGTAAGTGGGAGAAGTGGGGCTATAGCTCGGAGAGGTAGGGCTGTAGCTAGGAGATGTGGGGCTATAGCTGGGAGAGGTGGGCGAGTAAGATGGACTTGTAGGTGAATAGGCAGGACTGGTTGGACTATAACCCGGAGAACTAGGACTATAGGTAGGGGAAGTGGGGCTATAGCCAGGAGAGGTGGGACTATATCCAGGGGATGTAGGACTATATCCTGGGGATGATGGACTGTAGCCAGGAGATGATGGGCTGTAGCCTGGAGATGAAGCCGGAGAAAACGCCATTCCACCAACATAAGGAGAAAACTGAGCATCTGTAATGGGCGACAGTCGGAGATTTGGACTCAGCAAATAACTTGGAGACATCAAGCCCTCATGATAGGGAGTTCCGGAGACTGGAGAGTGGGAAGGTGTCATGCCAAAATCCAAACCATCCATATAACTAGGTAGCTGGAGTTCAATAGCATTCTTCAACATCTCATCATTGAGATACAAGGCACAGTCCCCAGTGCCAATTGGTGCAAGCTGACCTAACATTATGTTTTCAGTAACACCCCTCAAATAATCTGTTTCAGCATAAACTGCAGCATCAAGAAGAATGTCCACTGTTTCTTCAAACGAGCATCTCATCATCGGTCCTGTATCATTTCGATTGATGCCATGACGGGTGATGGCCATTAAATGGCCGCGATAGGTCATTGTATCACAAAGGATAGCCAAATGGCGGTAATTCACATATGATCCGTCAAAAGATATAACAACCCGCAATTCATCCAGCAAGGACCGACGAACTGCCTCGATTCCAAGAACTTCAATAACTTCAATCAAGTGATTGCTTGTGGTCCTCCTCGCATCAACGTCTTCATGACACATAACTGCCAATAGATTGACACCTTCAGTATCCAACATCCACTCTTGTTCTGGCTTAAATCCGTCACTCTCATCAAACTTGTTTATCTTGCACTGTTTGATAAACACTTTATTGATATCTGGGATACCTCGAAGAGCCATTTCTGTCAGCATATTACTCTCAATCTTCTTCAGGAAAACATCATCTTCAGCAGATTCGTCTTGCAGCTCCCCTTTCGGAGCTTCATCATTCATGATACGGATGCGAAGTATCAATTTTTCAGCATTGTCATCATTGAATATACAAGTCAAATCATCATCAAATTCAAGGTTGATCTTCTCAGCAATGTCGGCCATACTCAACTTCTTATCCACCATCATTTCACGATTCAACTCTATGCGAAGCAACCAAGGGGAGATTTTTTCAGGGGCAACCTCTTCATCAGGCATTTCATAATAGGATCTGACAAAATCAACATCCTCTTCAATTATTGTGCTCATAGGATCTGGGTCATACCATACCTCCGTGGCTTGAGTTACACTTCGGAGAGTAGTGTATTCCAAAGCACATTGAACATTTTTTGCCCTCTCCTTAGTTCTACAAACTTCAGGCTTCAGGTACACAGAGAGAGAAGGTGTTTTGATCCTCTTAGCTACATTAATGATTTCCCTCAACCTGGGAACACCAAGAGTGACATTCTTTGCACTGACACCAGCATAGTGGAAGGTGTTAAGAGTCATCTGTGTGGCAGGCTCACCAATAGATTGGGCAGCAACACATCCAATCATTTCCCCAGGTGCTACAAGCGACTGTAGGAAGCGTGACTCTATTTCACCAATAACCCACTCAAATGCTTCCCGAGTAAGCTTGTACTCCTCCAATACCCTCTTACTAGCAAATGTACTACGTAGCAAAATACTAAAGAAGAGGGTAGCATTCTTCTGGGCTTCAACACTCAACAAATCATCACCTGGTACGACCTTTAGCCTCTCCTGGAGCTTATCAACAGCTTCCACAATTTCCATCGGATGCATATCAGAATGCCTTCGAGGGTCAATTTTAAAGATCTTCTGTGCATTCCATATAAGCCTCTTAAGGTTGACAGGCAACGGCCAAGAATTATCCCCAGTGGTGGCAATCTCTGCTCCAAGTTGGTATCTATCAGCTTCAAGTTTTTGAACTTCGGCATCAAACACATTGCGGAACTCTCTGATGGTTTTCAAGTCTTCAATGTGTTCTTGCATCATGTAATCCGGGTTCCACTGTTCATCATCAAACTCATACCTGAAAACTCGCTCAAATTCTGTTTTTTTCATTTTCAAAGAATCCAGCCTCTGTGATTCTATCCAGACAGAATCCATACCATCTTCCCCATACAGAAATTGGATAACATCACCTAAAGAGTTCCGTACTGTCCCATCATATTTGACCATAATATCTTCCATAGCCTTCACAAGTCGCCTCTGGATGTACCCAGTTTCAGAAGTCTTCACTGCAGTATCAATAAGACCTTCCCTACCACCCATGGCATGAAAAAAGAACTCTTGTGGGGTTAACCCACGCAGGTACGAGTTCTCCACAAACCCACGACTTTCTGGCCCATAATCATCTTTTGTGAAATGGGGCAACGTCCGATCTATGAATCCATATGGGATTCGCTTACCCTCAACATTCTGCTGCCCCACACAAGCAGTCATCTGTGATATGTTGATGAAACTACCTTTGGATCCTGCAGTAACCATAGCCTTGAGATTGTTGCTCTCAGATAGACTCTTTTGGGCACTACTTCCAGCATCATCACGGGCCCTATTCAACGTCTGAAAAACAGCAGATATATTTAAGTTAGATTTGTCATGAAGCAGCCAAAAATGGAAAGAAAGTGGAAAATAAATTTGACTTCAGACCTGGTTCACTTTGTTCTCAAATGACTCCATCATAGTACGTCCGGGTTCAGGTTCTAGCTCCTTTGCTTGAGCTTTCCTAATAAGTTCTTTCACTTCATTTTTTGCTTTAGAAATAGTTTCATTAATTGTTTCCATTGTTGCTGCATCAGCAATTGTATCTCCAATCCCAATGCTAAAACCATTCTGCAAAAGCCAATAATTAACCAGCCACTGCACATGACCCAGAAACTTGCGAGCTGCATCTGGACCAACCTCTTCCCTGCACAGCCAAACACATTTTAACAATAGAAAAAAATAAGGAGTAATTACAAAAAACATTTACAGGACCAAACCCCATGTTTCAATATGATTTTATCTGTGACATTCAAACTTCAAACAGCAGAAGCAAGATCATGATTCTTTAGAGCAGATAGAAATAACTCATTGTTAGCGTTATGAAAAGAAAACTTTCCCCACAGTTATTTGCTTGCTATGGCTTCAAAAGAAAAAGAAAATGTCATTTTTGGAAAGTCACAGTAAAAAAATGAAATGCCTTGCCATTGTTACGCTGCAAATTAAAAACTCTTCAGGTTTAAATCAGACTTAATATACTAATACCTGAAAATCTGAGTGCAAAACTATATTTTAACTTACATACCAAATAACATGTATAAGACTCCCAGTAGATGTCCCAAGAGTCTTTTTGCAAAGAGTCCCAGCAAGTAGCTCCCCCCTCTCAATTCTCACTTGAGTGTCCCCTGGCGTTATGAACCCAGTTTCTGACTCTAAGTGCCAGGCAGAAGTTCGTGTGAGATTTATCTGTTTTGGTATAATAAGATTGAAAACCTGTTTTCCAGTCCAATAAGGCCCTGGCTTCAAAATTGCAGGAGCAGGAATTTTCCCATCAAAATCCTCCCACCACATCAAGATGTTCATGAAAACATCCTGCAGAAACCAGTTGAGATTAGACTTCCAAAAGGTTCCATAGAAAATGATCATATAAAGCAAACACAATAATGCATCCCTCACTCTTACCTTAGATATAAGCGTGTCCCTCTTAGTGATTTTACGGCACCCTAAAAGCGTATCCTGGACTATTCCCATAACAGGACGATTTGATTGAGGAGAAACAATGCATTTAGGCACCATCATTAGCTCCAACACCTCTGCTCTAGTTTCAAATGACTGAGGAACATGCATATTCATTTCATCACCATCAAAATCAGCATTGTATGGTGAAGTAACAGATAGATTTAGACGGAAAGTTGAGTATGGCATAATCTTGATTCTATGCCCCATGATAGACATTTTATGGAGACTAGGTTGACGATTAAAGAGTACAAAGTCTCCATCATTCAAATGCCGCTCCACCTGCAACCATAAGAATGGAACTTGAGACTGGTATGAAGAGCTATAAACCGAGTTAAAAAGCATTTAGAATATAAGACAATGCCTTATATCCAAGCTCCAGATGGTGATCACTACTTTTCTTCAAGTAACGGAGATCTAGCCTTTGCCCATCATCCCTTATGATATACTTTGCACCAGTTTTACCAGGTGGAGGATGGGGCCCATATTCAACAAGCTCCTTCAATCTGTTCCATTGAAATGGAAAAGGGGGAAAACAGCTCAGTAGCAACTAGCAAAAAATAAAGAGGGGAGAGAGGGGGAGAGAGAGGGATCAGAATATAAGTGAAGTTGAGAATATTTGAAAGGGAAAAAAATAAGAAAGTAGACGAACCTTTCAATGTTATATGGAGTAACAGTCTCTGGATACGTGAGATTTAAGGCAATACTCCACGGTACTCCTAATTCATCTATATTGATGTTTGGATCTGGAGTAATAACAGTTCGTGCAGAAAAATCCACACGTTTTCCCATCAAGTTACCCCTAATCCGACCTTCCTTTGCCTTAAGCCTACTACATATAGATTTAATAGGTCTCCCTGATCTCTGGGTAGCCTGTATGGTAAAGAGAAGTATCAGCTGAAGCATAAAATCATATCTCCAGGAGACATGTCTATATGTTTTAGCAACCATACCCTTGGCTGTCCGGGCAACTCATTGTCGAAATATGTGGCTACATGGAACTGCAACAACTGTGCAAACTCTGAAATGATATGTGCGGGTGCCCCATTTCTCTCTTGTTTTCTCAGATTCTCATTGTGCCTTATAATCATCGCCAACTGATGAGTCAAATCATCCTGCACTCAAAAACATTAAGTCAGAACCAACCTCACACCATAAGGAGAATCAAACACCCCCAGCTGCTATAATTACTTCAACACACACTAATATTAACCACTGAAGCCAGGTAGGTATCCAGTGAAATTCAGAGGGGGGAAAACAGCAGAAGAAGAAGCTTGCCTCACTCCTGGAGGAGGTATCCATCATCACAGAGGGTCTAACAGGAGGTGGAGGAATCGGAAGGACTTGTAGAATCATCCAGTCTGGACGGGCATATTTCGGATTCAAGCCCAACAGTTGGCAGTCTTCATCACTTATTCTCTTCAGGACATTAAGAACCTGCAATACATTTAACAAAATTTTAGTATCATGAAACAATTACTTTAGAATGAAGGCAGTACCATCTTGCACACAGAATGAGTTACCCTCTCTGCTGTAAGTGTCTGTTTCCTTTCCACAGGTTCAGGAAGTTGTTCTTGATCATCACTTTTCTTCCTTTGGGCCTTGTACTCTGCAATCATTTTCATACCTTCAATAGTGAGCTTTGGCTGCTGAGCACCACAACCACCACGACTCTTTTTGACCGGTTCTTCAGAATCTTGACCTTGAACCTCAAGTTCATCACCACCTTCACATTTGGTTTTGTTCTTGCAGGCATCCAATATTTTTTTTAGTCTATTTTTGGGATTCTTTATTTTCAATGCTTGCTTAAACTTGTGGTCTTCCTGCAAGGATACAAGCCAAATGAAAATGTAAAAGCTAAAAATCTATAGCACATTAGAATTAGTTGGAATCTGTGCAAATACTCCCATAAGCAAATTGATTAGATATAAAAAACCTTTGAGGTTCTACTCTTAAAAAGGAGCAGATGTGTGAGACTTGGCCTGATTTGAATACAAAAGTCCCCCCAACTCATCTCAATTTATCTCATTTAATCATTATAACTTTTTTAAATTTCCACACAAAATATAATAAACCATTCAACTTTTTCAAATCCCAAAACAACAATAATATTAAAAAATATTATTCTAACAATATTTTATTCAACTTTCAACTTTCATCGCAACTCATCTCATCTCATCTCATCTCAACTTAACTCACTATCCAAATTTCAAACCAACAAAAAATCTAAGCTCTTTTGCTATTCTAGTCCGTCATAATTTTGATGGTAGTACGTTTGATCCTTGCAATGAGCTGCATTGATCGTCCAATTTCACAATCCATACCCCTTTTAGGTTAAGATTCAGGAAGATCATTCGGCAACAACGTGTTCACTTTATGTTTGTTTCAGTTAAATAATCCCCCCTCATTTTCTTTTCATTTTTTTCATCACAGAATTTTGTGCTCTTATATATGTTCCACGTACTTGAGCTATGCCTACTATCATCAATAAAATTCTTGCTTGCCGATCAAAAAAGTATAATGCTTAAGAAAATCTAACATTTCGAAAACCTGTGGAGTTTAAAATCCTTCTATAGGCAAACAGCTTCAGCCAACATGAAACTACGGCGATTCCAAACTCAATAAGTGCACTCAAACAAATAATGAGTGGGCGGATTTAGGTACCTCGTCGGCCAGAATTTTAGAGCAATTGAAGCAAACACAGCGCATGATGCTGAGCACAGTTTTCATAAACCCAATATGAAACATGGGCTTGGCAAGCTCGAGGTGCCCGAAGTGACCCGGACACTCGGCCATATTCGCTGTGCAAGTCTCGCACTTCATCTTTCTATCAATGGTGCCAAGCCGAGGGTCGCTTAAACCGGCTATCTTCGGCTTGCCCCGTTCCATCGTCTCGCTGTGCTCAATCTGTACTACCGACATTTGTCTCTGCACACCAAAAAGCAATGGTTCGATCAACCCTAATTTTACTTATACAAAAGATGAAAACCCCTAAATCCCCAATTCTCCAACCACGACCATAACCACAGGTACATAACAAAAATAATAAAACGAAGTTTTGCTACGGCGATTTCAGCCGCAGCTGGTCGAAGAATTCCGACTATTTTTTTTTTTCGTTTCTCATAATTTCTCAGCAACCAAACATGAAAACGATTCAAGAAATGTAGAATTACGATCTCGTCGGGGCTGAGTATGCCGAACTGAACCATGCGGACTTTGGCGACCTCCGCCGGGGAGTAGGGGAATCGCATATCCATGCTGACCAGTAGGAAAACAACCCCTAAGTTCTGAAAGAGGAAGAGAAATCGAACGTTACAAAATCCTCAAAACGTTCCTGTTTTCAAAATTTAGGGTTTTTCTATCTTTACTACTTTTGTTTTTCGGATTTTGAAATGCTTCGGCTAGTTTTTACTCTCAGAAGGATCGACTGCGCCGACCTCCATAACTTATGAGGAATCTCTCTCTCTCTCTCAGGAAGGGAGAACCTCTAAGCAAAATAGATCCAGAGCCCTAGAGGTATATTTATAGACGAAGAAAGCCGACTTGCGGGCCTGCAAGACCTGATCCACATGCTATCGTGCACCTGATGCGCACTTACGCTATCTATTTCCCCTCTAAAAGACGGAGTACCCCCCACGTCTGCCCACCACACTAGACTGGTTTGGTCAGAGACTCGATAGTACCACGTAGGACAGATGAGTTGGCCTTGGACCTTGGATCCTTCGAAAGTTACCGAAGAGATAAAAGGTCTCCTATTCATCCTCTCACATTCTATATATTATATTTATATTTATTTTTTAAATTTTTTAAATTTCTTATCTTATTTCTATTATATTAATTGAGCTATTTTATTCATAATCTCTACATCAAATACTTATTAAGAAAAAATATAAAAAATAAAAAACGATATATAGTTTGTATTATAGAGATGATGAATAAAAGTTTTCTATAAATAATCTACGAAAGCTACTCTTGAATAGTTTTCTTTAACGATAGACATAGTTTGATGTTACAAAATTTTCAAACTATCTCATCACATCTCAACATTCAAATACCATTTAAATAGAAATATTTTTTAATTTCAAATTTTTAAATTTTTTATCTAAGCATTATGTAATTATTACAACTTTTCCAAAATTCTAAACAAAATAAAAAAAAAATTCAATTTTTTCAAATTTCAAAACAAAAATTATATTAAACAATAATATTCTAAGTTCTAACCCTCTTTTAATTTTATAATTTTTTATTCAATTTTTTCTCTTTCATTTTCTAAAATTTCATAAAAATCTTAACTTTAAACTATGTCACTATTATTCATAAATTATCTCAATACTATTCACATATTTCCCATCTCATCTATTAACCAAATGAGGCAATTATATATATTCCAACTATTAATTTGTAATTTTTACCCAATCCTTTAATTATATGTTATTGTTTAAATTTATTTGAATTTTAATAGATTTTTATTAAATATTTTATTTGATTTTGTGTTCTTTAATTAAAGAGTGGTGATACATTTTATAAGAACAGGTGGGGGTAGAGCAACGTTAACAAAACTGAGTTTGTTCTTGGCAATAAGTGTCATAGATATATATTGATTTTATATAAGATAGTTATCTCTATTTAGTGGTTGAGAGACAAGAATCGTCATAAGTGTGGCATTGAGCAGTGGAAGATGAAGATGAATCGTCAGAGGCAATGATCAGGAGGAGTCGTCACCGATGAATTAGGATTAAGATTACGTCTTATATCATGATAAGAGAGAGAGAGAGAGAGAGAGAGAGAGAGAGAAAATGGAAATACTCGATTGTATGAAGAAAATTCTAGAGACTTGTATTATCTTTATTCATCAAAAAAGTGAAGTACAAGATTATATATTGTATAGGAGAAATGATATTTGCAGTCGTGATTGTGCAAGCGCCGCGCAGTCTCTTTGAAAAAAGTGAATTAATACGGGACTCACATGAAAAAAAAATTAACTTTTTTAATCGTGGACCCCACTCTTTTTCAAATCAATTACGCGGCGTTTGCACACTTCACGACTGTATGTAACATTACTCATTATAGAGTAACTAATGTAACACCATAACTAGTGTGCACATGATACATGTGATTAAAAATAATCATTATACAATAGACTAGTAATAACATCTATAGGAGAATTCCCCGAATACAAGATATGACGAAGGTAGAATCAGGCTCGTGAAAAATCCTTTAATTAAATAGTTATGCTATGTACAAAATGGGGACTGTAATACAAGCATAGATAATTTTATCTTTAAAATTTTTTAAAATTACTAAAATATCTCTCTTAAAGTGATATTTTTTTTCATTTAATAAAAGGTCTGCACATGCAGTCCTCACTTGAGGATTGCAAATATAATTTCTCTTAATTAAATTGGGATTAAATGATTTCAATAAAACTATCTTAAATTGGGATTGAACTTGATTGTGTTTAAAGGGATGTTCAATTTTGATATCATTGACTATTTAGACATTATCATTGATTTGGAGTCTACTTCTTATTGTATTGAATCTCTCTTATAGAGATTAGTATCAATAAATACCATTCTAATTTAAAAAAAGAAAAAAAGAACAAAAAGTGATTCATTGATGGCAGTAACTACGTTAAATGATTTCAATTAATTAATAAATATGCTAAAACTTTGATTAAAAGTGTAATCAATCCAGTTCGGTCCAAAAAGTCACGGATCAAAATTCTTAATCTATCATTTTTATCGGACCAAATCATTAGCTATCGGTCCAATTTGATCCATGAATATTTTTCCTCTTTTTTCTTCTTTTAACAGAAAAATTGATACAAAAAATTAATTAAATTAGTAAAATTAAAATTGATACATTTTATGTATGATTAATAAATATTAAATAATTTCATTGTATATATGATCAATGGTAATCCCTTGGATGAAAATTATATAATTAACTTATACAACTAATATATATATATATACATTCAGTTGATCTCGATCCGGTCCAATCTAAAAAATTTGCACCCTGAGACCGACCAATAAAACTATCGGTCTAATCTAGTCTTGACCAAACAATTTGGTTCAATTGATTTTTCCGATCCAAATCTATAGTCTTACAATCCTAACTTCAATGAGTTCATTTAAACTTGCAAAATGTGCTTTTAAATTACTTCACTATTATTCATTACTATTTACAAACATTTCGTTACTATTTATAAACTATTTACTACTTTTTCATTATTATTTACAGATCATTTGAGATCATGTTAATATCCAAACATAGTCTTAGTTTGTCTGTTGTTAATGTTTGTATTGAGAAATATCATCATGGTATTCAAAATATTATTGACAACGAACTGGAGTGTTCTTAATCATTGTATGTATATTCAATTTTTTTAAAAAAATAATTAAAAAAAATCCAAGAATATAACAAGTAAAGCCAAAAAAAAAAAATTAGTGTTCACATTTCCCACAAACACAAAATCATTGTTTTCTGTTTGTGGAATTATTCCATGTCTTAAGCATTTTCCTTATTTATCAATGACTAGGAATATTATAGAGTTTTAAATTAGGATAGAATTCTTAAAAAACATCATGAGATTCATAAGTTTGCTTTGTTGTGTTGTTAGCCCTTATAAAAATATATTTATGTTTTCAGAATCATCCTACTTGGAATAATAAGACTGATTAATGCAAAATACTTTAAAGTAAATTAAATATTTCCTTTTACTTTTGAAATAGAAAATTATATATACCATTTGAGATATTTTCTTTATTTATTATTTATAACCAAATAAAATATAGTCATTTATGATTTTATGTGGAGTAAAATAATTAGTTACTTTTATACCTAGATTTTATATCTAGTCCCAATTACCAAAAAACAAAAAAAGGTATCAAAATGATGATAACAAGATTCAACATAACAACAAAAATAACAACAACAACAACAAAAAACATTTTTTTTCCAACCAAAACGACATCCATCAAATGAAAAGGAAAAAAATATAAACAGTAATAACATATACCAACATTGATTTTGATTATATGGTACAAGTAAAGATGACAATAGCAATATACGTAAAACAATTATAAGGAATATGATCTAGAAAATTTCATTTGGATAGGAGAGCCTCCTAAAAAGAAGAAGATGAGAAGAATAAGAGAATTCTATTACTTTTTGGATATTGTTACGATAATCTTCTGCAATACATATATTGTCATAAACCTTAAGCATATGCCCTAGTCGACCACAGGCCGATACACGCAAATAAGCAGTCAAATCCTATAGTTATGGAATTTGGCTGACCGAGGCAACAATAATATATAAGCACACTGGTATTTGTGACGCCCCCAAATTCCGCTTGGGATTGAACGGACATTTGAAGTGTCGAGACATGCAACACAAGGTTACCTGCCCCCATTCATGACATATAAGATACAATGTTCCTATTATGCATCTAGCATTATGCAATATTCGCAACGGATAATTTTTTTCTTTAGCAATACTATGCACCAAACTAAAATATCCCAAATACTTGAAAGATATATCATACATAAAGGCATACTAAATAGCCGTGATCACCACACTAGTCTAAAATGGTTGTGATCAAAAGAATACTTAAGATACAACTCCAAAAGTACAAGTATTAACCTAAGTTAAATACTATATCATCATCAATATCGCACCGTGGCCTAGTCGACCGTATTCAGTTGGTCAAATTCCAAATCTCCTTTGGGTCCTGTAACAAGATCTACCATTCGGGGGGAATGGTAGTTGGGACTACCACAGTGAGATTTGATTACAAATCTCAATAAGTTAACATAAAACTCACACATAGGTTAAAAATGCATGCATGGCAGTAAAAGTATAAATGCATAATTATAGTCATACATAAACATAGTATAACTTGACATATAGCATGATTTAACCAGAACTTAAACGTAAACTGAACTTGACTTAACATGGCATAAACTTAAGCTTAAAACATAACATGAACAATCAACATAACATGAACGTGAAACATAACATGGACATGAACATAACATAACATGAACGTGAGCTTGAACGTATCATAAACGTGAACATAACATGATGTGAACATGAACTTGGAACATAACATGAACATGAACATAACATGTACGTGAGCATAACATAACATGAACTTGATCTGAAACTTGACTTAACATAAACTTGGAATCTTATTTAATTGTCTTGATTAATAACGTGCATTAATACGTACTCCACAGTTGTTGTGGCCCCACGTATTCAAGTAACATAAAACATAATACGTACTCCACAGTTGTTGTGGCCCCACGTATTCTACATGTCACAATTGCTGTGTCTCATGTAGTGTATGCTCCACAGTTGTTGTGGCCCCATACTTCATGCTCCACAGTTGTTGTGGCCCCATGAATTCACATAACATAAAATATAATACGTACTCCACAGTTGTTGTGGCCCCACGTATTCTACATGTCACAATTGCTGTGTCTCATGTAGTGTATGCTCCACAGTTGTTGTGGCCCCATACTTCATGTAACATAAAATATAATACGTACTCCACAGTTGTTGTGGCCCCACGCATTATAAGTAACATAAATATAATACGTACTCCACAGTTGTTGTGGCCCCACGCATTATAAGTAACATAACATTAAATATAATACGTACTCCACAGTTGTTGTGGCCCCACGCATTATAAATAACATAAAATATAATACGTACTCCACAGTTGTTGTGGCCCCACGCATTATAAATAACATAAAATATAATACGTACTCCACAGTTGTTGTGGCCCCACGCATTATAAATAACATAAAATATAATACGTACTCCACAGTTGTTGTGGCCCCACGCATTATAAATAACATAACATAAATATAATACGTACTCCACAGTTGTTGTGGCCCCACGCATTATAAGTAACATAAATATAATACGTACTCCACAGTTGTTGTGGCCCCACGCATTATAAGTAACATAAAATATAATACGTACTCCACAGTTGTTGTGGCCCCACGCATTATAAATAACATAAAATATAATACGTACTCCACAGTTGTTGTGGCCCCACGCATTATAAATAACATAAATATAATACGTACTCCACAGTTGTTGTGGCCCCACGCATTATTATAACATAACATGTCTTATCTTTCTTAATGCATGTGATATTATTTAATATCATATACTTTTCTAACATGGCGTATACTTGTAAATGGCATAATATGATTTAATCATAAACATTTCATGGCATACATGTATCATATGGCATACTTAACATGGCATACTTATAACATACATCATTGTATGGCAGAAAAGATTATTTAACAGATAATTATTCATGAGAGATTAAATCATACGTAACAGATAAACATGTAATGACATAGCATGACATGGCATATACGATAACATACATACATAAATTGTAGTTCTCTTACCCATCACACATACACAATAAACTGATAGTAAGTTAGAGGCTAACTTACCTCGATCGTCGCGTTCTATGAGAATAGAGCGCGAGACACGAGGAACTGCACAACAGCTGGAAGAGGAACACTCGAGTCCTTAAGATTTTCACTTCTGAACTCAATTGCCATATTGTAAGCACTTGCAACACCACGGCCAACTTGAGGTTTCACTATACTCGGAAGAGATAAATTGACTTCAGAAAGCCTTTGCACTAAAACAAGTTCATTAAAATTATCAATAACAACCAAACAAACAACTCATTTCTCAATCCATATACTCTTAGCCATAGTCAACCACAAGATGACACCAGTCATCCCGGACTATAATCCATATCATCACTGCTTCGGGACACTGTCATACAGTTTCCCAACATTACACCATACGCTCCACACTTCTCTGCTACGCCATTCAACCCTTCGTGACACGCCATCCGATGTATCACGACTTAATACAGAGTACACTCACGTGAACTCTCTTCCATCCACACTACAATACCCATCACTGCGATACACGTCTCACGGTGCATCGCTACGCGACACGGAGTACGCGCTACGCGTACTTCCTTCGCTACAACTCTCATCAACACGATGCACATCACACGATGCATCGCCATACAACACGGAGTACACTACATGCGTACTCCCTTCCTTCTACGACACACATCACTACAGTGCACGTCGCGCGGCGCGTCGCTGCATTACACAGAATACGCTACACGCGTATTCTCTTCACACAACCCGCCGTATCACATCTACGGCATCCATCTCACGCCTATACTTCACAGCACAGTCCACAAAATACACAATCAAACGCAACACTTCACAACCACACTTCGCTTCACAACTACGCAACGAATTCCACAAATACAACTACACAATCCACAAACCAACCAACTAACTATTTTAAACGTAAAATAACTAGAGATAGAAGGTTATACCATCGACGGGATAACCCGTGCGTCGCTCGTTGTTCGTCACGAACATGCGTCGGAGGAACGTACGTGGCGGCGTACGGTGGCTGTCCACCACATAAAGTGGTAGTTTGGGCTTGAGAAAGGCTAGGCGTGGTCTTGGAAGACTCATGATTTTACAGCTGTCGGTGAAGAACAAATTACGTGATTTACGGAAAAGATAATCTATACGCGTGATTCCAGATGAGGGTAAAGACGAGAGAGATGTGATTGCTGTCGGGAAATAATCTAAAACTGATAATTTTAGCGGGCTGTTACAGTATTGGTTTAGACAAATGCCATTGCATCAAATTTAAGAGAATATAAATAAAATGAGTTGCATAGGACTAGTCAAATAGAGGGAACTTCAAATATGAGTTATAGTATTTTCAAAACTTTCTTTATATTGGAAGATGCACTATTCATCTTTAAAAGTAATATTTTATTCTAAAATCTCATACCCAATTGTTCCATAACATTTCTCACATTTTTCATTTTCAAAAATGATATATTCAAAAGCGATATTTATTCCAAAATATCAGACCCACATTTCCCACAATAATTTAAATAAAAATTAAATTATTAATTAATATATGATTAGTGTAGTTATAAAATATGAAAAAAAAATTATATTATTATTATTTTGACTAATCCAATGTGAGGTTATGGCTTGAATGGTTTTGGATTTATGGAAAACACATACTTTTAGCTACATTTTAGAGATAGCTTTGATGAAACCAATGTCAATGCCCTAAATGGTCTGATACAGATCCAAGTCCATGTGAAATGAATGATCTTGTCTCTCTTTCTCTATCTTGAACACTTAGGCCTTATTTGGTTACACAAATAAGATGGGATGCAATTAAAAATTTGTGAATCGTAGTGAGATAATTTATAAATAATGGTAAAATGACTTTACTTGAGATTTTATGGGGTTTTGGAAAAGGGAAAAGAAAAAGTTGAATAAAAAAATTATAAAGTTAAAAGAGGGTTAGAACTTAGAATATAAGTTTTTAATATTATTTTTGTTTTGGGATTTAAGAAACTTGAATTATTTTTTGTATTTTGTTTTTAAGTTTGAAAAAGTTTAGATGATTAAATAATGATTAAATGAAAATGTTAAAAATTTGAAAGTGACAAATATTTATATTTAAATACTGTTTAGATGTTGAGATGATATGGTTAAAAGGTTTGTGAAACCAAACCAAGCCCTAGCTTCTCAAAAGCTTCTCTGTAGCTTTTTCCCTAATTCTTTATTTGCAACAACCCCCCTTTCAAAACATATTGTCTGCAAGGTGGGAATATGTTTCCCAAGTGGCTTTGTCAGCTTCTTGACCTTGCTAATGAATTAACAACTCTACTTTTGTTCTGTTCCTACTTGGTTGTTTAGCATACCAAGACTTCTTTTGGTTTAAGCCTGAGGATTCTCTAGACATCCACTGGAGGTAGTACTGGAATAATAGTGAACCTGGCACCCAATTTCTTCTTAAATTGGGAAACATGAAAGGTGGGGTGGATTTGGGTCGAGAGAGATAGATCAAACCTGTAAGCAACCTTCCATACCCTCTATTAAAGTTGAAAGGGGCCATAAAAAGAGGAGCTAGCATGAGGTTGCACCTGTGAGCTAACAAGGTCTGTCGATAAGGTTGAAGCCAAGGGTACACCCAATTTTCGACTTCAAATTCATTTTCCTTTCTCTTCAAGTGCGTGCATATTTCTACATGCGATTTTGTGCCTTGTGTAAGTTGTGACAAAGCAACTACAATATTTGGTCTTAGGAGTGAAAGTTAGCTTCCATAGCCTTCATTCATGCAGTACCAGATATATAACTAAAGGGTTGGGGGTGGATACTCATAAAAGGCCTCAAGAGGATAAGTTTGGTTGACATGTGTGATGTGAAGTTATAATACCACTACACTAGAGGGAACCATAAGGACAAGTCTTTTGGTTGATCTCCAGTGAAGCATATTAAGTAGTTTTCTAGGGTTTTGTTAACTAGTTCAGTTTGAGGATGATAAGCTATACTCATAGACATTTGGACCCTCTAAAGGGTAAACAATTCTTGTCAAATGTGATTGGTGAATCTGTTGTCTCAGTCAGTTAGAATTGAGATAAGTCTATAGAGCTTGAATATTTGTTTGAAAAAATGTTCATCCACATTTATATAAGTGTATGTGTGTTAATGCAAGTGAAATGACAGTATTTAGTGAGCCTATCGACCACTACCTAAAGACAATTAAATCTATATGAGTTAGGAGGCCATTTCACAGAGTCCATGGTTATGTGAATCCAAGGTTAAGTTGATATAAGAAGGGGTTGCAGTAACCCACTTGGGTGAGTGTTATTTATCTTGACCATTTGACATAGATGTACAACAAATTTTTTGTATAAGAGTTGCCCTTCCCTCATGGTGTAATCAAGCTTAATTTATTCTCTCAAAAGAAGGTAATGAGCTCCTGTAATTGTTCATCAGTGGCATAGGTTGCCCATAAATCATCCATCCAATCTACAGTTGGAAATGTGATCAACATTAGGGAGCCTTCATCCTCTTTCCCCTTACTTGACAGGGCATCAAGAACCCTATTTTTTGCTTCTTTTTTATATTCTACTTTGAAATTATGTCCCAAAAAGTTGGTGATCCATTTGTGTTGTATGGGGTATCCACCTTTTGGTTTAGTAATTACTTAAGACTGTTGATAAATTTTGACCACAAAAGTTTATCCCAGAAGGTAATATCTCCATTTAAGTACAGTTGAGACAAGAGCAAAAAACTATTTCTCATAAGTGGAAATCATCAAGGATTTTTCCTTTAAAGTTTGGCTATAAAAATCTAAGAATCTTCCTTTTTACAGTAACACTACTCCTACAGCAGTCCCTGAAACATCACACTCAATAGTGAAGGGAATAGAGAAATCTGGTAGTGCTAAGATTGGAGATTATGTGACAGTTTCTTTCAAGATAGAAAGCAACCTTAGCTTCTTCAATCTAATGAAAGTTATCATTCTTGAGCATCCTGTTAATGGTGAAACAATTCTCCCATAGCCCTTAATAAACCTACGGTAATACTCAATCAATCCTAAGAATCCCCTTAGTGCCTTAAGGAAATTGGGAAGTGGTCATTCCTTCATAACTTCCAACTTGCTAGTATCAACTCAAACCATTTGAGCAGAAATTAAGTGGCCAAGATAAGCAATCTCACTACACCCAAAATGAAACTTAGATTTTTTGGCATAAAACTGGTGTTGTCTTAAGGTTTCCAAGGCTACCTATAGGTGTTTCACATGTTCCAACTCTATCTTACTCTACACAAGAATGTCATCAAAGAAAATAAAAATAAACTTTCTTAGATAAGGGAGAAATACCTCGTTCATAAAACTTTGAAAAGTGAAGGGTGCATTAATTAGCCTAAATGGTATAACTAGGAACTTAAAATGCCACTCATGTGTTGTAAATGTAGTTTTATGGAGATCTATGGGCTTAACTCAGATTTGACGACCTTAAATCCAGCTCAAAAAAATTATTGCTCCATTATCTCATCCATCAACTTCTCTACCACTTGTATGGAAAATTTATATTTAATGGTGACATTGTTAAGCCCTCTATAATCCACACATAGTTGCTATGTAGTATCAGATTTCCTAACCAAAGGGACTGGAGAGGAGTATGAGTTTCGGCTAGGTTGTATAATTCCTAAAGTCAACAACTCTTGGACTATTTTCTTTATTTCATCGCTCTGAAAAGTATGGGTATTTGTAAGGACTAATTGATATTGGTTAGTGTCTAGGATCAAGATAATGGTATTTTCATGCATTCAGGAAGGAGGTAGCCCTTTTGGTTCACAAAATACATATGTATACTACCTCAATAGTGATTGTGATGTTGTTGGTGGTTCACTTCCTACTATCTATTCAATATTCATTTCTTTTTCTAAAACTTATAAAATCACTCCTGTGTTTTTCTAGCTTATTGAATTTGTTAAAGGGGCCATTTTCAATCATTTGAGATGCAACTAGCCCCTTCAACTCCACACTTTTCTTTCATGACTAAACTTCATATTCAGTTCCTTAAAATCCAAGACAATGGAACCTAACTCTTTGAGCCACTAGGAATAAACTCTACACTAACAACCCTCACCTTAACCCTTTTAGTGTAATCTAATGGCAATTTTGCCTTGTTGACTACTACTAGATATAAAAAATTGTGAGTTGATCTCGTATCAACAAGGATGGTTACTCATTAGATTCCATGGCTTTTGGATTGTGGGAGCATGTTAAGACATGTAAGGAAATTCCAGGGTTAACATGAGTAGCACTCAAGTCCACTCCCTGCTTCCCCCTCTTTCTCGACTAAAACCATCTCCTGTTCAAGATCCCCCTTTTACTTGTAATAATTCCTCTAACAACTAGAGTTTTGGGCTTTGGCATTTATGTCTTATGTTCCACTTGGCATCATAATAATAAAAAATTCATTTTTCTCTCATATTCTTCATTTGATGTTGGTTAATCATTTGGATAGATAAAGTAGTTTTGGGCACATTTTTATTGGTCTCATTCAAAGTTAGGTTTGGGGTCTTAAGTATCCATGGATCAAGTATGCATTGTATATTATATTTGGGTTTTTCTGTACAGGTTAACATTCTATTCTTCTTGCTAGGCTATAGGTTGCTAATAAGGTTGGCAGATTGAACATCCTCAATGGAAATCTTATGTTACCACGTAACCCATTGAGAAAGTAGCTTAGCTTATAAGTGTCTAAGAGCTCTCTTAACTTATTGGATAGGGTCTCAAACCGAGCTTGGTAATTCTCCATAATCCCATTTTGTCTCAGCTTAGTGAGGGACTACATAGGGTCGTCATGAGCATTTGGTCCAAAACTCAACAACAATGCCTTGATAAAAGACTCTCAATCAGTCATCTACCCAGATTCCTCTAGATCTTGAAACCAAACCATAATAGAGCTTTATCTTTCATGTGAAATGATGATACTCTGATGCAAGGATAATACTAAATACAATCATAGGGGATACAAGCCACACATACTCTTTTTCAAAAAGAGTGCGGTCCATCATTAAAAAAATAATTTTTCTTGAGGATCTCAAATTTACCTACTTTTTTCAAGAGAGTAATGAGACTTGCACACCCTAAGATTGCAAATATAATTTCTCCTAATACAATGATGGTGCAAAGTATCATGAAAAGTAAAAACCTGATGTACCTTATTGATCTAGCCAGCGGGGTCTTCACAATGGAAGATAGGGAACTCCAATCATATGGTACTGGCTTGAATTTCACCCACATTTTGTTGGTTGATTGTAGTTTCTTCCTGCCAGAACAACAAAAGATGGTTACCTTGACTGTGATTTTGATTTTTCTTTTGTAGCTCCACTGTTAAGGTTGCCAACTACTAAACTATGGGATTGGTATGCCTTTTGAGTGCCAACAACATATCTATCATACCAATTTTGTAACACACCTTATGTTACTAAAGAAAATGACCCATAAAATTTCATTTCAAGGGAAGAGCCTTCGTAGAAGAAGAATACGATGAGAGGAATAAATGAATTCTATTATTTTCTGGATACCATTACAAATAGAATCCTTAGCCGTATACCTCAGTCTATGGCCATGGGCCGATACACACAAATAAGTAAATGGCCTTGGGCTTATACAAGCAAATAAGCAGCCAAATCCTATAATTATGGAATTAGGCCAACCGAAGAAATTACAATCCACGCCTGCTAACAAGATTACTATAACTAAGACCATTAATAATGGCCTAGTCAAAGTTTGGTAAAAATTTAACTAGAAAATTCACTTTTATAAATTTAACCAGTTACTTTTTAACAATACAAAATAACAAACTTTCTAAATTTATCACTATCTATTAAAATATTGATTATCTAGTCTATTTCCACTATATATAATTCTCCAAACTCTAAAATTTCAACTAAGAAAATCTCAATACGAATCAACTTGAAAAGTGAAAGACAGTAGAGGAAAAAAACTACAAAAACCTGTTAGGTCTAATTTCATGATTTAGCAACATTAGAAAATGTTCATTAATTTATTGAAAATGTTAAAAGGAAATCATGCAATCGAAGGTTGTGGCAATGAACATCAAGTACCAGAAGCTTACCGGAAAAAAGATCAAGGGTCCTTGAGAAAATAGTGGTCGATGTTTTGTTTCTCTAGCTGTGACAAGCGATGAAGATAGAAGCAAGAAGATTATTTCATGGCGAAAATATCATTTGGCCAGCAATTTGCGATGACTATATTTGGCTCATAAGGTTAAAGAAGATCACATCCCCTCTCTCCTTCGATTAGATTCCCTTTTATTGAGGCCCTTGGGAGTAGTGAGGAAACACAGTTTTATGTCACCTCACCCTTTGCAGGTCTGACTTGTCTTTCTCCTAAGCTCTTGCCTTGTCTCTTTTCTCTTGTTTCTTGATAAATTTTAAAGTGGACCGAGCTTGGTACATTTTAAGCTTAGTATATTTACCCCCAAGAAGTAATTTCAACACAAAGTCTATTAAGCATTAGTATAATGCAACCCAATTGCATGAGGTTGGAGTAAAGTTTAAGGGGAGCTCAGTAAAATGCTTGCTTGATTTGATGTTTGAGAATGGAGTGTTGGAAATCCCAACCTTAGTCATATACCAAGATACAAAAACTCTTGTCTGAAATGTCATGGCCTTGGAGCAATGTCACTGGCTATATGATGGACATGTTACTAATTATTTTCATATATTAGATTTCCTTCTCGGATTTACCAAATATATGGATTAACTTATTCAGAAGAGAATCTTGGTTTGTTAGGTAGGTGAGAGCAATGAGGTGATAACTTTGTTTAAAAGGATCAAGGTAATGTATTTCCAAGCTCGGACTCTACTCTCTTTCTTTTGCATAGAAGTTTGAATGCATCCTATGAGGAACCTCACCATAGATGGAAGGCTAAATTGAAAATTAATTATTTAAGCACTACTTGAAGAATAGCTTCTACAATATATAGTGCCATTACTCTCCTAATATTCACTTCCATACAAACACTTTGCTCTATTATCTTTGTACCTAAGATCGTGTGAAGCTACTTACCTTTAAATCTAAAAGTGTGAATCAATATATAATTCAAATGGTATTCAGGTGCAATGTATGTTTTACTCTTTAATCCTTGTATCTACATGGGATTATGGTATGAAATAAATCTTTTTAGAATAGATGGATGATTATACACTTCCTATCCTCTTACCACACCACTTTACTATTTTAGTGTATTTGAATTTTTTATTATTATTATTTTCTTTTAAGTATTTTTTTAACATCCTTAATCATTAAGAAAAAATTAAAAAAATATACAACCTCATCATCTTCTTCCTGTTCATCTTCCTCTTCCTCTTCATCTCATCTGTATCTTCTTGTATTTGCTCTTCCATTTCATCTTCTTCTAGTTCTACTTCTCCTCCTATGTTTAAAGGGTAGAATAGTCTTCATGAAAATCTTCAGTTGGTGAAATAGAGGTATGGATTTCTTTATTCCATTATACTTTGATAATATTCTCTTGTTGGTATATAAAACAATGTGTTCTTTGTTTTTAGTTACATTTTATGATGTTTCAAGTTGAAATATATACACCAATCAAAATATTATATAAAAAATTTGGAAAAACATTCACAAAACCAACGCTACAAATCTATAAGCATTAACAATATTCAAAATAATAAAACCAGCCACCATAGGTCTATAACATTACCACCACCACAAACAGTACTCAAAATCAAAGCACATCACCCCCACAATAGTTAATATTTATAGTTTCAAATCCAACATTAACATCACAAATAATATTAAAACTTGAAATCTATTTAAAACAATACTATTGAAGTACAACCAATCAAGCACTACTTTTCCAACATAATGTATAAATCTACTAAAATTTATTCTCTCGATATGTATTTATGGTGACTTTAATACCGCATGCCCAATACATTGAATTCATATAAACATTATTCCTTTCCACTTTGATTATACAACCGCGGACAATTGCGAATTTGTTTATTCTAGTAGAGTTGGTTTTATAATCTACATAAAATATGAGTGTACATTTGAGTTAAAGGTTGAAATGTAATACTTGTAGAGCGGACTATGAATTTAGTGGTTCTTCAAATTCGGAAAAGAATACTTAAAGCATAGATTGCTGAAAGAAAAACTCTTTCTTTGAAGATCTTTCGATACGATCAAGGCATGTGATTCTTTATTACGCTATGTTTTATATTTGTGTCATATAGACTATTCTAATTGCTTTTCTTTCTATACTTTTTTTATTCAACTCTTATGATAGATCTCACGGGTGCTTAGGTATTTATTTTAGATTAAGAAATTTGCAATATCACTCATGCATAATATAATACTACGATTGAGGTGAGTTTATGTATGAACTTTTATAAAGAGACATGTTTTAGGAGGTCAAAATGATTATAGCCTTTTATTGACCCGCAGGGGTTGACAATTTCACATTGTATTTAAAGGCAACAGTTTTGAGCCTCTAATACTTTTTATTTACATTCCCATACTACCTAATTTTTCGTCTAACATATTTATTGTTAATCTTTTGTCTACATTCTTTTTCTCACATTCTCTCCACAGCTCGCTTTTTATGTCATTGTTTCCATTTTCACTCTCTTCTGCGTCTTCTTGCTCTTCCTCTGCCCCTTCTTCATCCTTTTCTTCTAGTTCATCTTCCTCTTCATCTCCTCATTTTCTTCCCTCTCTTCCTCTTCCTCTTTTCCTTCATCTTGATCATGATCTTCTATTTGCTCTTCCATTTCATTTTCCTTTTCCTCTTCTAGTTCTACTTCTCCTTTTTGTATTAAAATGATGGAATAGTCCTCATAAGGATCTTTAGTTGATGAAATAGAGGTATGGATTTCTTTATTCCAGTATCCTTTGATAATATTCTATTGTTGGTATATAAAATAATGTGTTATTTATTTTTAGTCACATCTTAAGATGTTTCAAGTTTGAGTTGTATACAAGAATCAAAATATTATACAAAAAATTGGGAAACAAATTAACAAACCCAACGCTACAAATCCATAAGCATTAATAATATTCAAAACAATAAAGCTCATCACCATGGGTCCATAAAATCATCACCACCATAAATAATACTCAAAATAAAAGCACATCACTATGGGCACACCATTGCTACAATTGTTAATATTTATAGTTTCAAAATTAACACCAACATCCCAAATAATATTTTAAACTACAAATTTACTTTAAAAAAAACACTATTGAAGTACAACCAATTCAACACTACTTTTCTAAATAAATGTATATATTTATTAAAACTTATTCTCTTGATACATATTTAAGGTCACTTCAATACTACATGCCCAATATATCGAGTTCACATAATGATAACTCATTTCCACTTTGATGATGCAACTACAGACAATTGCTAATTAGCATGATATAGCAGAGTTGGTATTTTAATCCACATACAATATTGAGTGTAGAATGAGTTAGAGGTTGAAATGTAATACTTGCGGAGCAGGCTATGAATTTAGTGGGTTCTCCAATTTCATAAAAGAATACTTAAAGTTGAGATTGCCAAAAGAAAAACCATTTCCTTGAAGATCTTACGATACAATTAAGGTATGCATTCTTTATTACGCTATGTTACAATAATATTTACTTTTTATTATCTTTTCTATATTTTTATATTGGCGTCATATAGACTATGTTAGGTGTTTTTTTATTTTTTTTAACTTAACTCTTATGATGGATCTCACTGGTGCCTTGGTATTTATTTTGTACTAAGCAATTTGCTTTGTCATTCATACATAATATAATACTACGACTGAGGTGAGTTTATGTATCAACTTTTATATAGATATGGTACATTTTTTTAAATAGACATGTCTTAGGAGGTTAAAATGCTATACCCTTTTATTGATCCACAAGGGTTGACAATTTCACAATGTATTAAATAAAGATAACAATTTTGAGCCTTTAATACTTTTTATTTACATTCCCACACTCCCTATTTTTTCATGTAATATATTTTTTGTCAATCTTTTGTTCACTTTCTTTTTCTTTCATTCTCTCCATGGCTCACTTTTTATGTCCCCCTATTTTCCATTTTCACTCCATTCCTTTTCTTTTGTCCTCTATCTCTTTCCCTTCTTCTTCGTCCTCTTCTTCTAATTCATCTTCCTCTTCCTCTCCTCCTCTTCTTCCTTCTCTTCCTTATCCCCTTCTTGTTCATTTTCATCTTCTTGTATTTGCTCTATTTTTTCATCTTCCTCTTCCTCTTGTGGTTCTACTTCTCATTTCTATGTTAAAAAGGTGGAATAGTCCCCATAAAGATCTTCGGCTAGTGACATACATGTATGTATTTCTTTATTCCATTATAATTTGATAATATTCTATTGTTGGTATATAAAAGTGTTATTTGTTTTTAGTCACATCTTATGATGTTTCAAGTTTGAGATGGCCAAAGGCCTGTGGTCTGATAGGCAAAACTCCCAAGCCTCCAAAATGAAGGTCTTGGGTTCTAACCCCCCTCCCCAAACATATCAAAAAAAAAAAAGGTTTGAGATGTATACACCAATTAAAGTGTTATACAAAAAACTGGAAAAAAAATATACTAACCAATGCCACAAATCCAAAAACATTGATAATATTCAAAATAATAAAGCTTGCCACTATGGGTCCATAGCATCACTATTACCACAAACAGAACTCAAAATCAAAACAGATCACTATGGCCACACTACCGCCACGACATATACCATTTATAGTTTCAAAATCAACTCCAACATCACAAATAATTAAAACTACAAATCTACTTAAAACAACATTACTAAAGTGCTACCAATCCAACACTACTTTTCTAACATAATGTTTAAATTTACTAAAACTTATTCTCTCTATATATATATATTTAAGGTGACTATAATACCACATGCGCAACATATTGAGTTCATATAATGATAACTTCTTTCCACTTTGATGATACAATTGCCGACAATTGTGAATTAGCATAATCTAGTAGAGTTGGTTTTTTAATCCACATATAATATGAGTGTAAAATGAGTTTGAGGTTGAAATATAATACTTGTGGAGTGGGCTATGAATTTAGTGGCTTCTCCAAATTTAAAAAAGAATATTTAGAGTAGAGATTGCCAAAAGAAAAATTCTTTCATTGAAGATCTTACGGCATAAACAAGTTATGCGATTTTTTAAGATGCTATGTTACAATAATACTCATTTAATATTATTTTTTTCTATATTTTTATATTGGCGTCATATAAACTATGCTAGTTGTTTTCTTCTTATTTACTTTTTTTACTCAACTCTTATAATAAGCAATTTGCTTTATAAATCATGCCTAAGCAATTTACTCAACTCTTATAATAAGCAATTTTCTTCTTATTTACTTTTTTTACTCAACTCTTATAATAAAGCAATTTGCTTTACTCAACTCTTATAATAAAGCAATTTGCTTTACTTTTCTTCTTATGCTAGCAATTTGCTTTAACGGTGCTAGGTATTTATTTTGTACTAAGCAATTTGCTTTATAAATAATGCCTAATATAATACTAGAAGGTCAAAATGACTAGACTTTTATTCACCCACAGGTGTCGACAATTTCACATTGTATTTGAATGTAACAATTTTGAGCCTTTAATAATTTTTATTTAAATTCCTGCACTCCCTGATTTTTTCATATAACATATTCATTGTTAATCTTTTGTCTACTTCTTTTTTCACACATTCTTTCCACGACTCACTTTTTATGTCTTTCTCTTTTCTATTTTCACTCTCTTCCTCGTCTTCTTCCTCTTCCTCTTCCCCTTCTTCTTCGTCCTCTTCTTCCAATTCGTCTTCGTCTTCCTTTCATCTTTTTCCTCTCATCTTCTCCCTCTTCTTCCTTCTCTTCTTCTTGTTCATCTTCATCTCCATTTTCTTGTATTTGCTCTTCCTTTTTATCTTCTTCTTCCTCTTCTAATTCTACTTCTCCTTTCTATGTTACAAGTTTGAAACAGTCCCTATGAAGATCTTCGGTTGGTGAAATAAATGTATGAATTTATTTATTTCATTATACTTTGATAATATTCTATAGTTGGTATGTAAATGTGTTTTTTTAATTTTTGGTCACATCTTATGATGTTTCAAGTTTAAAATGTATACACCAATCAAAATATTACACAAAAAATTAGGAAAAAAAATATACAAAACCAATGCCTCAAATCCATAAGCATTAACAATATTCAAAACAATAAAACCCGCCTCCATGTGTCCATAAAATCACCACCACCATAAATAGTACTCAAAATCAAATTACATCACTATGGCCACACCACCACCACAACAAATAATATTTATAGTTTCAAAATGAACATCATCACAAATAATATTTAAAACTACAAATCTACTTAAAACAACACTACTAAAGTACAAACAATCCAATACTACTTGCCCAACATAATATATGAATCTACTAAAACTTATTCTCTCAATATGTATTTACTATTTGAGGTAACTTCAATACTACATGTCCAACATATCGAGTTCATATAATGATGACTCATTTCCATTTTGATGATACAACTACGGACAATTACAAATTAGCATGATTTAGTAGAGTTGGTGTTTTAAGCCACATACAATACGAGTGTACAATGAGTTAGAGGTTGTAATATAATACTTGTGGAGCATACTATGAATTTAGTGGGTTCTCAAGTGTCAAAAAAGAATACTTTGAGCAAAGATTGCAAAAAGAAAAACTCTTTCGTTAAAGATCTTTCCGTACAATCAATGTATGCGATTTTTTATTATGTTATGTTATAATAATATTCACTTGATATTGTCTTTTCTATATTTTTATATTGGCGTCATATAGACTATGTTAGTTGTTTTCTTATTTTTTACTTTTTTGTACTCAACTCTTATGATGGATCTTACTAGTGCCTATGCTCATGACTGGTTGGCGAGGTGGTCACCGTTGGTCTCATGACGCTATATGGCATGCGTTAGGTGTAATGACCTTCGTCGGCTCTATCCAACCGCCTAGAGAACTGGCCAAACACAAACAGATTTAGTCTTGATGGGTAGCGGATAGCACCCTCAGCCGTGAGCCTCTTGGGTGCACAGTTACATACACCCATAACGCATTATGCATGCCATGCATAGTCAGGGTATGCTTTACATACAGTGTGCACTTAAGTGTACAGTGCCCGATCATGTACTTGGTTCTTGCCTCTGTTTTTCGTGCACAGTATCATGCAGTTCACTTAAGTGCATAGTTCTCACCCATGTACTTGTTTCTCGCCTTGTGCAGAGTAGGTGCATATCTTTCCTTCATGGATAGTGTCATGAGTAAACTATAAAAATAAGAGATGAAAAGTCGAGAACACTTATCTGAGAGGAAATTTATCTACTCATTCAGAGATGATTTCGTAAGCCAGAAGATCATCATTCTCTTACTTCCAGTGTAGAGAATAAGATGATCCTATAGACGACGCCAACTATTAAGGACAAAAATGGCCTAACAAGCCGGAATAGGATAAAAAGTCATCCTCATCCCATGGAGGTGACTCAGTGTCTCAATGATGCAGTTTAAAGCACACGATGGTGGTTTAAGGCATTGGTACGATGCCCATATGTACATCCATAGCCATAAATAGTAAAAGAATACTAGAAATGCAAACAAATGAGATACACATATTTACGTGGTTCGGCACATAGCCTATGTGCACAGATCGTTTGAGGGCAAATCCACTATGATGAGAGTATTTAACAGTCTTTCATGGTCTGTTGAACCTTACTGTGCAAATAGGGGTCGTGACCCTTTTTTTTTCCAAAAAAAGATGGCCATGCTAGAGTCTCTTGCAGTAAAAAGGGGATAGCTAAAATTAAAATAGAATTGTTGAGTCTGGTGTAGGAGATTTTAAAGCAACTTAGCTATGATTTGGCCAAATTTTGACTTTGGCTAGGCCACTACTAATGCACTGAAACAAGCAAATAAAACTTACAAGTAAGACAACTGGTTCAGTAAGAACCGAAACTAGGGGGGAGTATTGGTCGGTCCGGCCCGGAAAAACCGACCGGACCGGGAGTAGTCTCGGTCGGTCTCGGTCTGAATTTCCCTGGACCGATTGATTTCGGTTCGGTCTCGGTCCAGGGGTTTTTCACCCCGGACCGGACCGAATGAAAATATATTATTAATATATTTTATTATTTATATATTAATTATAATTGTATATAATTATTTATAATTTTTATCTAACTTTAATATTTATTATTCTAATTATTAATATTTATAATTTTATACTAATACTAATATTTAATTTTATACTAACTTACTAAGACTAAGACTAAATGACTAACTATCTAAAATTCTAAATTAATAAATCACTACTAGTTATTACATGATATTTATATCTAGTTATTAGTTATAAACTTATAGTAAATAAGTAAATAAATATTACTAATTTAATATACTAATACTACTAATAGACTAATAGTATTAGACTATTAGTATATAGTAAATTACTAATATATATAACAGACTAATAGTAAATTAGTAATATATATATTAAATTAATATGTTTAAGTTATTATCTATTAGTATTTAGTACTAGACTACTAGTGTAACTAGTGTTATTAACTTATTACATATTATTAGTTACTAGTTATTAACTTATTACATCTAGAGTCCTAGACTATCTAGTTATTAGACTATAGTAAATAAGTTAATAAATATTACTAATTTACTATATATTAATAGACTAATAGTATTAGTAGTATTGTATTATTAATATATATAATATATTCTATATAATGGGATATTATTAGTTATATATATTAAATTAATTTCTTTAAGTTATTATCTATTACTCTATTAGTACTAGTATAATAATATATTTATTATTACACTAACACTAGTACTAATAATATACTATTATATATATATTTAATAGATGTATATATTTATTATATATCTATAATAAATATAATAGTATATTAGTACTAATATAATAATATATGTGATGACCCGCTTTTACGTGTATTTTCACTGAAGGAATATTTTAATTTAATTAATATAATAGTCCTTTTATTTTAAATAATCGGATTTTAATGAGATTTTATTAGCTGTTGAATTTAAATTGCTGTTTAATTTATTTTAGCTTGTTTTTGGATTTAAAATTTAATAGTTGGTTTTACTAGTTATTTAATATATTTTAGCTTTACGTTGTGTCTAAAATATTTTCTTGGTTTTTATTTATTTATTTGATTTGGTGTTTAATTTATTTTAGTCGTTTTATATTTTTATATCGTTTTCGGCGGAACAGTTTCTGGATCCCGGAAGTGAAGTTTGGACTTCATTCTTTTCCCCATCTTTTCTTTTTCCCTTTTTCTTTTTCCTTCATTTTTCTTTTCCTTCTTTTCTTTTTTTCTTCTTTCTTCCTCCCCGTTCTCCCGCGCGCTCGGATTCTCTCTCTCCCTTCTCTTTTTCCCTCCGCTAGCCCTACTTTGACCGCCCGTTTCTCCACCGTCCGGCTGAGGTATCGTACACCACCCCCGCCATTCTCTTCCCCTCCCACCAGAGTACATTCCCACCAATTTTCAGAGCCATCGGACTCGCCGTTAGCCGCCACGAACGGCTCAAAGTCGCTGCCCCCAACTTTGTTTTTCACTCTGTCGCCGGTTCCTTTATCCGCCCAGAACCACCGCTCGCCGGTGGCATAGCCTGCGACACCCACCCAGAAACCTTCCCCTTCGGCCGGCGCACCACCCCACCAAATATCTCCCCCAACCGTGCTGCCGTTTGGCCGGAAAAACGCATCTAAGCCGTACGGTTTTTCACCGTTTCCGGCGCCGTCGCACCACCTCCGGCCACCATCTCTTCACCACTTCTTCCCCTACCTCTTGCCGACCTAACCCACCTAATTTCGGCCCCGATCCGTTGTCGGAGCAGCTCGCACGAGCTCAACTCNCTCTCTCTCTGTTATATAGATTGTATTGAAGGGATTTGGAGGTCCCGTGGTGTGTGTTGAAGGTAGATTTTTTTTAAAGTTGATGTTCATTTCGAGTTTAGTTAGATAACTTAGATGTTTGAAATGATAGATATGGGTATGCCGTATGTGATGTTGGAGCTGTGTAATGTTGTTAGACTAGTGATTACTGAGTCAGTTTGTGATGTTGTTTTATGATTATATAATTTATATTTGCCCCTTGTACATCTGGTGTTTAGTACATATTGGAAGACCGATTGATGAATTTTGTTTGAGAATCTGAGATATGGAGATATTTATTTCGATTTTGATTTGATTTTTGTTTGAATAAATTGATGGGGGTTTGCAAAATTTTGGAAAGCAAAGGGTCCAGTCATTTGGTCCCGACTCCTAATGTTTGGTGGTTGTAAAGTGGTTAAATAAAACACTTGGTGCATTATGAGGGGATTTGTTGAAGATGTTGATGATGAGATTTGTTGATGGGGTTGTCCAAGTTTTTATTAAACATGTCAGTTGTATGTTCAAATTAATGATAAACTAAGTGTGAAAGTTATGGATTTCTTGTTTTATTTTCTAGTGCTTTTGTAACTAATTGGTGTGCTTTTAATGGAAGTTGGAACTCAGTCTTTGGAACTGAACCTGAACCTATTATAATAGAATCTGAACCTATTCAATTTATAATATTCTTTCTTTCTCTTATCAATTTATCACATGTCAATTTATCAATTTCCCCTCCCTCAATATACCAATATATCAATTTATTTACTATCAATATATCAATTTATCACCTATCACCTATCAATTTTCTTTCTCTTAGAAAATTTTTAACATACCAATATAGAGACTTATCACCTATATAAATATCAAAAGAAGATATTTATATAAATTGATCAATATACCAAAATATCTTGACTATCATTTTATCACCAATCAATATATCAAAAGAAGATATTTATATCAATTTATCAATAAGACCAATATATCAATTTATCCATTTATCACCTATCAATATACCAATATATCAATTTATCACCTATCACCTATCAATATTCTCTCTCTTATCAATTTATCACATATCAATATATCAATTTAGAACCCCAACCTATTCAATTGTTTGAGTAACCAATATATCAAGGGAGAAGACATGAATTAAAGTAGTATTACTAATTTTATCACAACCGGGGTTCATGGAAGAAAACCATTTAATCTCTTTTTTTTTTTTTCCTCTTGAAGAAAACAATTAGTGTAGTCTACTAATTGTTTTCTTCAAGAAAACAATTAGTAGTCTACTCAAGTTATTGGGCTATGGTATAAATCTATTTTTTTTTTACTAAAGTCACTAACTCAGAAGGTAATGTAGCACTTTATTGTTCAATTTGTTTTCTTATATTTTTTTAAAGTATTGTTTTATAGTCTTAAAGTGAACTTGAATGAGTTTTAAATTTTAATTTTAATATTTGTTGTGCTATAGAAATTTATTTACACTAATTGTTGGTTGTTTATTTTTCTAGATGGATTCTTCAACTTCAACCAATGATGTGCAAGAGTCAATACGAAGTCCAAATATGCCTCCGCCTCCACTCCCATCCAATGTAAGTGATAAATCTAACATTGGTGGGTCACAAAGTGGTAGAGTTAGGTCAATGGTTTGGGATCACTTTACAAAAATAGCAAAAGGTGATCCCACTAAACCTAGGCCTGCATGTAATTATTGTGGTGTTTCATATGCATGTGACACAAAGATCAATGGTACAAAGTCTATGAAGCATCACATCGAGAAACAATGTAAGAAAGGTCCGTTTAAGAATACGGATAAGTCGCAGACGACTCTAGGTTGGAAGGTGGAGGGAGGTAGTGGTGGTGGGGGACTTGTGCCCATTGCATTTAATGTTGAGGCTTGCCGACAAACCTTAGCCGAGATGATTATTGTTGATGAGTTGCCATTTAGGTTTGTTGAAGGGGAGGGTTTTAGAAAGTTTATGCTTGTGGTTTGTCCTAAGTGGGTAGGGATTCCATCCCGTTGGACGATTGCTAAGGATTGTTTTAATTTGTTTATCAATGAAAAAAATAAATTAAGAAGTGCTCTTCGAGGGCAACGAATTTCCCTCACCACGGATACATAGACATCCGTACAAAATCTTAATTATATGTGTCTCACAGCACATTTTATTGATGATGACTGGAAGCTACATAAGAGGATTCTTTCCTTTTCTTTGGTTGAAAATCACAAGGGGGATACACTTGGTAAAGGCATAGAGTTGTGTTTGCATGATTGGGGGCGACCAAAAATACTTGCAATCACTCTTGATAATGCAAGTTCTAATAATTGGGCCATTTCTTATTTGAAAAAAAAAAACCAAGTATAGGAGGGATACGGTCTTGGAACATGAATTCTTGCATGTTCGATGTTGTGCCCACATTCTTAATTTAATTGTACGCGAGGGATTGAAAGAATATGAGGAGTCTATTGCGAAGGTGAGGGGTGTTGTGAAGTATGTTAAATCCTCCCCTCAAAGGTGGAGTACATTTAAGAAATGTGTGGAGTTGGAAGAGATTAAATGCAAGAGTCATGTTTGCCTAGATGTACCAACTAGGTGGAACTCCACTTATCTTATGTTGGAGAGGGCTGGGAAATTTAGAAAGGCTTTTGATCGGTTGGAGGAAGAGGATATGTGTTTTTTGAGTAGTATTGTAGATGATGATGATGACGACGATGAAGGTGATGTGGTAACAAGGAGAAAGGCAAAGAAGTTAGGGCCTCCCAATGCATTCGATTGGGATAAGGTACAGTTGTTTGAGAAATTTCTTGCATTATTTCATGATGCAACTTTACGCTTTTCGGGGGGTGAGTATGTAACTTGCAATACATTTTTTACAGAATTTAAGAAGCAAATAGATATGGGTATGTAATCAATTTACTTTTGATTTATTTTGTAGTATATTTTGTTTTATCTTCTATATTATTTTAACTTTATTTTGCATTGTTTTGTTGGAACATTTTTTTGGATTGAAGGAGAACTTGTTGGGGACTTTGCTGAATCTGCAGAAGGATCAAATTCAATGGCTACCGGCTCTTAACCCAATGTTGATGTAAGACCAAAATTCTGTTTAATAGCTGAAATTTTTTTCCCAGTTTTATTTCTTTCTCTTTTACATTTTCTGTTAAAAAAATCTGCTTGTTTTAATTTCACCGCTAATCTACATTTTTCGTGAACCACACTCATCCAGCTCTAATGATTTGTAGGATCAAACTATAGTCATCAATTGTGTAGAATACATATGTGAACTATAATATTTTTTTTCATTCAGCACTCTTCTTTAAGTTTAAACATTCAGCACTCTTCTTTAAGAGTTACTATAGTGACATAGTCTAACTTTTGCATTCAGCACTCTTCTAAGTCTTCTTTCAGAGTTACTAGCTTTTATTTTTTTGCTCTTCCTTTTCTATTTACAAATACAATCATGGAGCATATTCTGAAACCCTCCCCTTCAAGAGGAAAAAAAAAAAAGATTAAATGGTTTTCTTCCATGAACCCCATTTTATTGATAAAATTAGTAATACTGCTTTAATACATGTCTTCTCTCTTGATATATTGGTTACTGAAACAATTGAATAGGTTGGGGTTCTAAATTGATATATTGATATGTGATAAATTGATAAGAGAAAGAATATTGATAGGTGATAGTTGATAAATTGATATATTGGTATATTGATAGGTGATAAATTGATAAATTGATATATTGGTATTGGTATATTGATAAATTTATATAAATATCTTTTTTTGATATATTGATAGGTGATAAGTCTCTATATTGGTATGTGATAAATCTGATTGGAAATATTGTTCTTTAAGAGTTTAGGTTACATGGTATGCAAGTCCTCTCACTGATTGGAAATATTGCTTTAAGTTTAGGTTACATGGTTTACCATCTTCTCACTGATTTATCAATATATAGCTAGTTACTGTATTATATTTAAAGGACCTATATATGGCTTTGAAAAGTATGGTGAATTAGAATGCCTTGAAGGCTGAAGCAGGTTCTAAGATTCAGTTTGAAAAGTATGGTTATTTAGAATGCCTTTGATGACTGTTTCAATTTATTTAGGTTGAGTAGTTCAAATTATATGCTAATCTTTGTTTCTTATGGGGTTGTTTCTTTATTATTGTTGGATTTTTCCTATTCATGATTCAGTTTCATGGCTAAAGTTCAAGGTATGTAAGACCTATGCAGTGGAATTAGTTTGTGATTATGTTTGGTCGTGTGCAATTGTTTTCTCAAAATATTCAATAATACTCTTGAAAATATTCAAGAATGCATATGGGTAGTTTTTCAGTGTTTTTCCTGCTTATGCACTTGGAAGTTTGTTACCAATATTTCGTAGTATATTTGAGTGGAAGTTGCATGATAATGAAAAGTTAACTTTAGTAGTCATGACTCATGGCCCTGAATTCTGAATAAAGATGATCAGGATAATGATCTGTTCTTCTTAATGGAATTACCACCAAATTCATTATTTATGAGTCTATGACTTTTATGTTTTCATAAAGTAGTGTTCATAATCTTTTGCCAATTTGGTTGGCTTGCCTATCAAAAAAAACAACAGCTATCTTCCACAATTTTATTGCTCGCTGTCAAATCTACCCATCATATTGCTTAGAAAAAAAAAATACAGGTAATAATATTCCTAATCTGGAGTATAAAAATGACATTATATTTCTATAGCTTTCTTTTTATATTTCCAAATTAACTTGACTTGTCTCCATAATTAATTACAGGTTAATGCCTTGGTTTTTTACCTTTTTATCTGAAAATCTGTGATCTCAACTTTGATGGGGAAATTGATCGTGAGGAATTTGCTGATAGTCAGGGACTAATCCTCTCTTTACCTAATTGTATAATTTATATTTTCTATTGATGTAATTATGTTAACTCTTAGATGTTGCTGTTGGTTTTTTTTTTTTTTTACGTAATTTAGGCTACTGTTAGTAACTTAGTATGTTAGAGTGCACTGTGCATCAGTGCTTTTGATGTAAATTATTAAATATGACTTCTAGTCTTTGATGGTTCTTTTTTTTAAGACTTTTTAATTTTTAGTTTTTAAATATGCATGTGAATGGATTTTTATTTTTCTTTCTTTTAGAATGCATATTTGAATAATTTGATGTATCATGTATGATGTATGTAAGATACATGAATGTCGATTTTAGTTGTATTTCTCTCTTTTTTTTAAAAAAAAAAAAAACCTTTCTTTCTTGTATTAGATAATGCAAGTTGCAAATTGCAATTAAGTTGGTAGTTTGCTATATGATAAATATTAAATAGTATATACTATATATGATTGATCATCTTGTTTAAATTGTTTGGAATCTGGATGTATATAGGAATTTTTTATTTTTTTAGTAGTAAAATATTTTATTCAAATTTATTGTATATAGATAATTTTTTTTAATTGTTATTTTTATTTTTCTTTCTAAGTATATTTTTGGTATTTTCGGCTTTAAATTAAATAAATTGTTAGTGGATTTTAATTGTTGGGCCGAAAATGAAGTAAGAAAAAGATTGGGCCATTGGCCCATTTGGAGTCCGGTCGGACCGATTGGACCGAACTATCCCGAATGGGATCGGACCGCCTGGTATTTATGATGATCGGTCCGGTCCAGGGTGAGAATACCCTGAACCGAATAGGTCCGGTCCGGTCCAAGAAACTTCCCGGGACCGGACCGGACCGGACCGAACTCCCCCCTAACCGAAACTCACATGAACTGAATGATCTTGTGTCTCTTTCCCCATCTCAAATGCTTAGGGAATGGTTGGAGAATGAGATGAGATAAAAGTCTGTAAATGGTAGTGAAATGGTTTAAATTATGATGTCTTATTGGATTTTGGAAAAAGAAAGAGAAAAACTTGAATAAAAATATTATAAAATTAAAATATTATTAGAATATAATTTTTTAATATTATATTTATTTTGATATTTGAAAAGTTGTATTATTTTTTATATTTTGCGTGGAAGTTTGAAAAATTTGTAATGATTAAATGAAAATGTTGAATATTTAAAATTAAAAAGTGTTTATATTTTAATGATGCTTATGAATGAAATGAAATAAGATGAGATAAAATCTCTTCCAAACAATCCCTTAGTCTTCTTTTGGTTGGGGCACGTCATTAATTCATGTGTTAAAATAACCATAAATTTAAAATAATTAATGTCATGAAAGATTTGAGAAAAATAAGGGAGACTGGTGATAACTTCTTAAATATTTTAAAGGTCAACAACAGTTTTTTTCCTTCATCTATAACATTTCATCTTCTTCTCTATATTTAATTTAGTAGTCCATAGTTATACTAGTGTATGTCATCCATTTATCCGTATAAATTTAAAATAATTTTAAAGGCTTTTAACGCTTCATTATTCTATAATTTTAAAAGTAAAAAACAAAATAAATTTTAACTGCACCCTACAATGGCATCATATCATTATTCTATACCATTGAAGTACTTTTCTTTACCCTTTCTTTATGATTTCTTTGTTTCTTTTTTTATTTATGTACTTTTTCTTTTTTTAATATTCATATTTTCAAATTGGTACACCACTTTATATGGTAGAGAAAAAATAAAATAAAAACGAAGTATGGTCTTATAGTAGATATCAAAATAGTCCATCCATCCAAATCCTATTAATTCATTGAGACTTACTTGTCATGTCACAGTTACAAAGTATTTTTTGGGCAAGTGTTGTTGTATAAGGACTTGTTTGGATAATGAGATGGGATAAGATGGTTTTATATGAAAATTGCATAAAATATTGTTAGAATATTATTTTTTAATATTATTATTATTTTAAAATTTAAAAAAGTTGAATTATTTATTATATTTTATATAGAAATTTAGCAAAGTTATAATAATAAAATGATATGAGATGGTTCTAAATCCAAACGGCCGCTTAATGAATTTGGCTCCTCATAAGTCGGAGTGTTAGGATACTTCTCATAATGGGACTCATTATAATTTAAAAATAATCAAAATGCTAATATTTTTTTAGCATAATTGTCGTGGAAAGTTTTCACATCAACGGTATACTCTGTGTGTAAAAGATAAGACTTTTAAATAGATTTTATCTTTATAAATACAAGAACTTTATCACCATACGTTGTTGTGAATATGGTATTAGAGTAATGGTTTTGATTTCAAATCTATACTTCATCTAGTTAATTAAATATTTTAATATCAGCCACGTAATGAAAGGAATTTAATCCTAGAGTAAGAGAGTGTTAAGGATATAATTTTCATAATTAAATCTTAATAACTAAATCTTTTGATTTGATTAGCATCTCTAACATTATACATGCAATAGTCGTGTATCTATTGAATTAAATTCAAAATCAATAATATAGATGAAAAATGTGAGCAAGATATGTTTACAAAATTGCCTAGCATGTTTAATTATAAATATAAGATAAATATACATAGGCTACAATATTATCTACAAGCCTTTTAACAGAAGACAAGTAGAAAACATTTTAAAAAATAGGCAAAAATATTTCTAACACATGTTTTTAGAATTTTTTTTTATAACGTGTGGGATGATAAGTAGAAAAACTCTTGATCATTTCATTGTTCTAATATGATAGAGAAAATATTATTCTAGAGTTTTTTTTTAGCTATTATATTTCAATATGGTGTCAAAGGGTTAAAAATTTATTTTTAGAGTGGCTCTACAACTACACATGGGGGATCTCGACATAACAAAATAATTTTTATTTTGGTTTTTTTTTTCATGTATTTTTTAATGATTTTAAATATATTTTTTAAAAAATTTACAACATCATTAGAAAACATTTCCTTAATCACTAAGTAAAAAGAAAAAATCATAGTTGGGATTAGGGGTGAAAGTCGGCTGGTCCGGACTGGTACTGGTCCGGTCCGGTCTCGGTCCTCCTTTTAGTGGACTGAAATCATTCGGTCTGGTCCACGGTCCAGGTGTTTTTCACCCCGGACCGGACCGAATGAATTTTATTTTTTATAATTTATATATATAATATATTGATTATATAATAATTATATATAATTTTTATCTAACCTAATTCTATCACTAACTTGCCATTAAGTAATTATTAACTAATACTATTATTTAGAATTTTATACTAATACTAATATTTATAGTAAATTACTAATACTAATAGAGTAAATTAATATTAGAGTCTAGACACTAGACTCTAATATGGTATAAAAATAAAATAAATACTAATAGTCTAATATAGAGTATAGTTATATAACTTAAACTTATACTTATACTAATATGGACTATAGTTATAACATATACTAAAAACTAAGTGGGTAGTCTATAAATAATATTACTAATAGTCTAATATATATAAGTTTATAACTATACTATATTACTAATAGTCTAACCTATAACTATACTATAACTATAATTTTCATCTAACCTAATTATATCACTAACTCGCCATTAAGTAATTACTAATATACTATACTAAATATAATATAGTAATGATAGTCTAATATTAGTATAACTATACTAATTATAATAACTAATCACTTAACTTAACTATACTATATTATATAGTTATTATATAACTATACTATATTACTAATAAGTAATCACTATAAGTCTATAACTATATATATTTAGTATTAAAGTATTGTTATATTCTTTAATGTATTTACTATTAATTACTAATACTATTAAGTCTTAAGAGTTATGGTATAAATTACAATATATGTATAATTTTATACTAATACAAATATTTATACTAAATTACTAATACTAATAATCTAGACTCTAATATGGTATAAAAATAAAATAAATACTAATAGTTTAATATAGAGTATAGACTATAGTTATACAACTTATACTAATAATTAATATAGTTATAACTTATACTAAATCACTAATACACTATAACTAATATTACTAATATATAGCTATACTATATTACCAGTAGTCTAATAGGTTAATACTAATACTATTATATAGTTATACTAATTATAATAAGTAATCACTATAACTTATAAGTCTATAACTATATATATTTAGTATTAAAGTATTATTATATTTTTTAATGTATTACTAATACTATTAAGTATTAAGAGTTAGGGTATAAATTATAATATATTTATAATTTTATAATATGTATTATATATTCCATAATGTATTTTGTATCAATGTGTTGCCATATATTATATAATAATATATATTCCATAATGTATTTGTATCAATGCTATAATATATTATTAATAATATTATACTAAATCACTATAACAATATAACTAATACTAATATATAGTTATACTAATAGTCTACTATTATATAGTTATACTTTTTTTTTTTAAAGAGATATATATTCCAACACCGAGAAACGGACAATTACAGCTATTGTGACGCCCCCAAATTCCGCTTGGGATTGAACGGACATTTGAAGCGTCGAGACATGCAACACAAGGTTACCTGCCCCCGTTCATGACATATAAGATGCAATGTTCCTAACATGCATCTAGCATTATGCAATATTCGCAGCGGATAATCTTTTTCTTTAGCAATACTATGCACCAAACTAAATATATCCCAAATACTTGAAACATAATTCATACATAAAGGCATACTAAAAAGCCGTGATCATCACACTAGTCCAAAATGGTTGTGATCAAAAGAATACTTGAGATACAAACTCCAAAAGTACAAGTATTAACCTAAGTTAAATACTATACCATCATCAACATCGCACCGTGGCCTAGTCGACCGTATTCAGTTGGTCAGATTCCAATTCTCCTTTGGGTCCTGTAACAAGATCTACCATTCGGGGGGAATGGTAGTTGGGACTACCACAGTGAGATTTGATTACAAATCTCAGTAAGTTAACATAAAACTCACACACAGGTTAAAAATGCATGCATGGCAGTAAAAGCATAAATGCATAATTATAGTCATACATAAACATAGTATAACTTGACATATAGCATGACTTAACCAGAACTTAAGCGTGAACTGAACTTGACTTAACATGGCATGAACTTAAGCTTAAAACATAACATGAACAAACAACATAACATGAACGTGAAACATAACATGGACTTGAAATATAGCATGAACGTAAACCTGCATAACATAAATAAGAACTTGAAAATAACATAAACTTGAACATAACATGTACGTGAGTATAACATAACATGGACTTGATCTAAAACTTGACTTATCATGTATTTGATCTGAAACTGGACTTAACATAAACTTGGAATCTTATTCAATTGTCTTGATTAATAACGTGCGTTAATACGTACTCCACAGTTGTTGTGGCCCCACGTATTCAAGTAACATAAAACATAATACGTACTCCACAGTTGTTGTGGCCCCACGTATTCTACATGTCACAATTGCTGTGTCTCATGTAGTGTATGCTCCACAGTTGTTGTGGCCCCATACTTCATGCTCCACAGTTGTTGTGGCCCCATGAATACACATAACATAAAATATAATACGTACTCCACTAGTTGTTGTGGCCCCACGTATTCTACATGTCACAATTGCTGTGTCTCATTAGTGTATGCTCCACAGTTGTTGTGGCCCCATACTTCTATGTAACATAAAATATAATACGTACTCCACAGTTGTTGTGGCCCCACGCATTATAAGTAACATAAATATAATACGTACTCCACAGTTGTTGTGGCCCCACGCATTATAAGTAACATAAAATATAATACGTACTCCACAGTTGTTGTGGCCCCACGCATTATAGTAACATAAAATATAATACGTACTCCACAGTTGTTGTGGCCCCACGCATTATAAGTAACATAAATATAATACGTACTCCACAGTTGTTGTGGCCCCACGCATTATAAGTAACATAAAATATAATACGTACTCCACAGTTGTTGTGGCCCCACGCATTATAAGTAACATAAAATATAATACGTACTCCACAGTTGTTGTGGCCCCACGCATTATACGTAACATAAAATATAATACGTACTCCACAGTTGTTGTGGCCCCACGATTATAGTAACATAAAATATAATACGTACTCCACAGTTGTTGTGGCCCCACGTATTATACGTAACATAACATGTCTTATCTTTCTTAATGCATGAGATATTATTTAATATCATATACTTTTCTAACATGGCGTATGCTTGTAAATGGCACAATATGATTTAATCATAAACATTTAATGGCATACATGTATCATATGGCATACTTAACATGGCATACTTATAACATACAACATTGTATGACAGAAAAGATTGTGTAACAGATAAATATTCATGAGAGATTAAATCATACTTAACAGATAAACATGTAATGACATAGCATGACATGGCATATACGATAACATACATACATAAATTGTAGTTCCTTACCCATCACACATACACAATAAACTGATAGTAAGTTAGAGGCTAACTTACCTCGATCGTCGCGTTCTATGAGAATAGAGCGCGAAACACGAGGAACTGCACAACAGCTGGAAGAGGAACACTCAAGTCCTTAAGATTTTCACTTCTGAACTCAATTGCCATATTGTAAGCACTTGCAACACCACGGCCAACTTGAGGTTTCACTATACTCGGAAGAGATAAATTGACTTCAGAAAGCCTTTGCACTAAAACAAGTTCATTAAAATTATCAATAACAACCAAACAAACAACTCATTTCTCAATCCATATACTCTTAGCCATAGTCAACCACAAGATGACACCAGTCACCCCGGACTATAATCCATATCATCACTGCTTCGGGACACTGTCATACAGTTTCCCAACACTACACCATACGCTCCACACTTCTCTGCTACGCCATCCAACCCTTCGTGACACGCCATCCGGTGTATCACGACTTATACAGAGTACACTCACGTGAACTCTCTTCCATCACACTACAAAACCCATCACTGCGATACACGTCTCACGGTGCATCGCTACGCGACACGGAGTACGCGCTACGCGTACTTCCTTCGCTACAACACTCATCAACACGATGCACATCACACGATGCATCGCCATACCACACGGAGTACACTACATGCGTACTCCCTTCCTTCTACGACCCACATCACTACAGCGCACGTCGCGCGGCGCGTCGCTGCATTACACAGAATACGCTACACGCGTATTCTCTTCACACAACCCGCCGTATCACATCTACGGCATCCATCTCACGCCTATACTTCACAGCACAGTCCACAAAACTACAAAATCAAGCCTAACACTTCACAACCACACTTCGTTTCACAACTACGCAGCGAACTCCACAAACACTAACTACACAGTCTACAGCCAACCAAATCAACTATGTTAAACATAAATAACTAAAGATAGAGGGTTATACCATCGACGGGATAACCCGTGCGTCGCTCGCTGCTCGTCACGAACATGCGTCGGAGGAGCATACGTGGCGGTACGGTGTCTGTCCACCACATAAAGTGGTAGTTTGGGCTTGAGAAAGGCTAGGCGTGGTCTTGGAAGACTCACGGTCGCCTTGTGATGGTCAAAGGTGGTGGAGCACGGCGGCATCACGCCGTGAACAGTAACTCCGAACGGTGAGCGGAGGAGACGCGAGGTAGCGAAAAGCCATAGAACTTCATGGAAAGCTAGGGAAAGGTAGAGGAACATGTGGTGGAGCTGTGGTGGCGAGGTGGTGGTCGGACGGTGGCTAACGGCGGCAGATCGGCCGTTTGAAACCATTTTTGGCCTTGGAGAGTGCGGGAGAGTGTGAGCTCTACGAAGCTCCGTTGGCCATGAAATTTCTTGGAGAGGTTCATGAGGATGAGAGGAACAAGATGGTGGTGGTGAAACACCACGGGTGGCCGTGTACGGCGGCGCACGGTGGTGCAACCGAACGGGTGTTTTGAGAAACCCATATGAGAAAAAGTGAGAGTTTGGGAAAAAGAAAGACATGGGGAGGAAGCCCTTGATGTGGTGAATCCAATGGTGGTGCTTGGTGGCTGATTTGGCCGTGTATGGTGGTCCAAAATGGTGAAAAGCCTTAAAAACCCATTTGTTTGGAGGCGAGAGTGGCGGCTAACCGTGGCTCGGATGGAGGTGAAACTTGGAGGGGATGTTCACCGGTGAGAGGGGAAGAAATCTGGGTGGGTGGTGTAGTCCACGCCGCCGGCGAGCGGCGGTTCTGGGCGGAGAAAGAAATCGGCAACAGGGGAGAAAACAGGGCAGGGGCAGCAACTTCCGGGGGCTCTCGGCGACTAACGGCTGGTCCGATGGCTCTGAAAATTGGTGTGTATGAACTATGGTGAAAGGGGAAGAGAATGGCGGGGGTGGTGTACGACACCTCCACCGGACGGCGGAGAAACGGGCGGTCAAAGGGGCGGCGACGGTAATGAGACAAGAAGGAAGAGCACGGGAAGAGAGAGAGAATTGGTGGCCGGCGTTGCACACCTCCGGTGCAGATGTGTTCGCCGGTGAGGGAGGGACATGCCGGAGGTGGAGGTGAGGCACGGCGGCCGGAGGTGGCGCCGGTAGGAAGCTAGAACCGATCAGCTATGGTGGAAGGGTGTAAGTCGACCATGGAGAGAAGGAGAGGAAAGAGAAGGAAAAAAAAAAATGAAGGAAAAAGGGTAGGAGCCTAGGTAATAAACTTCAATCCTACGTTTTGGGATCCTCAAATAATTCAACGGTGAATTAAAACACTGATTAAAAACGCGTAAATGTTTTATTTTAAATAAAACACTTTAAATAAAACACCACGATGAATTAAGGTAGAATATTATTTTATAAACTAAAATTTATAAAATAATATTTCCTCATCATTATATAAAATGATAAAGTACCGTTAATTAATCGAAGATGATAAAACCAATTAATTTAAATAAGAGTTTTCAACGTAAAATTAAACATCTAATAAACTTCAATCCTACGTTTTGGGATCCTCAAATAATTCAACGGTGAATTAAAACACTGATTAAAAACGCGTAAATGTTTTATTTTAAATAAAACACTTTAAATAAAACACCACGATGAATTAAGGTAGAATATTATTTTATAAACTAAAATTTATAAAATAATATTTCCTCATCATTATATAAAATGATAAAGTACCGTTAATTAATCGAAGATGATAAAACCAATTAATTTAAATAAGAGTTTTCAACGTAAAATTAAACATCTTAATATCTTAAAACAACTAAAATATTTAATCTAAGTAATTATCCACAATTATAATATTTTCAGAGCTCATTAAATTATTATAATTGTGCTACTTTAAAAACAAGCTTATCTAATACTTTGAAATTCGATGGATAAGATCCGGGAAAACGCCATCGAGGTACAACGCTTAGGATAAAACTGTTCATGATTTTACAGCTGTCGGTGAAGAACAAATTACGTGATTTACGGAAAAGATAATCTATACGCGTGATTCCAGATGAGGGTAAAGACGAGAGAGATGTGATTGCTGTTGGGAAAGAATCCAAAACTGATAATTTTAGCGGGCTGTTACAGCTATTGACCTGAAAAAACAAGTCAAATCAAACAAATACACGCACTCCAACCCACAAATTTCTTTGCAGCTGATAAGGTCTTGCCCAAAGCCTCCAGACTAACAGTCTGAGAGACAAACCTATCTTAGACTGTGGTCTAAGATAGACCACACAACTCCCCCTCCAAAGAGTGGAGTACAAACTCTGCGGACCCAAGGTCCCAGAGACAAACTCTACGGACTAAAAGTCCTAGAGACAGAGACCTAAAACACCCTAAACCAGACGGAAAAGGAAATACATAAAAGCAACTAAAACACAAAACAAAGCTAAAGGCAACTGGACTACAGAAACCACTAGGGCCCAAACCAAAAGGCCCAGCCCCAAGCAAGAGGAGAGCACACGGGCGGAAAGGCCGAAGGAAACAGGGGCACTGCTAGGGTTTCATCTCTAAATCTCCCGCCGCCCCCCTTCTTCTTTCTGTTGCAGTGCTGCAAGTGAGCAGCTGTGCCTACCACTCGGAGTTACACACGCCGACCCACTGCCAAAACAAAGAGAAGGAAGGCCAACCGCCAAACCGTCGTGATCCAGAGCCGCTTATCTCTCTATTACCAAGCAGAGCAGCACGCCTCTCACCAACGATCGACCCTGCCGTAGCCACGCCCCGCCTCGTCTCGCCGCGCCACAGGCACCACCGACCGCCTAAAGCCATCAAAACAGGGTAGCCAACCTCACCCCTGACCAAAACCCCATCCTCAGTGAGACCACCATGCCTCTGTTCGCGTCTCCCCTGCACCCACCCAACATAGGGTTGCATTCGGGAGCATTTCTATTTGGCTGCTGATGTTCCTCACCTCGAGACGGCGCTGTAGTTAGAGAGCAAGAACAAAACTACCAAAACCACAGGCACCGGCTGAAAAAACCCAAAAAACCAGACAAAGGAAGGGACGGAAAGACAAGAAACTAAAGGAGGGAGGGAGGAAGGAGCCGAGGCTCCCACCTCCCTCTAGGAAAGCTTTCTGCTCGGGTGTCTAGAGAGAAGGGAGAGATCCGATGATATAGTTATACTAATCACTATAATTAAAACTAATATATAGCTATACAGTATACTTATATAGTTGTACTAATACTATTAGTCTATTATATAGTCTAAGACTTTTAATTCTAATATAGGCTATATAGCTATAACTAATACTAATATTTATATTAATACTAATAATGTTAAATACAGTTATACTAACTAACTGATTCAAGTTCAACATAACTAATATTACTAATATAATATAGACAAATTGAATTACTAATAGTCTAATACTAATACAATTATATAGTTATACTAATCATAAATTCATAATAACTAAATCATTGTAAGTCTATAGCTATATATATTTAGTATCAATGTTTACTATATTATTTAATGTATAACTATTAACTATAATATATAATACTAGTATAACTGATCAAAAAAATATATAGTACTAGTATATATATTAATGTATTAACATATTATAAAAGTTATAGTATAAATTATAATATATCATATATTTGTAAATTTATAATAGTATTAGTATAGTTAGCTTAATATATAATATGTTAGTATTAAATTACTATAACTACATAGAGTATTAGTAATAAGAGTATTACTATTATTTAATATAGTATTACATATAATATTACTATCATTACATATAGCTATTAGTTATAGTATTAGTACTAGTATAGTTATTAGTACTAATAGACTAATAGTATTAGTTATTAGTATTACATATAGTTACATATATTATTACATATAGTTATTAGTTATAGTATTATTACTAATAGACTACTAGTAGTAGTGTATTACTAATATATATATATATATATATATATATATATATATAATAGTATACTATATGTATATATATTAAATATATCACAATATAATTAAATAAGTATTAAACAAAATGTCATTGGAGAGAAAAAAAAAAAGTCATAGGGTGGACCGACCGGACCGGTCCGGTCCGTAAAATCTCCCCGGACCGGACCGGACAGGACCGAATTCACCCCTAGTCGGGATCCGCGGTTAGGACCCAACGTTTGTGGCTTTAGCATTTCTGTTATTTTTATTTTCAATTACATCTTAATCATTTGATGTCATATAAAGAAATGTTGATCGAAAGATTTAGTAATATTAACTTTCAATAAAAAATAAAATAAACGAAAATGAAAATATTACTTTGGAAAGATAATCGATCTATGTCCGATGATGCCGTCTAAAAATAGAATGATATCATTAGGTTACAAGCATGTTACCAACTTTCTAAATTTAGCCGATATATATATATATATATATATATATATATATATATATATATATTTCTTCCTAAGAGTATAAAACTTTACAAAATGAAAGTTTTGAGTTCAAAGAGGGGTAGCTTTTTTATAAAATTTTTAAATAAATCATAAGAAAAAGAAGATTTTAGCTAAAAGTATATAAAAATCCTAAAGAGAAAACTATATAACCTGTTTGGATAATATTTCTTCTCATATTATTTTATTATTATAAGTTTTATAAATTTATATATAAAATATAATAAATAATTTAATATTTTTTAAAATTTAAAGTAATAATAATTTTAAAAACTAATATTTTATTTAATCTTTAACTTTTATTTCATACAATCTCATTTCATTTTATCTTCCGATCTCACCTAAATCTGATCGTATTTACGAAGTTGTGGAATAATAAAAGAAAAAAAAAAAACCAAATTAACAGAATAATCGTACTGAAGCGGAAACTCGCGTTGGACTTTTTGTTTAGGAAGTTGAAATCAAAGCGCGTAGAGTTGTAGCTCTGCGTCTCTTTTAGAGCTTCAGATCTTGCTTTAGTCCATCTTCTTCGACATCGATTTCTAGGATTTCCCCAAACAATGGTGAAGCCGAGGTACCCCCGCCTACCGCCTCGGAAATCGTCGTCTTCAGCAATGGCTCTCACCATGCTCGTCACGTTCACCTGCGTTATTCTCATCCTCCTCACTCTCGGAATCCTCTCGATTCCCAACATTTCCGGCGGCGATTCGCCAAAGGCCAACGATCTCAGCACCATTGTACGGAACACGATGGATAGGTGGGGGGTGGTTTTTGAATTCTGATTCTATTCCACCTTTTTTTGTTTTTTGTTTTTTTTGGAGTTGGTAAATTACCGTGATTTATTTGGCACCTTAATGGATAAGTTTTTTTTTATTCCTGAACTTATCAATGAGCTGTTACTTCTTGAAAACCTATGCTCGAGCGTTTATATTGTGTAGAAAGGTAAAAATTCATAGTTCCATCAAAATATTTTTATTCATTAACAATCTTTCTACACCTCAATGAGGTGTATTCTACCAAATCCCACATGTTCTCCCCATATAATCCATCTGTAAAACTGCAGATTGAATTGCTGAAACAAAAGAAATACTTTCCTTGTTGATGAATTGTTAATTCTATTTTTCTTCTTTATTCCTTCTTCTTCTTTTTTTTTTTTTNTTTTTTTTGGGGTCTCTCAGTGTATCAAGCAGATATCGACAACGAAAATGGCATATGCTTGAATGAATTCCAACTCACATGAAAACGCATTTTTTTTTTAATCAATATAAACTAAGGAAAACATAATCAGAAACGAATTATGAAACGTAATCAGCAAGCTCCACAAAATATAAATAATAAAAAGCTCACCAAGAAATTATGGTACACAAAAGCTCTAGGCTCCCAGGAGATCAATTCCGTCCATTGCTCCTCTATTTCCTCATCTGCATCAATCCTACAAAAGATGGAAACAAGTGCAGAGCTGAATGTTTCGGTATTTGTTGTAAAACAATTTAGATATGAGCTCAGTTTGAGCTACTATGAGTAATAAAAAATAAGTTCTTGTTAGGGTTGGAGTCTTATTATGTTGGATGTGGCCTTAGATTATTTCTGACATGCAATTTCTGTTACATAAGTTTGATCTTGATCAGGAACTGATCTGGGTGTAATCTAAAGTTAGCCAAATGCTGAAAATAGTTTATTAATTTGAGCAGACCAAGGAGGAGTGTGAGTATCTAATCAGTCTTGCGAAGCCTCACATGGAAAAGTCAACAGTTGTCGATAGTGAAACTGGAAAGAGTAAAGATAGTCGGTATGCAATTCTTACCAGCCTTTTCTCATTGCTTCTGCATTTAATCTTGAAGATGGAAGTTTTCTTTGCCCTTCTCTTCATTTGTTTGCTTTTTATTTCTTTGTTGTTTTCCCCTCAGATGCATTACCCTGGATTACCTTCATTTGCAGGGTTCGTACAAGCTCTGGAACATTTCTGGCTAGAGGACGTGATAAATTAATTAGAAACATTGAGAAGAAAATTGCTGGTTTCACCTTTTTACCTGTAGGTATGTAGTTTGGGCTACCTATGGTTCTTAATCTATTTCTTGGTGAGAATGGGAGTCTCTGTTTCATCTTTGTTTAAAATCCATAATAATTCTTTTCGTGTCAATTTTTCTGAAGCACTTGCCTTCTTTGGTTATGGTTTGTGGTCCAGTCATTACAATATCCAGTCTTTTGGTTTTTGTCATTCTTTGCCTCTTGGCAATAGCATTTTTTCCGTGGAAGAAATTCAGCTTTTGACTTTTCTCTTGGGTAGGGGGAAATTCAGGAATAGTTAAATTTTGATATATTTCTGCCTGAAGATAAAAAGGTTTGAATTGGGTTTGAGAAACCCCACTAGAATTGAATGGATGTGCTCCATATGTTGGCTGTAAATCTTCATCCTTTATATTGTCTTTGGAAGAACAAAGGATGGAAGAAAGAGTGGCATTTGGTATTTATCTTTTATTAGCTTATCTCTTGATTGTTTTGATGTTATACACAAAATGTTCATAAGCAGAGCATGGGGAAGGATTTCAAATACTCCACTACGAAGTTGGACAAAAATATGAGCCTCACTTTGACTATTTCCTAGATGAGTTTAACACCAAAAATGGGGGTCAGCGGATGGCTACAGTTCTTATGTATCTGTAAGTGACATGATATTTCTGCACTCTAAAGTCTCTTGACTCATGCATTTGTTGGAGGCCGAACTATTTTCTTTCTTTAGGTAATGTCTCCTTTTCCGTAATGGTACAGCTCAGACGTTGAAGAAGGTGGTGAGACGGTGTTTCCTGCTGCCATGGGGAATTTTAGCTCTGTGCCTTGGTGGAATGAGCTCTCTGATTGCGGGAAAGAAGGACTTTCTGTTAAACCAAAGATGGGCGATGCTCTGCTTTTCTGGAGCATGAAGCCTGATGCCACTTTAGATCCATCAAGTTTGCATGGTTAGTTATCATTGTTAATTGTTGAGATGTTGAAACCGGATACTTCGGTTTTCAGTCATTTCCAGGCCAATTACCTTGACTAGTGAATAGCACGTCCCTTCTGTGTACTAATGCATTGCCTTCAAATCTTCTTATTTGAATACATTAATCATTATTCACTGTATGGGGTCCGTCATACAATTATTAATGACACGTCTATTCCTCTGTTTGCTCAGGTGGTTGCCCTGTGATTAAGGGGAACAAGTGGTCAGCTACTAAATGGTTGCACATAAACGAGTACAAAATCTGAGCAATTGAGTTGAAGGTAATTATGTATACCCAGAATAGATGATTAAGAAATCATTAGTATATTCATTTTCAATTAGTAAATAAGTCTTTTTTTAGATTAGACTTGAGCATTTTTTGGAAGATATCAATTATTGAATGTTGCATCCACTTGGGGATGCTTGACATAAATGAGCTGATAAAAAACTAAAAACTATCTATCTGAGAATCATGTTGTGTTGCTTAGCTACAACTAATGCCAATAACCTTTTTTTATATAAGTAAAATTAAAGCATTAATAACTACCCAAGATTAAAAATGAAAAATAATAATTGAGCATGAGAGCCTGGTGGTATAAATGTTAAAGCTCCTTCTAGGTGCTTCTTTTTACCAAGATGGCTTCCACAAATTGAGGTGTGTATCTTGCAGATGACATTGTTAGTTCCTAGCTTTTGTGGCTAGAATTAACATTGAGACCATAAGACTTTTCAGGATTTTTACTTGAAGGATTTGACAGGAAAACTTGTGTTAAAATAGTTGACAAACCCCTAGGGGTTGGCTCAAGTGGTAAAGGCCTTGGGCTTGAGGGTATGCTCCCCCCTAGGTCTAAGGTTCAAATCCCCTTTAGTGCAAACAATCTATTGGGAAAATTTTGGATAATAAAAGATATATATGCAAACACTTTGTAAACTAGAGAATATGTAAAAATAACAAGGACGAATTAGGAATAGAGAACCCAATGTTGAGGCATGTTGTGATGGGCGCTTTCCTTAGAGTAGATTCCGCCGCCTACAAATCTTAACATGCACTAGGCTTCTTGACAGTTTACTCCCAAGATACATTGATGCCGGTTCTCGTTAATCTCCTTGTCAGTGCACACAAAAGGAAATCCTTGAACTCGATATAAAATAGCCAAAGTCCAAAGGAAGAAAGACAAAAAGGAGGAGGAAATGTTTCTCTAATATTTGTAGAGAATTTGGAATGAGTAAATTTGTGGGTGGGGTTTCCTATTTATATATATGACAGGTTATTTGTGAAAAGTCACAACTAAAATAAAAGAGCACTTGTGAGAACTAAGAAGTCACAACTTCTCAAATTGTAGAGAATACATTGAAAAGGTTTCTCATTCACCAAAGGGCACAACCTCTTGTTTGGTGGCCAAGCGGTTAAGGCTCTTATCCCCAAGACGCATGCATTGGTTCAAGTCACCATTGCATCTTTTCATTTAAATCTTGACAACCGAACCGACACATTGAACAATGACAATGGTTTGCATTATTTTTTACTTACTAGTAAATATTTTAATCATTTATAAGTCTAAAATTCAACACAATCTCTAGGGGCCATCAGACTAGGAGATTTTTCCCTTAAATTACCTGAGGTGCATTTGCGGGAAACTCCTTGTCGAGGCCTGTGCCCCCCCGTGATTAGTTAGGACGCTATTCTTGGACACCCGGTGCTAATCAAAAAGAAAAAAACTGACAAAACTCTGAATTTAACTCATTGCATCATCGGTATTGCCAAAACAGAAGCAAAAGAAGCAAATATCGACCTAGTCTACATGCCCTTACTAATATGTATTTCCTTATCAAAGAGGGGTTTCCATAGGGTGAGGGGTTCCATATTTGTTAGGTACGAACTCAACTTTTATTGTTACATCTGAAACTGTAAAACTTGAGTATGCAATAAGTGTTTGTGAAGTTTCTTTTTCTTCTGTGGGTTTCATTCCTTTACAAGCCCACTTGGCATACACTGGACAGCCTATTTCAGCAGTTTATGATTCTTTGGTTCTGTTTGAAGAAAATGAGAGGAGATATAATGTGGTGCACAAGGGAACTTCTGAGTCATGCATGTGATATCATTTCAAATTTGAAACTCATAAAGAAATCAGTTTAGAATTGCAGTAATTTTGTTGCCGGAAAATATTGGATTGATTTCTTGTTTTGGTACAAACAAATAAATAAAGACAAAACCCAAGCCTTTTGTGAGTTATTAGGTAAGTTCTTGCTTCATAACTTGAGAGCTTCAATCTTGATAAATGAAGCCATCAGCTAAAAACTGATATCTTTTTAAAGTTATTTCCTATCTTTATATATTGATGTCAAGTTCTTGAACTGGAAATCGTTCAGTCGAGATTATGTTTTTATGCTTTATTGAATGCCAGCTCCATCCCATTAAGTTGATGCTCATCTTCTTCGGCAGGTTTAAATGAGTTCTCATCTCATTGTTGTACCATTAAGTCTCTGTCAGAGCTCCAGCCCTATACGGCTAAAGATCTCACATGTAACCTTGTCTGCAGAGCTCAATGCCGGCTTGTCCTTTATTTTCTTGTACCACCACTTCTTTACTCACATTTTTGTTCCGCGATTTTCTCACCTCAAATATAAAAAATGAAGTTTTTATTTGTATTTAAAAATCAAAAGGTCTAGGATATTTTTCGTTAACAAATATGCCTAATTAAGCCAAAAGATTGTATTAAATAAATGCATAGTGTTTCTTTTGTTCTCTATCTGGTAAATGTATGCATATTGTCAAGCTGGCTGCTGCCCATTTCTGTTGGAATTAGTACCTTTGGTAGGATTACGATGACCTTACCTATCTGTACTGAGGGTATCATTTACCTGGTTAAAAATACTCAGCACTCTCTCTCTCTCTCTCTCTGGGAAAAAAGCCCTGGCGGAATCTCTCCACTGGAGGGGGAGGAATCCTCCCTCCCTTCCCTTCTGCCCTCCTTCTCCACCACTAGTAGTTTAAGCATTTTGCACTTTATTGCCTTCCGGCCACCAGACCACTACACGCGCCTGACCACCATGTTTGCCGGTCACCGATCTTTGAAACCTTTCGTGAAAGTGCCGCCAAACTACTAGTGCGTGGACCACACATGCCTCCAAGGCCGAGTACTCTCTCCCTGTGCCAATGCCAATTCCAAAATTTAGCTGGCACATGCGCCATGCAATTGGATTCTCTGCCTCTAGATCTTTTATATTTGGGTTATTTCGTCTCCCACCACCATTGGCACATATGCACCACACCCCATAGCCACTACATGTACCTCCAATGAGCGGCTGCTACAATTTCATTTTCAGATTTTTAGTATCCAGTTATGCTTCAATTATTCCTAACTAAGGATCTAGGGAAAAAAGATGTGAAAATCTACTGCGACAATTTTTTAGAACAGTTTACTACAATGCCTCTTTCCTCAAAATTGTTGGTTTACTCATTGCTTCCTTCGGCTTGAAGGAACATGGGTCCGAATCAAATTAATTGAATCCATTGACCATTTATTTTTATTAAGAAATGATTTATATAAGTTTTAAATAGACAAATCGCATGCAAGGTTTTGTAAAAAAATGGACTCACTTTAAAATGTAAAAAAATAAAATTATTCTTTATTAGTAAGATCTACTTTTTTACAAAAGGCTTGTATAGAACTTATTTATTTGGAGCTTGTACCTATAATTACTCATCTTTATTTGTCCTATTTTGTATGCATTAGATTCTCTGTGATAAGATTTTTGTTAAAATTCCACATATTCTCCTCTTGATTCTTTCCAGAACCTTGCATTCTTAGCCTCAACTTTTCGGCTGTGATGATTATTTGAAGAGAGTTTGTAATGTCCCGAGAGAGGTTTCTACATCAAACGAGGTTACTAGATGGTGCGACATTAGTGTCCTAACAAGACTGAAATAGGCCGATTCACCCAATTGCGGATTTGGGTATCCGAATTTACCTAGATCCGCTGGAAAGTGAGATGAGATTTTTTTTTTGTTTTAAATGAAAATTTAAAATATTATTTTTTAATATTATTATTATTTTAAAATCTGAAAAAGTTAAATTGAAATTTGAAAAAATTGAATTATTTATTATATTTTGTATGGAAATTTGAAAGAATTATAATGATGAGATAAGATGAGAATTTTGTCAATAGTAAAGATGAATCCGGTCATTCAAAACCTAGGTATCCAATTCCCAAGTTGTAACCGAATATCTTTTTTTTTTATTTAACCGTATATCGATTTTTATGCCAAAATTTGCTTTTTAAAATTTGCCAAATGCTTAGATATAATATAAATGAACCATTTAATTAGAATTAAGTAGATCTGGAATAAATTGGAATTGAACATTAAATGCATTGTTTATGAACATTAAAATGAAACTCGATGATAAATTCAACAACAATTTCTGTTTGAATAAAAATTAATGACCAAAACTTGACCACTTCCTAATTGATGGATCTCGACAAAACCCATAGCACAGGAAAGAAGTTTGCTATGCAATTATTTAGGTGATGACATAGAAGATGCTTTTCTGGGTCACAACGGACCGTAAAGCTAGTGTGCATAAAAGTAGCAGAGGATAAGGAGAGCCATGACCCTTAGAATTCAAAGTTGGAAACAAATTTATGGCGCCTTGAATACTCGAAATGAAAAGTGCCATCAGGAGCCCTTTTACCTGCAAGCAAACTTTACAGCAAATTTAAAACCAAAAAAAGAAAAGAAAAAAAAAAGCAAAGGAAAATCAAGAACTTAAAAACTGGCTTGATACTACGGGCAATTTTGTATCGTAAATGATATAAAAATGCCAAACACTTGCATATATATCCATCCACCAGTTCCCATTTATTCATAAGTTTGCTGGGGTGTGCTCCAAAATTGAAACAACGTTCTTTGTTTCCAAAACCATATGGCAATATTTGGACAGCAAAAGAAACTGGAAACAGAAATGGAGCCATCAACCTGAGTGGCTGATTAATGATGAGAATTGATCAAGTTTCGAATGACGTATTGTAGAATGCCTCCATGATCAAAATAAGCCAGTTCCACCTGCATGGAAGTAACCAAAAGATTATATTGGAAGGGAAATTATAATTACCCAGAGCTTTCATGAGAAATTAGACCGATTAAAAGGAGAAAAGCCAAGTCTAATCTGTTACCTCTGTGTCAAATCTTAGTGTACAAGTGAAGGACTTTCCATTGTCCGTAACTACTGCAAGATCTTGACCAGGTCTAATTTCATTCACACTGCTTGGAAGATGGATGCTATATCGTTCATGGCCAGTCAACCCAAGAGTCTCAGCATCCTCCCCAGGCTTAAAACATAGTGGAATGATACCCATGCCCACCAAATTACTGCGGTGAATGCGCTCAAAGCTCTTTGCTATGACTGCTTTCACACCCTGGGACCAATTATCATTTGAGTCTGTTGTACAAAAAGCCAAATGCCAAAAAGAATGGAATGGAGTGAGATGCTATCAGCGACATACCAGTAGCATTGGCCCCTTGGCAGCCCAATCACGAGAACTTCCACTCCCATACTCGGCACCAGCCAAAATAACTGTTTCATGCCCCTCACTCTTGTACCTCTGTATATGAAATAAATCACAGAACCGAAGCATATGGTTATGAATTCAATAATGAGAACTTCATTATTTAAAAAGGAAAAACTCAATGAGCAAAATTAATAAACATGTGAAGCTAGAAATCAGAATTATCAAATTAAAACGGTTTTGGGAGAGAATTATAGGTCGTGCAGGGCATTAAAACGTCATCCAGCACATGGAGAGCTGTGCGACAAACCAGATTGTCTTAGAATAAACATCGCTAGGCAACTTATGATTCAGTGATAAATCTATGTATCAGATAGGCGAGTTTCAATGGCATCAGCTGGAGCCCAAGTAGAGCAATCATCAAGGATTATTAATTGTTTTACGCCCACCTTTTCCTTGCAACTTTCATTTTTGTGCCAGAGGCTGGTATATATGCACTACTGACTGTATGGCAAAAAGATATGTTTAGAGGAAGTTACCATGGCAGCATCAAATACAGATAGTTTCTCGCCAGTGGGAATATGAATGGTTTTTGGCCCAACTTCTCCTTTCAATAGTTTATTGACAAGGCGAATATTGGCAAAAGTGCCCCTTGCCATGACCTCATCATTACCACGACGACTTCCATAAGAGTTGAAGTCTCTCCTATCAACCCCACGCTCCAGAAGGTATCTGGCTGCAGGACTGTCTTTGTGGATGCTACCAGCTGGTGAGATGTGGTCAGTTGTAATGCTATCGCCAAAGTTGAGCAAGCAGTAAGCATTCTTCACTCCATGAAGGCCTGGAGGAGACATGCTCATTTCTTTAAAGTAGGGCGGCTCATGTATATATGTGGATGTTGGGTCCCAGGAGTAGAGAGTGCCAGAAGGTACAGATAATTGATTCCACATCGGGTTTCCCCTGGTGATTGCTTCATACGTAGCCCTAAACATATCAGGCAGCACACTTGATTGTACAACCTGAAGTAACGGCAATATAAGAAGAAAATCAGAATTTTGAAAGCCTCCTCCTCTAAATGCAAATCTAGTACTTAAGCAGGTTGAGCAGCTCACATTAGCCACTTCTTCATTGGATGGCCAAATGTCCCTGAAAAATATTTTCTTTCCATCTTTTCCCAATCCAATTGGTTCTGTTTCAAAATCGATATTTACCTGCATCATTGTCCCCAATTGAGAGAGAAACTTCCCCAAGTGCACATGGAAAAACAAAAGCAACAACATACCGTCCCAGCAAGAGCATAGGCAACCACGAGGGGAGGTGAAGCAAGATAATTAGCCCTTGTTAAAGGATGCACACGGCCCTCAAAATTCCTATTTCCAGACAATACAGCTGCAGCTACAATATCTGGAATTATGCACAAGATCAACAACTTTGTCATTTTGAAAAAACTTTTTTCATAAGTACTCCAACACTAAAAAAATCTCATGGATAGCATTCAAACAAGCACTAAGCACAAGAAAATGTCTTACCATTTTCAGTAATTGCTGACGCCACTGCTTCATCAAGATCTCCTGAATTCCCAATGCATGTCGTACAACCATATCCAACGATATGAAACCCTAGCTGATTCAAATACTTCTGCAAGCCACTGAAGACATAATATTCTCAGGAATCATGTTTAAGTGTGCATGTTTATTCTGAAGACGATGTTCTAGATCAATAAAAAGTACCTCCTTTGAAAGTATTTGGTTACAACGCCGGAACCAGGTGCCAGACTTGTCTTAATCCATGGCTTCACCTAAAAAAAGATAATACCACCCTATGTAAGTTCAAAAAATATAAAGAACAGCATGTTCATCAACAATTTCCCAATATTACCTTGAATGCAAAACTTTGTGTAACATGGAACAACAAAGCGTACAATGAAAATTTCAACCAAAATCATCAGTCACATGATAGTCCAAGTTTAAAAAAAAATAGTAAACTCACAACCTAATGGCCCCAAGTTATCATTCGTCCAATTCATTGCCCCTCGTGAAGTAGACCCCGCATCCAACCAAATCTTTGTTATATATATATATATATGACATCTTTTAGCATGGCTCATACTGACCCACCCTAATGCAATTCATCAAACACAATTTTTTAACTGCAGCAAAAAATTGAGATGTATAACCTCCAACCCAAGTTCACAGGCTTTTTTCGCAACTAGTGCAGCTCCAAGCATTACACTAGGATTTGAGGTATTAGTGCAGCTAGTGATTGCAGCAATAACCACATCCCCATGCCTAAGCTGTGCCGGGGTCCCATGAAATGTGAAATCTACAGCCTTATTTTGAGATTCCTTTGGTACAGCAAAACCCTGTTATAACATGCAAGAAAAGTAAGCACAAAGAGAAGATGGGGGATTATGGCTGTTATATCGAAAGGAATACACTAGCAAACATTTAGAACCAGTTCTGTAGTAACTAACTGAAATAAGATGTGTATAATACCAAATAATACCAAATTCACCACGGACAAGAGGAATTAGAAAGAAAGGAAAGTGCATGTATACAAATGCTAACAAAAGTCAAAGTAACAAACCTAAGTAAAGAAATCATTGACAAAAAACCTATGGGTTGTGCAAGGAAATTGTAAAACAAAGCATCAATCACATTTTTTTAGGGTTGGTGGATGGATCAAGCCTTGCCCTGCTGCTCCTCCCTTATAGCTTCACAATTTTCCACTCTTTCTTTCCAGCAAGTCCAGAAATATTGCTAACCCTTTTTGGGTGGAAGTCAGAGCATTCCCAGATAATTGAGCCTATTGATCCCAATCATTTTCTGAAGTATTTATTTTATAAGCTTCCCGTCCTTATAAAAGCTTCTGGAAGGGGGTTTTATTTGCTTGTGCGTTTTTCAAGTTTTGAAGCTATAGAGAAAATATGGATATTTTTTACCCTCCATTAACGCAGATTGATGTTTGTCTCAAATGTTACAAATTTTCATTCCCGGTATGCAATGCTTGGCAGATCCAAGACACAAAATTCTGTAATAACTTTCAGCGGTGAGTCACATGCAGTTGTATGCTTTCCAAGCAACCCTAACAATCAACCACAAGTTTCTTTGAATTTGGAAAAGATCTCACCTTAAAACCAACTCTATTATCAAGGCATGCAAACCAGTCAGCTTTCATCTCTCTCAGAGGGACACGATCGTGTGGCCTGCAGAATCAGATTCTGAGAGGACCGTGTAGGATTGAAATTCATGTGACTCAAAGCTAAAACATATACCGAAAATTGTACCTCTTTGGACCAGATATACAAGGTTCAACATCTTCAAGATTAAGCTCTAAAGAGGAGGAGTAAACTCTTTCGACTTGGGGCTGAGTTAAGGTAATTGATTTAGCATCAGACCAAATCAGTAGATTTGTTGCATGAATGTTCTCTAACATAAGTTGTATGCATAGCTTACCTCACTGTAGTCCACAAACATGTTATTAGCACGTAAATAGGATTCTATCATAGCAATCTGCATGCAAATTTACAAGTCATTTATTCTGAAAATAAACAACAATTAAAATTGATTAAACACGGGCTTACAGTGTCATCACTTCTGCCAGTCAGTTTCAGGTATTGCAGGGTGACGTGATCCACGGGAAAGAAGCCCATTGTTGCACCATACTCAGGAGACATGTTCGCAATAGTTGCACGATCTGCTAGTGACAATTCACTCATGCCTTCCCCTGCATAAGAGGGTAAAGACCCACTCTAATCTTAGGTAGATAAGCAAAACAGGAAAACAATGACACTGCCAACAAATCAAATATAAGATTAACAATATTAAATTGTTGGATTTACCATAGAACTCCACAAACTTGCCAACTACTCCATGCTTCCTCAGCATTTGAGTTACTGTCAAAACCAAGTCGGTAGCTGTTACACCATCTCTCAGTCTTCCCAGTAATTTAAAACCAACCACACCCGGCAGGACCATGCTCATTGGCTGCATACAAATGAAAAAAGTACATTAAGTATCTGCTCAGAAGGAACACTTAAAATGGATATGTTGAGAAAAAACTTTAGAAGGCATGCAATCAAACAAAAGTCCAGTACATTTTCACACATACATCCTCAAGAACTATATTAATATAAGCAATGAAAGAAGAAACAAACCACATGCCTATATGCAGCAAGTAATGCCTTTATGTCCATTAAATATGTGGTTTAAGAAAAATTTCATTCTCTAGTATTAATAAGTAGATACAGCATTCTTAGCAAACTGTATTACCTGGCCAAGCATTGCAGCTTCTGCTTCTATTCCACCAACTCCCCATCCAGCAACACCCAATCCGTCTATCATTGTTGTATGTGAATCTGTTCCGACAACACTATCAGGGTAAAGCATGCCATCTGTGTTGAACACAACTCTGCCAAGGTATTCTAGATTGACCTGCAAGTCAACATCACAAAGCACATTTCACGCAGGTGACTAGAATTGCGGAAAGATAAAAAACCAAACTGGTTTTCACAAACCGAACAGATGCTATAATCAGAACGAAAGATATATATATATATACACACACACATATAGAAACAGAGTAAAGGCGCTTCTCAAATGATGAAATTACCTGATGAACTATCCCTGATCCAGGAGGAACAACAAGCATGTTATGGAATGCATTAGATCCCCATTTGAGGAAACCAAATCTTTCTTTGTTACGCTGGAACTCAAATTCCATATTTGCTTGAACTGCATTTTCTGATCTTGCCACATCAACCTGAACTGAGTGGTCTATGACAAGATCTACAGGAACCTGCATTTTGTTAATTACATTAGCATTGCTTGAAAACGTTTAGCACTAAGTAAAAAAATAATTCAAACCACATCCATGTATTAGTTGGGGTTTCCCCAAAAACATTGAAGCAGAAAAAGAGAGGAGGAAAAGGAAAGAGAAGTGCTAAACAAGCAGATAACTAGAAATTCCAATCAGAATCTATCCATGGATAGGTTACCAATGGGTTAATTTTATTAGAATTTCCACCAAGCCTGTTCATAGCATCCCGCATGCAAGCAAGATCAACAACTGCTGGAACCCCAGTAAAATCCTGAGAACAAGATTTACAAGGAAATGATTATAGCCTTTCATTGATAACATATAAGAAAATCTTACAAGAAAGAGATTGAATATCTATTATGTAGCTCACCTGCAGCAGCACTCTGGCAGGCTTGAATGGGATTTCAACCTGTTTGGGAGAGGTGTTCTCCCAATCAATAATCTTCTCCACATCCTTACTCTTAACCTCAAATTCATCACAGTTACGAATCGCTGATTCAAGAAGTATCCTTATAGAGTATGGGAGCTTATCTGCACACAAACATCAATCCAATCATCAAAACCCTATTAACTCAGCATAAAAGCCCAGTCCATAAAATATATATAAACAAAAAAGAAGTACAACCAATTAATAGTAAAAAAAAAAAAAAAAAAGACTAATGAAAAGTGTTGAGAAGTGTTGTGAATAGTAGTGAAAAAGTAATGAAAAAGTAATAATAAAATATTAAATAGTAGTAAAAAGTAATAAATATTGGTAAAAAGTAGGTAAAAAGTAATAATAAAGTAGTAAATAGTAGTGGGGTATGTTGAGAATACAGTATCCAAATACAGCCTAAGACTCTTCATCTCATTAAGTCGCAATAAATAAACGGATTTTACACGATGTCAATACAACTTGTGTTTTAACATTTGGTCTAAACTCCCATTTTTATGACAGTACGTTGAGCAATTTACTTTGCATCATTAATGATATTTAGTAAAGTAAATATTAGCGTAATCATGCTAACGCTACACTTTCCAGAATGGATAAAAAAAGAGATTACAATATCCGATCAGCTCCAAAGAGAACTGAAAGAACATAACGTACAGAATTTCAATCAAAGCCTTCCCTATTTCATTAGTGAGCAGTGAGAAAACAAAAGCTTTTAATTAAGTTAGTCGAATGGATTAATGCGGCCTAAAAAAACTATAAAGAAAAGTTTATCCTGTTTTCATTTCTTACCAACTCTTATCAACAACCAAAACAGAAAATAGGAAAAAAAAAAAATGAGAACCACTAACCGATTCTGGGATCGTCTAGAGCTGTCAAGCTGTAGTACTTGCCGAACTGACCACCGCCTGGCTTCTCGAGCGTCTTCAATATGCTCTTGAAAGGGTTCTCACCAGCTGCAATGGATAAGACGCATCAAAATGTTAATCAAACGCAGACTCGAAGGTAATCTCAAAATCTTCGATTGAAAACGAGAAACAAACACAGAATTTCCGTTGGACGCAAATCGGAATTTCCAAATAAAAGAAGATTTTTTAAAGAAGAAAACAAAAGATAAATCCACCGATACGATGAGATTACCCATGGCTGAGATCGGAATTTCGAGTTGCACGGCGGAGCGAGTATTGGTCGCTGCTAGAAACGAGATCTACAGAAAAGGACTGCACGAGGTTACCAAATCAAAACCAGAGAGACAGGGAGAGAGAGAGAGAGAGGTGTATATTCCGAGTGATGTAAATGTAGTAGTAGTCGTACTGGTTGTCTCAACTTTTGAAAAGTCGCTGTTCTTTTCTATGGTGCCTGACCGTGGGGTGCGGTGAAACGGTGTCGAATTAATACTAACAATGCGAGGGGCTATTTTGCACGTGTGCATTTCGTCATCTTACTATTTTCGGGTGTGTGGATGCCACGTGGTTAGCATTAACTCTCAGATCCATTCTCCAGAACTATATAACTTGCGGTGAATTCGGTCAAGGGTGGTGGCGCTCCCACTAGTCCCACCGCCTGGAGCGGCCTTCCGTTAGTTGTTTTGTATTATATTATATATATAAATAATATTTATATATATATATATTAATATATTTAAATATTTTTTTTAAAAAACTAGAATATTATTAAAATATACTTAATCATTAAGTAAATAATAATAATAAAATAATAATAAAATCTCAGTGATAACTCTCAGCGATAGCCACCAGCAACAAGAATAACATTTTCCTTGGATGAATTCAATTGATTGGTCTATATGAGATTTTTTAGATTGCTTCACTATTTTTCCACCCCTAATACCTCTATGGACTGGATTAGACCATTAGTTATTGGTAAGTTCGGCCTGGCCCAAAACTAAATGGGCCAATTTATGCTTTTCAGCTTAATTGTGATATTTTTAGACAAATTTCGACCTAAGAAAATGTTATCCTATTTTAAACCCAATAAATAATAATATTTATTTACATACAAGGAGAAAAAAAAAAAGGAACTTGAAAACGATGCAATATGCCAATAAATTAATAACATCCAAGCTCTAAATAAAAGAAAAAATATATATAAAAGAAAAGGAAAAAATATACATTATCCATAAAAGGTTATCAATCATACTAATAAAATTAAAAAAATAAAGAAAAAAAAATCTTAACCATCTAAATTCCAAAGAAAAGAAAAACATCAAAAAATGTAAAAGAAATTAACACATAAAATTTATTACTATCCATGCATCTAGCTATAACCCACCTACTTATAAAACAATATTAAAAATTACAAATATTACAAATGATTTAACGGTAATTAAAAAAAACACAAAGACTGAATGACAATGAGGCCACAGGCTCACAACTCAAACTCCAAGTCTTCAACTCTCCAAGTACACAACTCCAAGTCTTCACAAGTCACAAGAATGAATTACTGCAAAAAATACCAAACAAATATCTTAGTTTAGATTTTTTTTTTTTTTTTTTATGCTAACCAAAATAACTAGTATAGTAGTATATTCTACTCACCTCAATCATCTTCAATGGGTATAGATATTGTATTTGACACCTCTATAGAATTTTTAACCTCCCCAACAAGTTCTACACATAAAAGATAAAAAGAAAAACAAAAGAAAAAAGATTATATAAATTTATATAAAATATAAATCAATGAATCAAGAAAAGATACATAAGAAAATTAATTTGTTACATACCCATATCCAACTGTTTTTCAAAATCATCCATCTCTTCAATTGAAGCCCTAAGACTAATAGGAGCGGAATAAGATTGAAGCCAATTCTTTTTACAAATGTTGCTCTCTACTTTCATCAAAGACAAACTACTTCAGAAGTGATCAAGTACACTACGTGTTATGCTAAATGCAAATTTAGAGACCACTATAGATAACAGTATTTCAAGAATATCGCATACAACTTTTTATTTGAGTCTAATGTATATGACCTAACAATTCTCAAACATTAGGTATATATAATAGTCTTACACCTGTAAGATATATATATATATATAGAAAATCTTAAAATATGAATAGAGAACAAATTGTTTTGAAAAATTAAAAAAAATATAAAACTAGCCTTTGAAACCCAATGAAGAATTTCTTAACAAGAAATGTTGAAACCAATGAAAACATAGAATAAAAATTACTTATACCAAGTAGTAGGGCTGTCCATATGGCCCGTCAATCTGATGGGCCCGATTAAAATGGCCCGACCCGGTCCGTATTTGATCGGATTATGATATGATCGGATCTCCAACCCAACAAGTTAACGGGTTTTGATTTTGTTTCAACCCGTCCGTATATAAGCATCTTTATCTTCACTTCTGCAACCCTAGCCGCCCAAATATTCTCTCTTACCTGTACGTGACGATATGGATCGCCCTTAGCTTCAGTCTTTGTCTACAACAAGTAAATTCCCAATCTCACTCACCATGATTCATTCACATGGCCTTCTGCTCCTCCATCGCCTACCTCTTCATCCGCGTCTTCAAGGTCGTGCAGGAGCCCGTCTGTCGTCCCCATTGGTGCCCTCTACTCCCCCTCTCTCTGGTTCTCCAAGACACTTTCAAATCTGATGAAAACAATAGAAAGTTTGTGGTTGTCTTTTGTGAGAATTTCTAGATGTCGATTGAGACAACGAGGCGGGATGGGAGAGGACGAGAAGTTAGGGAATGATGGAAAACGTAAGGCGTTGCAAAGAATCATTTACTTTTTCGAATACACCCGTGTGGGTTTTTTCTCTGTATTTGAATAGAATCTGTTGTGGTTTTGTTGTTTGGCTCAATATAAAACGTCTGTTGTGGTTTTGTTGTTTGGCTCATGAGAAAACGAAGGAAAAAATAATCCCGATGTTGGGTAAAGAAAAATGAAATGGGTTCCTATTGTAGAGCATGGTCTGTGGTGGTTTTTTTTTTTTTAATAAAAGGTCTGTTGTGGTTTTGATTGTTTGGTTCACGAGAAAACAAAAGAAAACAAAAGAAAAAGAAAAGGGATCCTGTTGTGGTCAGGTCATACGGGTTCGACCCGATTTTATTCTGGTCCGGTCGGTCGGATCTGTTAGACTTCTGGTCCGTGTTGTTTTGGGTCGGATCGGGCCCAAACCCGATTATTTCATGCCGGGATGCTGGCCTACCAAGTAGTTACAATTTCATAACATCTTTATTTTCTTTTGTTTTTCTCCATTTCTTGTGCAAATAATAGAACCTTATCATACAAAATCAAACAAAAGTTCTTAATTTTTTGCATCATCAAATTCTATCAATGGAGTATGTGTAGCTCCGCTTTCATCTACCTATTAGGTTAGCTCTTTAGTAGGATTACCAGCTCATATGATAGTGCCATTTTAACAAGTTATAATCATTTTATTTTGAATTACAAATTTAACATAATTGTTATGGTGTTAATGATAATATCTATTAGAAGGCCTCACTACAGTGAGGAGACAAAAAGATGGTATAAAGTTAATGGTACAAAATGAAAATTGGGAGACAAGACAAAAATCTATCAAAAGAAAGAAAAGAAGAAAAGGGTTAAACAAAAAGTAGAAAAAGACCAAGAGAGATTGGATTTTTGGGGATTATTTATCAATGCTTTGACATGAGACCATGGTTTTAGGATTTTTCATGACCAAAACTAATATTTTAAATTTCGTATCATACCGGCCTAGCTGATATTTCTCGTATTGAAATAGTGATCGGTATAAAAAAAATCATTTGTTTCGTACTAGGTTAAATACCGGCCGTACCAGTCTATTTCAATCAATATTGGCCAGTTTTCGGTGTACCGGCCATACCGGTACTTGCCGAAATTAGTGAATTTTTGTAATTAATGTAAAAATTTTATTTTTTCATAATTTTCACTCCAATTCTCACATTTAAAGACTATTTTCTTAACTTAGAAATATTATTGAGTTTTATATATATGTGTTTTAATTTTTTAAGACTTGTATTGATATTATTTTGAAATATAATTTATAAATATATAATTAATTTATTATATATAGATTATCTCGAAACGGTACTGGTACTGAAATATTTCATTCTAGTATGTTAACCGAAACGGTATTCAAAACATTAATTTAAACACTTTCATAAAGTTCTCAAGTATCAACTCGCTTATACATTGGTAGATTTATTCTTTGTGGTCATCTTCAAACAGGATTGTGCAATAGAAAATTATAACAATACTTGCATGGACATTTACATGTACGGCTACAGTGCAAAGTGCCCTGGACATTTTTTATTGTGCAATAGAAAATGATAACGATACTCGCATGGACTTTTACACGTACAGCTACGGTGCACAGTACCACGGACTAATGTGGGTGTACATGTGGCAATGTCCATCCATGCATAGTAATCGATTTGTTTATTTAAAAGATTGAAATTCACAATTTCTTGCTTTTGGCAACACCCATTTTGGCAACTTCAGCCCAAGGTCTGCCCCTATTTTAACTTTTCAATGACAATAAAATTGATTCAAGACCTATGCAAATCTCCTTCCATTTCAAAGCACACAATCTAATCAAGCCATTTTCGCAGCTCTCATCCACATTAGTATGTGTGAATATCATTTCTCCTTATTACATATTATAAATGAATATATTCCCCCCACCACCTTCAATGGACTAAGCTTATGTCTGTAACACTTCAAGGCCTAGGAATGGGGATAATTGAACCTGGCCCACGGTCACAGGAAGAAGGCCCGAGCGGGTATAAATGACGGCGCATTCCCATCCAGGTAATGGGCAAAAGGCTATGCAGCATTAAATTTCCCTGCATGGAGCACGAGCAGGAGATCCAATTGCCGACAAAGAATTGCTGCATTTGATGTACCAGTATGCCAATTTGAGCTAACAAGACCCAGATAGGGAGGGTTTAAGTAGCGTAAAGCTAACAAATGAAGGGTTAATCACTTTGTATGCATTCTCTCTCTCTCTCTCTCTCTCTCTCTCTCTCTCTCTCTCTCCTCTATGGTTCTCCTGTGGAAAAGATGAGATGACGTCATAAATGATATGGTTCCTCATCGAACAAGAAGATGTATTTGCCTAGAACCATGAAGACATGGATGTGATCGAACACCGCCTAAGCTTGAATCCTAATGCCAAGAAGATTAGGCAAAAATGGCAGAGCTTCAACATGGAAAAATACGTTGTAATAGGAAAAGAGGTAGACCGCCTACTCACTCTAGGGTCTACCCAGGAAGCCCATTTGAATGCCTACTAAGGGTACAACCAAATTTAAATGAGCCTTGAAGACAGAGAAAAGATAGATTTCATTACATACCAAGGCCTATACTGCTATTGGGTAATGTTGTTTGGCGTTAAAAACGCAAGAGCCACTTACCAGAGGTTGGTTAACCAAATGTTCAAGGACCAAAACGGCTGCAATGTAGAAGTATACGTTGACGGCTTGCTCGTCAAAAGCAAGGAGCCCAAGGGGCATCTAGATGATCTGCGAAAGGCCTTTGCGGTCCTCAAGAAGTACAAAGGTTGGGAAAGTTCCTCGGATTCGTGGTCACAGAAAGAGGCATTAGTTAATCTAGAAAAGATTTAGGTTGTGATCAAAAGGAACTTGTACCCAATTGCACGTGACATAAGATTTAAGATGTAACCCTTTACATACTACACATGGGACACATGAGATGCCGTGCATGAACTCATTGATCATAACCTCTTCAAATCATGGCATGTTAACATGGGCATATGAAACATCCAAAACAACTTCATGAACATAAACAAATATGTCATGGCCGAAACATCCAAGACATGTAATCATAGGAATTCTTTACTTAACACATTTCATAATTGAAGCATATTAAACAATAGCCAAGGCCGAAACTTTATAGGCACGTGACATAGACAATCTTCATTTAACATATTCCATACTTGAATCATGTTGACCATAATCATGGCATGGGTGGATTTAACATAAACTCATGGCCATATCATAGAAATCCAAAGCATACAATATCTCAATAGTTGAAACTTCAAGATAAATGACATATTAACACAACAACAAGCAAAACCAAAACATAAGCATGTGATTCATGGCATTTTAATCATGGATTCGAAACATATGACATCTTCTCGCGACATTATACAAGTTGAAGCAATGGATTCATCCAAGCAAAAATATAGAACAACTTTTAAAGATGAGAGCAAAATAAAATATTTACGAAAGCATATACGTATGTTAACCAAACTAGGTTGAGTGTATACTTACCAAAAATTCTTCGAAAAACAAACAGTAAATTTGAAAATGAGGTGTGCAAGGCATTAGAACAAGGGTTTCAAAACCCTAATCCATGTGCATGGTTTCGGGTTTCTTTTTGTTCAAAGGAAATTCCAAGACCAGTTGGTTCTAGGGTTTATGGACATGAAAACCCTTCCAAACATGTGACTCTTGGTTTGATCTTGGACGTGTGTGTGTTTCATGTGAGTGGCCGAAAGTGTAGAGGTTCTAAGTCCTCAAAATCTTGGCTCCTTCTCTTTCTCAAAACCCTAAAATAGTTCAAGATGAAACAACCCTTCATGTGTATGTGTGTAAGCCAAAACTCTAAAACTCTTTGGAGATTCACTATCCCCTTAAGTCAAGCGTGGTTGAGGTTAAGAAGTTGGATAGTAGAAATTCTCACCTCAGTTGCCTTCTTGCTAGTGCCATGAATCCTCTTGGAGTAAAGCCTCCCTTGTTTGCTTGGAAAGAAAAGTGATAATTCTTCAAGTTTTGGTGTGAAATGGTATGGAGGATGAAGAGCATAAGCAAATTTCAAAAATGGCAAGGGAAGAAGAACCCCTGGTCGTGTATCTCTCTTCCCCTTTTATAGAATTTCTCTCAAGCCCTCATTAGTTTGCTTGTGGTCCAATGTATGAAGGACAAGTGTCACTCCTACTCTTCCTTCTAGCCAAAAATCCCTTCTTCTTCCATACTCTTGGATTTGCCTTGGGAAGGTTCAAGATCTTCTTGAGCGTGTGGGCCCTTTTTGTCCTAGCCAAAATTGTCTTTTATGCCCCTCTTTCTTTATCTAAATACAATGTATCTTTAGGGTAGGAAAGCACTGCTCTGTTCATATCTTTTCATCTCTCAACACGAGGTTTTGCATGTGTGACACTTGGCAAGGGCGTACGTGAGCCTTGCCCTAGCCGTCCATCCGTTTCCAAAACCCCTTGTGCTCTTCATCCTCCAATGCCTCTTCCCTAGGTGATTCTTCCCTTCCCAATAATCTTTTTGTGATCCTAAGGTGACAAATGGTATGTGTGGGTGTGGTCTTAGGTGTGATGGCCGAAAAAGTGAGGGTAGACTTGTCATTTTGGTGTGATTGTCTCTTCACAATCCATCTAGAAGGTCTTTGCATGGTTGACATGTATCAATTTATGAAGAAAATCCTTGGATGGACGTGCAAATGGGGCTTGGCCGAATGCCCCTTGGTCTTCCCTTGAAGATCTTGTCATTTGGTCTTCTAGAAGGCTTCTAGCATGAATGATAAATGGCATACCCACTAGGGTAGGCCTGAAAATCCTTTCTTTGGCTTCCCAAACAATCTTCTCTCCCCCTTAGATATATAGTGCCTTTCATGTATGACACATGGCACTAGTGGTAAGGGTTTGGATCGTGGGCAAAAGCATCTAGGGTTTTAGAGCTTGGACTTCCTAGGGTGGCCAAAAATCATATGGCTTAATTGGCATTCTTTCGGGTTTGGGTTGCTATTCTACAAAACCAAGGCCTAAGTCCAACTAAATATATTCTTATAGCCCTAAAATATCACTAAAGCAATGAAAATCCCTACAAATTGTTTCTCGTGGACATTCTTTATCATGATAGAATTTCTATTATATTAAATATTCTCAAGGCTAGGGGTGAATTCGGTCCGGTTCGGGGAGATTTTACGGACCGGACCGGACCTATTCGGTCCAGGGTTTTCTCACCCTGGACCGAACCGGTCCGGTCCGGTTCGGTTCAGTCCACCTTATGACCTTTTTTTTTTTTTTCTCTCCAATGACATTTTGTTTAATACTTATTTAATTATATTGTGATATATTTAATATATATACATATAGTATACTATTATATATATATTAGTAATACACTACTACTATTAGTCTATTAGTAATAATACTATAACTAATAACTATATGTAATAATAGTAATAGTGATAACTATATTATCTATATATGTAACTATATGTAATAGTAATAGTAATAGTAATAGTAATAGTAATATATGTAACTATATGTAATACTAATAACTAATACTATTAGTCTATTAGTACTAATAACTATACTAGTACTAATACTATAACTAATAAATATATGTAATGATAGTAATATTATATGTAATACTATATTAAATAATAGTAATACTCTTATTATATGTAATACTCTTATATGTAGTACTAGTAATACTATACTAGTACTAATACTCTTATTATTATTACTATTAAATAATAGTAATAATAGGTCCGGTCCGGTCGGGTCGGTCCACCCTATGTTTTTTTTTTAATTTAAAATTTTTTTTTATCTAATGAAATTTTGTTTAATACTTATGTAATTATATTGTGATATATTTAATATATATACATATAGTAGACTATTATATATATATATATTAGTAATAAGCTAATACTATTAGTCTATTAGTAATAATACTATAACTAATAACTATATATAATAGTAGCAATAGTGATAACTATAGTCTATATATGTAACTATATGTAATAGTAATAGTAATAGTAATAGTAATAATAGTAATATATGTAACTATATGTAATACTAATAACTAATACTATTAGTCTATTAGTACTAATAACTATACTAGTACTAATACTATAACTAATAAATATATGTAATGATAGTAATATTATATGTAATACTATATTAAATAATAGTAATACTCTTATTATATGTAATACTCTTATATGTAGTACTAGTAATACTATACTAGTACTAATACTCTTATTATTATTACTATTAAATAATAGTAATAATAGGTCCGGTCCGGTCGGGTCGGTCCACCCTATGTTTTTTTTTTAATTTAAAATTTTTTTTTATCTAATGAAATTTTGTTTAATACTTATGTAATTATATTGTGATATATTTAATATATATACATATAGTAGACTATTATATATATATATATTAGTAATAAGCTAATACTATTAGTCTATTAGTAATAATACTATAACTAATAACTATATGTAATAATAGTAATAGTGATAACTATATATGTAACTATATGTAATAGTAATAGTAATAATAGTAATATATGTAACTATATGTAATACTAATAACTAATACTATTAGTCTATTAGTACTAATAACTATACTAGTACTAATACTATAACTAATAGCTGTATGTAATGATAGCGATACTATATGTAATACTATATTAAATAATAGAAATAATATTATAATAGTAATACTCTTATTTCTAATACTCTATATAGTTATAGTGATTTAATACTAACATATTACATATTAAGCTAACTATAGTACTAATACTATTATAAATTTATAAATATATGATATATTATAATTTATACTATAACTTTTATAATATGTTAATACATTAATATATATACTAGTACTATATATTTTTTTGATCAGTTATACTAGTATTATATATTATAGTTAATAGTTATACATTAAATAATATAGTAAACATTGATACTAAATATATATAGCTATAGACTTACAATGATTTAGTTATTATGAATTTATGATTAGTATAACTATATAATTGTATTGGTATTAGACTATTAGTAATTCAATTTGTCTATATTATATTAGTAATATTAGTTATGTTGAACTTGAATCAGTTAGTTAGTATAATTGTATTTAACATTATTAGTATTAATATAAATATTAGTATTAGTTATAGCTATATAGCCTATATTAGAATTAAAAGTCTTAGACTATATAATAGACTAATAGTATTAGTACAACTATATAAGTATACTGTATAGCTATATATTAGTTTTAATTATAGTGATTAGTATAACTATATAATAGTAGACTATTAGTATAACTATATATTAGTATTAGTTATATTGTTATAGTGATTTAGTATAATATTATTAATAATATATTATAGCATTGATACAAATACATTATGGAATATATATTATTATATAATATATGGCAACACATTGATACAAAATACATTATGGAATATATAATACATATTATAAAATTATAAATATATTATAATTTATACCCTAACTCTTAATACTTAATAGTATTAGTAATACATTAAAAAATATAATAATACTTTAATACTAAATATATATAGTTATAGACTTATAAGTTATAGTGATTACTTATTATAATTAGTATAACTATATAATAGTATTAGTATTAACCTATTAGACTACCGGTAATATAATATAGCTATATATTAGTAATATTAGTTATAGTGTATTAGTGATTTAGTATAAGTTATAACTATATTAATTATTAGTATAAGTATAAGTTGTATAACTATAGTCTATACTCTATATTAAACTATTAGTATTTATTTTATTTTTATACCATATTAGAGTCTAGATTATTAGTATTAGTAATTTAGTATAAATATTTGTATTAGTATAAAATTATACATATATTGTAATTTATACCATAACTCTTAAGACTTAATAGTATTAGTAATTAATAGTAAATACATTAAAGAATATAACAGGACTTTAATACTAAATATATATAGTTATAGACTTATAGTGATTACTTATTAGTAATATAGTATAGTTATATAATAACTATATAATATAGTATAGCTAAGTTAAGTGATTAGTTATTATAATTAGTATAGTTATACTAATATTAAACTATCATTACTATATTATATTTAGTATAGTACATTAGTAATTACTTAATGGCGAGTTAGTGATATAATTAGGTTAGATGAAAATTATAGTTATAGTATAGTTATAGGTTAGACTATTAGTAATATAGTATAGTTATAAACTTATATATATTAGACTATTAGTAATATTATTTATAGACTACCCACTTAGTTTTTAGTATATGTTATAACTATAGTCCATATTAGTATAAGTATAAGTTTAAGTTATATAACTATACTCTATATTAGACTATTAGTATTTATTTTATTTTTATACCATATTAGAGTCTAGTGTCTAGACTTTAATATTAATTTACTCTATTAGTATTAGTAATTTACTATAAATATTAGTATTAGTATAAAATTCTAAATAATAGTATTAGTTAATAATTACTTAATGGTAAGTTAGTGATAGAATTAGGTTAGATAAAAATTATATAATTAATTATATACAATTATTATATAATTAATATTTACTATAAGGGTTCTTGTTGGACAAGTCGACCTTAGAATTATGGGGTAATTGTTGAGGACAAAATAAGTCTATGACCCAACCATGAGAGGATAAAGGTACATGACCAATCAAGGAAGTAGAAGGCAAAACATGCTACAGATAAAACCACCTACCAAGAGATAAAGCCACATGCGAAAGAATAAAGTAATGGCCTGACATGCAAAAAGGTGAAAGTGACGTAAAAAAATTCATGGTTAAAAATGTCGGATAAGGCATAAAATAAAGGGAGATGATAGCCTTATAATTTATTTACAATTTATTAATAAAATAATATTTTTTTAAAATTTCAAACACATCAAATCAAAATCAAAATTAAAATAAATATTTAAAAAAATATTATTTTTTTGAAAAGTTATAGAGAAATTGTAAATGGGTAATTACTTTATCATTTTTCTAAATTAAAAGTGATAATCCCAACGACAATAAAGGAGATAGATCTAAAAGGAATAAGAGATCTTTGGACTGCCAGACTCTTTCTCCTAATTTCTACAGGATGACATCTTCTTCAATCTCTCATAATCCCTTATTTGTACCATTATATTGAGAACAAAGTGAGGTTATATGATATTGTAAAATAATCAAATGCAGTAAATTTTTCCTTAGAAGACCAACAAATGTAAGTTTTAGTGGCGAACCACATAAATCTATATATATCTTTTTATTTATATTTTATATGCTTTATTTATTGTTTAACTCAGGATGAACATCTGAGCACCCCATCTCCGTTCAAACACACCTGTAGATCATTTGGCCATACTATTCTTGGCTTTCGGCCTTGACGGAAAATTGCATCTACACAGTTATTTTGAATATATTCTAGAACAACTAATTATGAATATATGCACTGACCAAGCACCATAAATTTTTGTCCTTGAACTTAGGAATATGTTAGAATTAGCCCTTGCAAATGAAATGCATGGTGGTCAATTTCTAATATCCGGTGCAATGTGGCCAAGTGTACGAAGATTTTAAGAGATGTGAAAGTGCCTTGAGAGATTTTAGAAATATTGCACCTGGTAGATTGTTATATGAGAGGACTATGATTAAGATCATGTCCTAGGCCTTTCAACTATCCAAAAAATTTTGGAATCTCTCATTGAAATGAGTTTTTTGACTAATCAAGATAAGGTAGACTTTCGAAAGCTCCAATGGTGCTCAGAAATTTATACTTCCCTAATTTTGTTTCAGAACAAATTCATATATTTCATGTTATATCCAAGTTTTTCATGTTTGGAGACAAGTAAAACTACTATCCACCAAGTGAAACCAATGATACATCCATGACAAGGACAAGGGATTTTAAAGCTCCATGTATTTAATGGAATTGGTGATTATGTTAGGATCCAAGTACATCTCCTGAGGAAGATTTGAGGTACCAAATGCAATTTGGAATAGATCCAACAATTTCCTTATCTTAGAGAAACAACTGATCTCTCATATAATTTGATGGAATAGATCCAGTAGCTTCTTAAACTCATATAATTTTGTGAAAAAGCTATGTTATTTCAAATCTAGTTTGAAATCCACCACTTACTATAAGACCTATATCATCATAACAAAGTCAAAATACCAAAAAAATTTTATGTAAGCTGATGCGGCAAGATTTATATTAACGATACAGTTAATATATGTGTCCGTAAATAAACTTGCAAATAGATTTATTCATCTTGGAATGAAGTCTTTGATATCGTTGTTATATCGAAGACTCATGCCCCAAATTATTGATTATCGAATCCTTGAGTTGCCTTTGTTTTTCTTCCTAGACCTAATTAATACTGAATTAGTTGACTTATGAGGTTAGAAAAGTCTCAATCGATTAGTTTGTTTGGTCATAAGTTAGCTTAACTACCAATTCTATAAAAGGAAAATGGGCTAAAATATTATTGCACATTCTTTAAATTTCCCAATGCATGCGTGCAATATAGACTAGTCCAGCTAGTTTAGATCACAAAATAGCAAATAGATTTTCCTACATCTTCTTCTTTTAGACCAATATGAGAGAGATAGACATTGGACAATTACCTCAGCATATGATCTTTTACATCTACATTACGCAATATGCATGCATGCATCACTTCTTCTTTAGGTAAGATATTATATATTGAATCATATCTTTGATTCTTTGGTACTGCAGACAACAATATTTTAATCTTGGAGGAATATTATTTAGCCATACATGAAAATGTACAATCGCTCAAGAGAAAAGCACACCCATGCATGCATCTCTGTTGTGCACGCCATTTTCATAGACAACCCAAAAACTTGGCTTCGTTGATCATTACCGTGTTCACATTTTTGGCCTGTCCATGTAAATGGCGTACTGCAAGGCAGCCCCTGCGCTGTATCACGATTCGTATAATCTGGGAAAACTTCGTGTAGCCACTCTTCTTTCTTTCAATTAGTAAGCATGCATTTTATATTTTGAATGTATTCCTACCAGAATTTGCTTGCCTGTTTGGAAATACAATTGTTCTAAGATATTCTTAAATTATTTTATTACTATTTATAGATTATTTTATTACTATTTACAGATATTATAAGATATTTTTAATACCGAAATAACTGGAGACTATCAATTTTAAGTCTTTGAATATCAAAACTGACGCGGAGTACGTAGTAGGTAACAATATGTGAAAAATGTACAGTTTTAACTGTTAAATATTAGCTGTAATGAGTTAATTTTAGTAGTTTAAGATATAAAGTTTAAAGTAATTGAAGAGAGAAAACTAACTTTGTCTCTACCTCGATTCATCTCCTCATTCCCTAATAATTTTTTTTTCTTAGTTCTAAACTCTTATGGTTTGCCTTTTTCTTTTAGGGTATTTGATTAAGGGAAATGATTTATAGACTGTTAGGATATACAAATTTTGTGTGTACTAGAAAAGTGGGTAAAGTTGTAACTCATATTAAAAATCTATTTTTTTTAATTGTATGCCTCACTTTTAATATATATATATATATATATATATATATATACGAGGCCTGTATACATTAATATTGGAATTAACATTATTCTTTATTTAATTATAAAAATTCTTAAAATTAATTTGCTAATTGGTGGTGAGTCACACCAGAGAACTAAGTGGTCAAACCCATTATCGTCAGTAGGAAAGTTGTTATACCGCGTTTGGATGCATTGCGTTTACACACATGCACGCTTTCGATTCAGACTGATGGTTTTGTTTATTGTTTTTGTCTTGATACAGAGCATCGAGGTTTGAGAATAATTAGAGAGAAAAAAAAAAAAGATTTGATAACTCCTAGTTGGAGAAAAGAGTTCAATGATACAGCACAGACAGGCTTTTGACTATGAATAGCTACCGTTCAAGTGCAACCCTTGTCATGAATACGGCCTGGAGATGCTGTCCTAAACAAAACCAACCTATCCAACTCAATTCCAAAGACGGAAGTAAACCTGATCAGCCTTTGCTTTATAATTCGCCATGAAAGAAACAACGATTGTTTAGTCTCAACAACTGGAACACAATTCCACAAAGAAAGGGATTTAGATATTCCGTTGACAAAGAGGGGAAGCCAACCTAGGGAGATGACACAGACCTATCAACGCGGTAGTAGGACTGAAACAAACTAGCAACATACGATACGGGAGGTTGAAATCAACTCTATCAATGACACAAATCAGAATGACCAAAGTGAAATTTTACAAGAAGATCTACCACTTCAATAGGTTATACAATAAGGAAGACAAAATGAAAACAAAGGTCTGGTTTAGACTACAAAGAAAATCGAGCCTTTTTATTTTTTAAATCATAAATTATAAATTCTCAAATTCAATTTAAAATATTAGATATCTTATTCTCATTTTTTAAGCTTTGTTATTATTTCAATTGTGTTTGATTGCTAAACTAAATTCAACTCATCTCAATTTATTTCATACATTTTAATCTAAAAAATTAAATACATCTCAATTTAAAAAATTTAAATCTATCTTAATGAAACTTTTACTATTATTCACAATTCAACTCATTTCAATATCTAAACCTAGCCGAAATATTATTTAGCACGTATTTTCTTGTACTGATTATTATTTCTCATAGCCATAATATCATTAGTAGTGTCATTTCTTTTCATTTTCATCTTTTAATTTTGTTGGAATGTTGGATTTGAATTTATCAATAGCTCATATTTTTTTTAAAGATTCAATTGATATAGATTCTGGTCTTGTTAAAACATTTTTTTTCTTTTTTTTAATAGATAGATAAGATCATTCCTTCACGGATTTTTTTTTTTGTTGGTATCAAATGTCCAGAAACAATTCCCGGCTAATCCCATTAATAATACAGATCAAGAGGACCTGTATATTGTGGCTCATTGGTCATACACATAGATAGAAAGATAAACCTGAAATGCAATCTAATAGCAGCGCAAGAGAAAATACATTAAGATATTTGAAAGAGTATTGCTATTGGGTCATCTGAAACTTATTACTCAAATAATTCTCTTGACATGGTGGCCACTACGTAGTGCCACTTGGTTTATTTAAACAAAAAAAAAAAAAAAAAAAAACACACACACACACACAAAAATATATTCAAATAAAAAGGGCATCTAAAAATACAAAAAGATGATCAAAGATTGAAACTGATTTAAGATCTCTCCACCTTATTTGTATCTACATTTTTTATAAACCATACCACGTTAAGAGAGTTATCTAATCGATAAACTTCAGTTGACCAAGTAGTATTATTCTATTTAAAAATGTTACTTCATATTTAAGTGTAACATCTGTCCATTACCTCATGCTATCAACATATATGCATGCTCGAATGCGCGCCCCTCTATATTAGACTATATTTTTGTTTGGGAATCAAACAAATGCTTAAAATGATATAATTTTTTTTTGGTCCAGTTCATTATTTATAGAGTAATACTTATTATTTTAATTCTCATCATCATCTTATCATCTCATAATGTGACATTAAAAAATAATTGAGAAGATGATTAGAAATAGAATGATGAATATATTTTTTCTTCTTTTATAAATTTGATATAATTATTTAGTTTTAGATAAAGACGCATGCAAAGCCTCACCAATTTCAACGCATTAAAGCATTCACATTGGTTTATGCATATACATATGCAAAATCATCTCTTTTGAAGATTCAATTTGTCATACAAGTAAAACTTCCACATTGGCTTATGCAAAATTGAGACAAAATAATAATAAAATATTATTATTATTATTATTTTGCCTTTTTTTTTTTTACAGAGTTTGCAATTTCCATTTATTGGGTTAATACATGCAATTAGCACCCAAAGAAATTTCATTAGCACCCAATACATATATTCAGAACCTGTAAGAGAGAGGTGCACGAGTTTGATATTCAAATATGTAAAATATTTGAGTAAAATATTTTTTAGAGTGAATGAGTAAAACATGTAAAGGTAAAATATGTAGAAAGAGAGTGGGAGGAGAAAGAAAGAATGAGTAAAATATGTTTTAGAGAGTGAATAGTAAATCTTCAAATATGTAAAAATATTGTTCATAACTATACAAATATTTGAAGATGTATAATCTAATATAGATGAATTTAAGCTCATATTATACAAATATGACTTTGTATATTCATATACATAGACCAATGTAGATGCTCAGGGGCTGCCAATAGCTTGAGCCGCCCTCATGATCCTAACTAAACTGAATATTGATGCCTGCATCCTGCCACATGCAAAGTTGAAAAATATCTGAGAATTTGAATATTTCCTATAAATTATCTTCTTCCTACGTAAAAGTAGTTGGCTGACCTTGAAGCTGGATATCCTTATAAATTCGTTAAATATTAAAAATGGTTTGAAGGACGTCCAGCGTTTTAGTTAGTTGATGGCTTAATATATTTGAGTTATTTTACTCAGTAGTTATATACCACACAGCGTTTTTTTTTTCTAAGCATATACCACACACTGTTAATTAGTAGAACAACTCTCTTATTTTTTTTTCTACTCAACAAATGTGTGATATAGAGCTGTTAAATAGAATTATAATATATATATATATATAGAGAGAGAGAGCTTTGATATTCATCATTCCCACATAACACACTTAATTTTAATTTTATTATTCTTAAATTAATTAAATTCTTCTACTCATCATCCATACACTACATATTTGGTAAAATAAAAAAAATAAAAAAAATAAAAATTATATATAATATGTGGTATGAGGATAATGATAAGTAGAATTTTCATATATACATACATATATATATATATATATATATATATATAGTCATTTCTAGATTCAAGGATCATCATATAGTACTTCACGAATAATAGACAATTTTATTATGATTGCACTCACTTTTGTGCAAAGCCATTGATTAAAAAGTTTTGTTGCATATAGTTACTTTTACGTATCCTTTATGTACTTTATTGATGTGATTGATCAAATAAGTTATTTTTTATTAAAAAAAGTAGTGTAGCTAATCACATTAGTAGAATATCAAGAATACGTAAAAATGATTACATATAAAATTTTTATTGATTAAAAGGGGTTTGTCTAGACGACACCAAGGACGAGGTGTTTGTAACTTTGTAGAGTAATGCTATATACAGTTATGGAGTGTGCAAACGCCGCACAATCGTTTTAAAAAAGAGTGGAGTTCACGATTAAAAAAGTTTTTTTTTTTCATGTGGGTCCCGTATTAATTCATTTTTTTCAAAGAGACTGCACGGTACTTGCATAACCACAACTGCAAATATCATTTCTCAACTTTGTAAGGTGTTTGGTTGGACTCATCTTTAAACTCTCAAAAGTCATGGTTTGTTTCTTTTTTTTTTTGATAGAGTCGTGGTTTGTTTTTTATATGATGTATTTCCGTTCATAAAATCTCATATCGTTGTCGAAGGTTGAGTCCTTGATCTGAGCCTCCTTTTGTTTATTTTTCTTTTGTTGCCTATAACTAATTAATACTGAAAATATATCAGTTCATGACTTAAAAGATGGTAACGAAAGTGTCAATGATCATTTGGTTTTTTTTAGGTCAAGAGTTAGCTTAACCACCATCTAAAATAAATTAAAAATGGGTTAAAATATTGTTCAACATGCTTGAAATTTCCCATGAGAATAGTACTCGATCTACACCCTAGCTGGTGGGTATTATATAGATCACTAAGGACATGGGCGTTTGGCTTTATAACTAACCTCATCTTCTTTTTCTAGGCCTATATGAAAGATGAGTCACGAGCTCAACATACATACACGCACATATAGATATAGGGGTAAGTTTCGCACACTCTCTTAAAAGGTTGGTAGATCTGAGATTAGTATTAAAAAAAATTTAAATAATAAATCTCATAGCTAGATTTTCAATTAAAGTACAAATTCTAGAATTATATAGTATTATGTAAAAGGTGGGGCACAGCTAGGAGAGTTGGTAACCTTCTACCGCGTTTGGATGGACTACTTTTTTGGGTACAGTATCATGGCAAACTTTCGATTATGACTACCACTTTTTTTATTTTTTATTTTTTTAAAACCCTTTTGTTTTTAGTATAAATTCTAGATTGAGATTTGTTATAAAACTAATGAAAAGAGAGAGAGCAAAAGAGAGAGAGATCTTGAATATGAGAGAAATGTTTAGAGAACTTTGTTGTCTCTTATTTCTTTGTACATTACACAAATGAGGACTCCCTCTATTTATAGGGATCTCTTGGTACAAAGAATGGTTATGATTGTTACACTTGTCATCAATCCAATGGTAAAGAGTACAAAGGAGGTTAGGTGTACCTAAAATCACCATTGGGGGTAAGTGTACCTAAAATCACCATTGGGGGGTAAGTGTACCTAAAATCACCATTGGAGGGTAAGTGTACCTAAAATTACCATTGATGGCTAAATGTGGTCATACAATACAATTTGAACTTGGTTTATAACAAGAGTAAAATATTTAAGGTTTTATTACAAATAAGTCTTATTTTTGAAAGCTAGCTACAAGGTCATCATGTATAAATAATATTATTTAATCCACATGAATCATCACTTCAGCATCAAAATCATTTTCTCATATGTTAAAATGTTTGATTTTTCAATTACTAAATAGATTTTATCTACTAGTTTTTTTTTTTTAAAAAAAAAAAGTCCTTATCAAGAGCTCATCAACATTTCATGAAAAAAAGATCAAAAGGCTTCAAACGCTCTCTCTGTTTGTTTCTTTAATGCTCCCATGGCTGCTCACTTGTGTATTCAAAGGAAAGATATATATACCTAACTTCAGGGGGCTTTTAGTAGGTAATTGATTAAGAAATGTCATTTTTTTACTTACTTTTTTTCTTGGTAATATTGTATGCAAAGACATTTAATCTCATTAGGAAGGGCCCTGGACACTAACCCTAAACTAAAGGATACATGATTGCGAGCGATTGATAATCTCGATAATCTTTCTGAACGTTCGTCTTTGCGGGGTGATTTGAAAATGGATATATCTTTCCAGTAATACCTTTAATTCCACTATTCTGATCAAGAAAGAATCTCTTCTGAACTTAAGTAGATATATAAAAAAATGTAAATTTAATCATTTGTTTTTCTTTATATTTTTTCTGTAGTTTGGACTCTTTGATAAGAAAGAAGTTGTTGATTGGCCTTAAAGCTCTGAGTTATTCAATGAGGAAGAAGTTGTTGAGAGAAACTTGAAGCTGAATAATTTCCAGCAGTAAACAAATGCATGATGTGCTTAAGGTGCAACGTTTTTGTTGATGGCAATGTTATCTCTGCACTGAAAGATGCATGTTACCCTGGAATAACTGACAAGTTTGCGGGGAGGGGATGAATGGTCATAGTTATTTCTTTGTTTTTAAGCAAAAATGGTAGCTACGGTCATACTTTACCTATTCTCTCTACTAATCCATATGCATGCTTAATCAATTAATCATAACATCAAACTTACTTATCAACTATATACTATTATTTAACTACCCATTTCACAATCTATCAATATGATAGTTTTATTTTCTTTTTCTTTTTGGATCGAATACATTGAGTTTATATGATCTAATCAATATTGTATAATAAAAAAATAGAAATAATATTTATAATATTAAAGTATATAAGTCTTGTATATTTTTTTTAAAAAAATTTATTTTTTGACAAGGAATATTATTTTTTTAAATAGAACGTGCGAGACTTTAGAAATATAATTAGTGCAATTGAACTACCAGATTTTAAAATAATGAGATTGAAAGAAACCAGTGTCGCTTAGAGCATTAGTAGTGGGCTGGCTATACTCAAAATATAGCCAAAAAATAGCTAAAAGATCAAAAAAAGTCCTACAATGGACTCAACAATGCTACAGTGAATTTGGCCTCCAACCAAATGGCTGGCCAAATCTATTGAGTCATCTTTCACTAGCTAAATATTATTTTGGAGTAAAATATTTGTTCCCGCAAAAGTGAATTCTCTCCTGCGCCTCTGCCTCCTTCGTTTCCCTCACTCGGTCACTCCCTCACCCATTTCCCATTTCCTAGCCGCACCACCTCAACCAGCCGCACCACCTCACCCAGCCGCAGCAACGGACCCAGCCGCAGCATCGGACCCAGCCGCACGAACTCTCTCCGTCGTCTCCCAGCTGCAGCACCGAAGGAACTCTCTCCAAGCCGCACGAACCAAGCCATCGCACCGGACGGAAATCTCTCCGTCGTCTCCCAGCTGCATAAACCGAACGGCGACGCCACTCCTAGTTTTCGGAGCACCGGTGAGCCTCCGAACGCCGATAGCTCTGTTTTTAAAATTTTTTTTTTATGCGATTTGAAGAAGATTTATGCGATTACTGCCTTTTATGCGATTTCATAGAAGATGATTTATGCGATTTCTGATGCAATTTGAACGCCGGTAGCACTTTGATCCAATTTCTTCTATGCAATTTATGCGATTTCTGATGCAATTTGAACGCCGGTAGCACTCTGATGCAATTACTGCTTTTTTTTTTTTTTTTTTAATTCTCAAGCTTTAAAAGAATTCCGAAATGTGATTCGAAATGTGATTTTGGTGTATTGAATTTGATAAAAGCATTATTGATGAAAATATTAGGCGTATATTGTACTGAAACCGAATGTTGCTAGTGTGTATTGTACTGAAAATGCTAGTGTGTATTGTACTAAAAATGCTAGGAATATGTTTTTATTGTTCATAAATTACTTGATGTTAGGCCATCGTTTTTGAGTCTGTTCATAAGTTAGGAATTTTTTGCTCTGTTCATAAGTTAGGAATATGTTTTTCATTCGTCAATATTTTGCTATGTTTTTCATTCGTTAAAAAATATAGCCGTTGGAGAATTATAGCCGTTACAAAATATAACCGTTAAAAAATATAGTCGTTGGAAAAATTTAGCCGTTTAAAAAAATATCCATTGGAGAAATATAGCTATTAAAAATATAGCCGTTGGAGAAATTATAATTAGAATTAAAATATACAAAAAGTTTAAAATCAATATTTTAATATAATAGTAAAAGATTTGTTGAGCTTATTATTTGGTGTTGTAAAAAGTGACTAGCTAAAATTTATAAAAGTGAATTCTCTAACTAAATTTTAGTTAAAAAATATTGAGCCTACTACTAATGCTCTTACACCTCCACCTAACCATTATGAGATATTTCGCATCTTGGAACACTGGTCAATCAATCTCGTGCTCAGAAACATTTAAAATAATTATAATAATTATTTAATTAAGATTAAACACAAAAAAGAACAAAGTTCTGGTATTTAATTTAATGATGCAACTATTATCTCCCCACTACCTTGACTGTCTCTCTCCCTTCTGGCATTTGTGATAACCAGTGACAGGAAAACTCAAAAATTTGCTGTGATAATCTGCTGACCAATAAGACTCTCTCACTGCAGATCACGTCGAATCTTCGAAAGAAGTTTTTACTTTTCTTATCCCATTCCCAATCCATTGCCTTTGATAATGAAAACTTATTAGAATTATTACAGGCTCTGTTCCGCCGACGTTCCCTTCGATGCAGAGGAAGGGAAAATAGGAGTTTTTGGTAGAAAACAGTTAGGAAGAGAGAGAGAGAGAGAGAGAGAGAGAGAGAATTTTTTTTCCTTCTGGTTGGGGTAAGTAAAAAAGAGTTGCATGAAGGAAAATATAATAAAGCATTAAATGCGAGTTGGTTGATGTGGTTTCTTTCCTTCGATATAGCTCTTTTTTCTCTTAGGGAGTAAGCATACCCATCTCTTTCTATTTATTATCATGTTTATGTATCGGTCATTTTGAACCAGGCACCAGGCCTTTTGGAGATCGCGAAGACCCCAGCTATATAAAGCTTCGACTTGTTTTTGTAGAATCCCCACCCCGAATATGGATTTTATTGCACACCCATCTGTTCTTGCTTCCTCTTCATCGTCTCTCCTTTTGAATTTCTTTGAAAGGGTTAGAGATACTTTCCATTTCGCGGTGTCTGCGGTTCTTGGGAGCATCTTATCTGCGATCTTCACCTTCTTCTTTGCATTAGGTTGGTTTCTCTCTCTCTCTCTTCTCGATCGCTTTATTTTTTCCTTGAACATCATGTTTTACACGGATTACAACCTCCGAATTGGCATTAGATTCTTGATCCGGTTTTGTTTTCTGATGTGGGTCTTGCAAGAGATTGGATTTTTGGTTTTCCTTGGTTTTGGTATGCCTATTACCGCGACAAAAATTTTCTTTTCCTGTTTGTTTCTTTATATTTTGGGTTTCAATTATTGAACTTCGTACACTAAAGCTCAGAATTTAATAAGGAAAAAATGATTTTTACGGGGAAAGAAGATACAGGAATTACGTAATAGTTTTTGTTGCATTCTGATTATGATTGAATACAACAAATTTAGCATATTGTCATATACGAAGGCTGATTCCTCTACCCAAGATTGATACTAAAGGAAATGGCACTATGTGTTGGCAGTGGGCACCTTGTTAGGAGCTATGACTGGAGCTTTGATAGGCCAAGAGACCGAAAGCGGTTTTGTTAGAGGGGCTGCCGTTGGAGCAATATCTGGAGCTGTTTTCTCCATTGAAGTCTTTGAATCTTCTCTTGTTCTTTGGCAATCAGATGAATCCGGTTTTGGATGTCTCCTCTACTTGGTGAGCATTTTAGCCTACATCCTCAATGTGCTGTGATATATTTGTATGGTTTCCAAGCTACATTCGGTGGCAAAATTTGACCCCAATCACCTGATTCATGATTCCCTATGAAATTTACAGATTGATGTTATTGCAAGCCTTCTGAGTGGCAGACTAGTTCGCGAGCGGATTGGTCCGGCCATGTTAAGTGCTGTGCAGAGTCAGGTAATAATGCAATGCAAATGGTGATTAATTCCTTAACAGATCAGCCAGAAATGCAGAGACCTTTCTCATTTTGGTTACAATTTCATTGAGCTTTTATCAGATGGGTGCTGTTGAAGCAAGCTTTGATGAGATCTCAAACATCTTCGACATCGGTGGAGCCAAGGGTTTGCCGGGAGATTCAGTTGAAAAAATCCCAAAGATCATAATCTCAAAGAACAACAATGTAGATGCTTCTGGAGAGGAAGTCTCTTGTTCAGTGTGCCTTCAGGTTCAGCCATGATTTTTATTCTTTCAAGCTAACCTTTTACTGTCATAAAACTCGTGAATTATGTGTTCGCTGATCCTAGCTATGAATTCCTCCATATTCAGGAATTTCAGCTTGGAGAGACAGTTAGATGCTTGCCTCATTGCCATCATATGTTTCACCTACCTTGCATAGATAAGTGGCTCCTCAGGCATGGTTCTTGCCCATTATGCAGGAGGGATCTGTGACCAATGCTCAATGTAAATTACAAGTGAAGAAAATTTTCTTTTATTGTTTATACAATCATTAACTTCTAGGACTTTTCTGTTTTATTTCACTTGAATACTTCGGGCCATCGTTACTTTGGTAGTTGGAGATTCATATCGCTATATGAGTCGGGTCATTGTAGTACTAGAGATCATGTATAAAAAATTTTTTGAGTTGCGGCAGTTTTTATTGCCTTTGATCATGTGCAATCCCCTCTCTTTCTTTCCCTCTTTTCTGTTGTTGAAGGACAAACACAAAGCTATAAATGGTTGTGGTCCAAAGAGGCTCTTAAAAACAGTGTATTAAGCATCTGCATGTGGAAATGGCTGTAATTAATCTAGAACTACTACTCAAATCCTCTTAAGTTTGCCAATGCTAATTTTCACTTGCTCTAGTACTGCTATTGTGCATAACTCAGTTTTTACAACAGTCAGCAAGGCATGAACATTTCAGGAACCATTTAGTGGCATTTTGATCTGTTAACGTGGCACTTCTACTAAAGTGGCTAAGATATGAAATCATTTAAAATGAAGTGTGAATAAGAATGACAAGATTCAGAGTGACGAATGGCATTCTCATTTCAGAAGTGAAATGTTGTTCTTCATCTTAAACTTTATCAACCCCAGTTAATGCAGCACAAGTTAACTGGTTGCCATTTTAGTAGTTAACTCATGAAATCACTCAAAACGTGTCATATCAGTAAACAAGCACGATTTAGTACAAAGAGTGGCGATAATATTTTCAAAAATAGTGCAATAAAATCCATTGACGTGGACGACATTCAACGATCCTCACCACCCAAAATGCATGTCCATTGAGCTGAGGCTTGTTGGCTAATTAAGTTTCTGAACAACATTGTGGCCATGCAGAGCTGGCTCTTCATAAATCTACTTCTCTCATTGATGAGACTGTACGTATAAGGCCATTGATTGACCCTAATAATTAATGTAAATAGATGATGATAGGCCTCGATTGAGGGGGTCCACAACTCATTAATGTTTCCCAACACAGCGTGGGATATCAAATGTTTAGGCCTGTGGGACATTGCTCTTCGCTCACGTTTCTCAGTTTCTGTGAAACTCACATTAGAACGTAACAAAGGAAAGTACAAGCAGCAAAGGGAAATGAGGATCAAGAACGTGCCTTGTACGGGAGTTTGTTTCAGTAAATTCAGCTATTTTCCGTAGCCAAAAAAAGGGGAGAAATTGGATAAAACCAAAACACACACGCATATGTAAATGAAAAGCACTATAAATATAAAGGAATCCCATAAAAGGATCCCATACACTGTTAGTGTGCCACGTCAGTGTGCCACGTCTCCTCCTTTTTTTCTCTTTCTCCCCCCTCTCCCCATGCCCGCCACCCTTGCCCTCTCCCCGTGCCCTCTCACCATGCCCACCATGGTGTCGGGGATCACCTCAAGGTGGGCAGAAGACGCCGACTGTCCAACTGACACCATCGGCGTGGAGCTCACAACAATGACGTGAGCTTGCCATGCACATTGGTACACATTTTGCGCACTGTGTGCATGGTCGACGACCGCCGCTAATTGGTCAGGGTGGTCAGGATCCACCCTAAGTTGACAGAAATTTCTAGTGGTCCAAGTAGTGACTGTCGAAGGGGACACAAAGCTACCGTGAGCTCTACTGTGCACGTTTCGTACACAAGTTGCTTGGTCAATGGTTGCAGTCTGTTGGCTTGGGTGGTCGGAAATCACTAAGGGGGGCAGACGACGCCGACGAGGAAGGAAAGAGGGAGGGGGGGGGGGGGAGGGAAAGGGGAAGGGAGAAAAAAATGGAGATATGGCACACTTGCCACATCAGTGGATGAAATCTTTTTGTAGAATCTCTTTATATCTTTAACAGTCTTATATATAAATTATAGAGGCAATCTAGGTAGTAGAGACATTCCAAGTTGGCTACAGAGAATATAGACCATCTAGTGCAAATTTAATAAGAACTCCATAACTCCACAACTCTCATCTCCTACAAAGAGAGCTAAAGGGAACCTTGAGCTAGTAAAATACCCTAAAACTTAACAAGGCCTTTTTATACGTAGAGGTTGAGACTCTTACCTAGGTGCTAAAATTATAGAACTATTAGAACTATTTTCAAAAAACTAGTTAAATATAATTTATATTGAAATTAAATTGTTACTTGAAATTAAATTATTAAAACAATTACTTAATGGTACTTTTCTTAGTAAAATTACAGTTAAGCCCACCAGAAACTTTGACATGTGTCCTGCAGTTCACATGTTCGTGAACAAGGAAATAACTACTAATTGGGCCCCGTGTCACAAACTTTGTCAATGCTGTCATTAGCTCGCCACCTACCACATAGTACTCGTGACCATTTGAAACAGGTGGATTTTCTAGAAAAATTGGAGAAAAAAAATCAGCATTTCTTGTGTCTTATATAAGAAATATAAATTATTTAAAAAATTGTTTAAAAAAAGAGTTTCATCCAATTATGTAAAAGGAAATATAAAATTCATTTTGCTATACAATAAGAGCATTCTTAATTGTTTCTTCATTTCAAACTTTAAGATACATCACCAAAACTCATTTTTTCTATTTTATATATTGAGTTTTATAATATATTATATATCAGTTTATCTATTTTTCATTTGTATTATTTAAATATTATATTTTTTAATATATATATATATATATATATATATATATATATACATTTCTAATAAAGTAGAAAGTAGAAAGAGAAATGAATTAAATATTTATACAAGTGTGTATAGTGTCCCATAGATGTAGAGATGGTACAGTAGTAAATTGGATATTAGTGATAAAATACATAATCCGTTAGATGGTTTATTTTGAGCTATTTCCTTCAAATTTTACAAAAACACGGGTTTTACATAACCCATTGCCATTGGGAATGTACATGTTGTTCATCCTATAAACATTCTTTTATTATTTATATTTCATTTACTCTCTCATTTTCTTTTACTCTGATTTGTACTATGTAAACAAATTCTTTTTATTATTCATTATTTAAAATACATCTATTTCATTTTCTTCTAAAAAATATTTTGGAATATATCCAATTTTTTCATATTTTGATTTTATTTTTAATTTTTATTTGACTTATATATTTTTATTTTGTGTATATAGGACTAAATTATATTAGATTGTATATATAATATATATATATATGTGGATTTTGCAAATTTTTTAGTAGAAATGAAATATATAAAAAAGAATAAAAAAAATATTATTTAAATGATATAAAGAAAAAAAAAATAGATAAACTGATGTATTATATATAATAAAAGTCAGTACGTAAAATAGAAAAAATGAGATTTTGTGATGTATTGTAAAAAATAAGATAAATAACCCATTGTGAATGCTCATAAAAAATAATTCTTATTTATTCTCACTTAATGAGATTGGTAGGAGAATAGATAAAGATTACTTGTCATGACTGATCTTCAAATTTCTCTTTTCTTTTAAAAAAAAAAAAGATTTTAAGGCAAAAGTTTTTCCTTTTTTAAACAAAAAATCAAGTTTTTATAAGAGTTGGGGCTATATTTTGAAGTTTATGAGAAAAATATATATGTATATTTGATTTTCAATGTACTTTTTGTGGAATTTTAGGTAATTAAGAAATTATTTTCATTTTTAGAGACCAAAAATAATTACTCATGATTTTTTAAGAGGGGCCAAGAAGAAGGATCAAAACAATTGGGAGAACGGCTGCCCCAAACCCTCCCTAAATCCACCCCTTCTTGTTTGCCATTCAGAAGCTAGCTTTGATATTTTCCCAAACTCTAAATTTGTCGTATGATAAATGTGTTTCCCAAATAAATTTTGCATTAACGATAAAATGTTGGCACATATTATGAAGATCAAATGAAGGTTGGAACCAGATATTTTGTTTTCAGAGAGTGTGAAAAAAGGACTTGCAAGTTAGAGCTTTCATATCTTACTGAACTAGAATTTCAAATCCTAGCCCAAGCCACTCCTCCTCCCACCACCCTTTCCCCCGCTTCCAAGTTCTCCCGCCCCCACAAAACGAACGCCGGGCCTTCCGTCATTCATCGTCTATTCTCTTAGCATTTCTCGATTTTCATCTTCTTCCACTCTTCCAAATTTTTTTACTATTGTCAAATTTTTATTTTAAGATTTGACGCTGTCCACTCATCTCAGACCACCGTGCACCCCACCATCAAAGTTCCCTCCACCTGATCTATCGCCCCATGTAACCATTTTCGATTTCTAGTTTCATTGTTTTTTATTGCATTCTATGTACGTATTAATCTGTTTGGAATGTTTATAGAGTAATCCTCTCCATTGTTTGTAGTATTTATTAGTTTAATCTAGTTATTATATTTCTCATAAAAAGTAAAAGTTAGAACAGTTTACGTGATGGGTACTCACTCATGTAAGACTAAAAACTTGGTCAAAGCAACCTATTCGAGAGTAGCATGTAATGGAAATGGCACTTGAGGCAATCAATACAGAAGCCTGTTTAGAGAGAATAAATGCACACATTTATCCGTGATTGGTAGCTAGGGTAGGGCCAAAGATAACATGTCAGGTTCAAATAAAATAACAGTCTTTGAGTTTTTCATGTATATCTTTTTATTTAACGAAAATTTAACATGGCATGTCACATGCCGCGTGATCAAAATATAAATCAGTTTTAACTTTTAAAAATTTATAAAAATTAAAATTAATTTGAGAATCTTGAAAAGAATGGAAAAAACATAAAATTTAGAATAATAAGTGAAAAATGAGAAGGAAAGTAAAAAATTCTAAATTAAAAATAAATTGAAAAGACAGTTTGAAGCGATGGAACTTAAGGCTGCCTAGGGGTGTAACCAGTCGGTTTAGTTTGGTTTTGGATATATTTTGGAACCAAACTGATATAAACCAGTTTTGGAAGATTCGATATGGACTAATTCATTAATTAAATGGAATTTTCAGTTTTCTTGATTTCGATCTAGTTCAGTTTGGTTTAATCTGTTTTCGAGTTTTTTTCACCCCTTATTAGTGTCTAATTTATTTCTATACTAGACTTTTACTATAGTGTCTAATTATATATTATTATACTAGTGTCTAACTTAAAAAAAAAAAAACCAAATTATTAATCAACTCATATGAATGAAAGAACAAATGCATGAAGGATAATCCTCCATGTTATGAACTGGACTGAACCTATCGGTTTTGTCTATTCAACCAATTTTCTAGTTTGTTTTTTTCACCCTTAAAGCTTCTTGAGTTGTCAAGGCCCAAAACTCAAGTGATCATGCAACTTAGGTCTGGCTTGGTGGCGCTATGCAACCTAAGTGCTTGATACACACAATGTAATTAGAGGTGGCAATATGTAATACAAATTTTAAGCTCAAAACAAACATAATACGAAATTAGAGAGTTTGAGTTTGATATAAATGAGTTTGGATTAAAATGGGTTGATTCATTAAGACATAATTAATAAACGGGTCAACTGACTTCACCTAAATTCACCCTGCAATAATCAGTTCAAATTATATTTCAAAATCACAATTTTATTATTATTAAGTTGTAATGTTGGTGTTTCTCAATATGCTTATATTTTTATTGTTGGGATTGTACTTTTAGACTTGTGCTCATATTTGTTATTGTTGAGATTATGAGTGCTACTTTCCCGCCCCTCACCCTTGCATGGGTAAGGGTTGGGATTTTTGCCCCGCACTCCACCCCCTTCCATGCGGGGGCGAGGTACCCCATCCGCTGATGGGGGTGAGGGGGTGGACCTCCATCTATCCGTCCCCCGCCCCTCTCCAATTGTCATGCATTTGAAACCAACCCTCAGATTGTAGATATTTTTTGTTTCCTAAAGAAGGTGCTAAAGGGAACTCAAAGCTGTAAGGGGTTGAAAAAAATGGGTAAACAAAGTTCAATGTGATTACATGGTAAGATACCAAACGAAAACCCTAAAAACTTCAATCAAAGTTCAAACAATTTACATGCACATTCATCCTCCACATCACACAACCAAAATCCCATCATTTATTTAAATTTTAATCCCATCCTCCATTCCATAAAAAAAAAATGCAAAAGATTTTGGGAAAACCCAATCTAGAAACTTAGCTTCGACGAGAACCACAACAGGCAATGGTAGCAGCAACGACAGCAGTTGACAGAGACTTCACTAAGCAAGGCTCAAGCTAGATCAGAGGGACTGAGAAAGATCAAGAGAAAAGAGGGCCAAATGGTGTTGAGGGCACTGAGGAGCTTGAAATTGAAGATTCGGGAAAGGGGAAACTGGCAAAGCATTGGGAGGGGGGATTCCCCTTAGGTTAAACACTCCTCATCAAACGACGTCGTTTTGCACAATGACAAAACGACGTTGTTTTGATGTATCAGGGTATTTTTTCTAATATTTATATATAATAATAGGTAGGGGCAAGGCGAGGTATTTGCGGGGCGGGGGTGCACCCCATGCCATCCCCACCCCTGTCCTCACTTGGGGTGCCAAATGCAGGCGGGTCCACCCACCCCTTACATTTGGCGAACGGGGGAATCCCCTTGCCACAAGTGGGGGCGGGGCGGATGGAGGGCAAGGCCCTACTGCCCACCCCTATTGTTGAGTTTGTAATATTAATTTTATTATACATTAAAATGTAAAAATTATTGATATGTTTTGTTAGTAGGTAGTCTTATTGTCTTTTTTGAAATATTGTGACTACGAATAAATATAAATCTCAACTTTTATGTGAGATTATTTATACTGATCAATTCAACGCATTTACATAAAACGGGTTGAAATGAGTCTTGTCGTGTTGACTAATTTCTAATTAATTATTAAACGAGTCCTATTGTGCCATTCATATTTAAATGGATCGTGTTAAGGTTTGAAGGTATAACCCATTTAGTTTAATGGGTTTGGTGTAATGATAGTTGAATGCCAATGACTTAACACGACCTGAACACAACCTATGAACATGTATTGTCACCCCAATTGAGTATTGATCTAGGTTAAAGCTTGATATACGAGACTTTCACAACAAGGGAAAAAAAAGGATAAATAATACCTATTGTTTATTCACTGTTCATATTTGTATAGGGATTATAACTCTTTGTATCCAAAACTTGAGTGCCTCATTCCTGGAGTGGGAGAGAGAGACACATTAAGGTCTAATTTGAATAATGAGATGAGATGAGATGAGATGATTTGTGAATAATTGTGAAATGGTTTGGGCTAATATGTTTTATAGGATTTTGAGAAATGAGAGAAAAAGTTGAATAAAAATATTATAAAGTTAAAATATTATTAGAATATTATTTTTATTTTAGAATTTGAAAAAGTTGAATTTTTTTTAATATTTTATTTGAAAGTTTGGGAAAGTTGTAATAATTAGGTAATGATTAGATGAAAAAGTTAAAAATTTGAAATTGAAAAATATTTGTATTTATAATGTTTGGATATTTAGATAAGATGGGATGAGTTGGGAGAACTTTGTCATCCAAAGCAAGCCTAAGTGGCCCCTAAAATATTTATTATTGTCTTTATAAATAACTCATACAAAACTAAATGAATAATAAATGTTGTAAAACCAACTCATTAATCATGTATTTCTCTCTCTTCTACTTGAGACCTTCAAGTCCAAACAATAACCTGAAAGGACTTTTATCCTTAACCGATCGACTAAACTCAATTATAGAGGGAAATAAGGTGTTAATGTAAGAATGAGTTTATTGGCATATTATTGTGAAAATCTTTGTAAAATTGTATTGTAACAAGTGTTGAAGTGGGTTAAAGTGAAAAGAGGTTGAAGTGAGCTCAACATGGCTCGTGCAAAACTTATATAGAGAATTCATTTGACATGTGCTCGACATTGTGCTCGAGCGTAACTCATACTAAGAGTTCGCTCGATTGGCGCTTGACATGAAGGTTGAGCGGAACTCATACAGAGAGTTCGTTTGACAAGTGCTCAATGTGAAGCTCAAGCAAAACTCATACTGAGAGTTTGCTCACTCTTCGCTCAACATGGAGCTCGAGCGGTAACCCAGACAAAGAATTCTCTCAACCCTTGCTCGACATGGACCTCGAGTGACTTCTGAAGTATATCGTGCACTTGACACACGCTCGACATATAGCTCGAGCGATGTTCAAAATTGTCACTTAAACTACAGTTTTGAGTGCTGTAATTATTTGGTGGTATAAAAGGAAACTTATGCTCTGTCCTAAAGTGTGGAGAAACCGAGCTAAAATTGAGCTCCATCCAAAAGCACTTGAGAGTAACTCACTTTCACATTTAAAGTTGAGACTCTCTTCAAAAATACATCTCCATCATATCACACTCAAAATTAAATACAGTTGAGTCCATTGGTGTGGACGTGTTCAGTGGCCGGAAGGTTACCAGAGCTGCCATTGATGTAGAGATAGACACTACAAAGAATATAGTCATTTGCATCGATTTTTAATATGTTGCAAAAGAATTGGATGCAAATAAGCAGTAACTGCTTCGAGTTTCGGATGGATGCACATTAACTGCGTGAGATTTCAATAACCGCGCGAATATATAGTGTTAAGAAATGTTGCGGTGAAATTTACTCTTATTATAGGGACTTTATCGTTGCAAATTGTCAACCCTATATTGCGACGCCTGTTTACGTTGTAAAAATCAGTTTTTACAACGGCTCTCGTTGAAAGAGCCGCAAATGTCCACCTCATCAAGTAAGCCATTTCGAGCCTCAGCACTTCTACATCATTTTTGGATAAATCTCCCGTTGCTTCCCACCTAATCCTCTCTGTGGATCCGCTCGATTTTCCCTTCCCGAATCCAACAGTCCACCCCTTCGATGATATTTGTGAGCAATTTCTCCCCCAAATGGAATGATGGACATTGCTGGGTCTGAAGCCTCATCTCTATCGATCTCGCGGGCTTCGAAGTTGCTCTGATTGAGGTACATGGAATTATTTTTAGGGATCGGATGACGTTTCTACTTTTTCACAATATTCTCTTACCATAGTGGATTATTATCAAATAATGGTCTCATTTGTGTTGGTTGGCTGAAGGATCCCACCATTGATGACCCAGATATGAAGAGGTCCATTTCAATCCCTCAATCAGAGCCAACGCCGTTACGAAAGGGACTAAACAAGGTATTTGATAAGGCCTTTACATTCATTCAAAAACCCTTGGTTTTTTTGTATTTGCAATCCAAAATGCATCCAATTTGGAATCAATTTGTGGATCCTTTTCATACCGTAACGATTTTCCAGTTGGTTTGGTGGTTTCTTCCATGCGGTGCCATGTAGTTCTGACCCAATATTTGATGTTATTAAGGTGTCCAAAGGGCCAATTCTGGTTAGCACTTATTCATTACAAACCATCTAAACATGCCCATTGTATTGCCCATCAATTGGTGCACTTTCTTGTATTATTTCAATTTTCTACTAGTTGCAACATGCGTAGTGCATAGATCTGTAAATGGCAGAGCATGCATACATGTGTGACCAAGTTGTAGCTTTTACAAGTTTTTCAGAAATAAACTCTTGATGATTTTAATTCTGCTGTGAGTGTACATTGGGATGCTTGCAGTGTCTATTTTAGGAATGAGTACTATACTTAGAAAATATATTGTGAATGCAGTGTACATGGTGTTCCTGTGGCTGTGGAATGGGGGTTATTGAAGGTATATCTTCACATTAAATTCAGTAGCTATATCTATGGTGCTTTTGGGTTGATTTTGTTTATATCCAGGTTTTTTTTTTTTTTTCAAACATCACAACATTTAATTAAAGTCAATCAGTTACATTGCATTTCAAAAGACACCAAATCCTCTATCACATAAATGACCCTCCTCTAATCACACTTTACAGCCAGACATATATAAAGCCCTACTTGCCTAACAGATGAGTCACCCCATTACCACTCACAATAGCCATAGATGTAATCACTCTGTAAAGAACAATAAAAAGTACTAAAGCGCATGCAAAAAGCACATGTGAGTTGGAAATATGATAGGACTATAACCATCTGATTCATTTGCTCATAGAGAAAAGGAGTTCGGCTATGTGTATTTCCTTTTTGACATGATCCTCAGCAGCCAAACAAAGCATGTGAATTTTCTTTTCTGGTTTCCCTAAAGGAAAAGGTCATATTAGTCCACATAGATGATAAAGACACTGATATGAACTCACCTTGAATAGCACCTAATTTTGCATTTTTGAGCACATGTTCCTTCTGGGAAGAAGAAGACAGAGGCCCTCTTCTCTATAAGATACATGCATAGCTTAAAAAGGTCCTGCAAGAATACAAGCCAACAGAGCTCCATAATCATAGTTTGAGATTAAGATGATAACACTTCACCAGGAAAGATAGAAAGAAGAATTTACCATTGCATAGCTGTGTTCTATTGCCATCAAACCTAGAAATACTATAAATGACAACTGTTAAACTGAAACAATTTATAAGAGAAGGAATTACCAACTGGCTTCTACTGTCCATGCGCTTCAAAGGAATGGTACCCATCAGAAACATGGCCCAACCAATAATGGGATAGAGGAATATTGATCAACTTGCTCTCAAGGATCTATTCAATTTTAGAACATGTTAGTTCTTATTTCCAATTTGACCCTCGTCTGCTCATTCTCTCTGCTGGAACTTTGGTATTTCCTCTGGAATTTATTGTTTATCTTTCTGGTGTATCTAGAAAGGTGCATTCAGTGTTTCAGTAAAAACCAAAGTGCCAGTGGTACCTATTACCCTTAAGGGAAGTGGGAAAATCATGCCTGCACCTTTGGAGGGTATCTTGAATTAGTATGTTTCCATAAAAGTTGTTATCCATAAGCCTATGAAAGGAAATGATCTAGACGTACTATTTAATGAGGCTAGAAACATAATCGAATATAAGCTCAATCGCCAATGACAAGATATCTGATACAGGAAGTTCTCTTTTTATTGCAACAGCTTAAAGCCAAATCCTTAATGTGGAATCAAGAAAAAGAAATCTCATATCAGACTTAAATGAATTACGCTTTTTTGTTTGGATTAATTGTTGTCATAACCATGTCACGTGAGTAGTAAGGTGATCTTTATTTCCAATCAATATGACTGGTATGTAATCTTGTTTGTAGACTTATTATGTCTCTGCTGCAGAATTCACAAATGATGGAAGTATTGTATGCAATCTTTTCTGTTTTGGGTTTTTTTCATTTTCCTTTTAAAAAAGTGGAAATAGAATATGATATGGACATGGAGTCTGCCTGGATCCAGTATTTCTATTTTTGGAACCTGAAACAACGTTGAACTGTCAAAGTTGGTTGAATCATGAATGTTGCCCAACAAACGATGGTTTGACTGGACTGATTGCACTTAATATAAAGAGTATAAAATGACTATAATATATGATGTCTAAAATGACTATAATAAAATATGCAAGCATTCATGTCGCTATTTAGTGAAAAATAGGCTGATAAATCAAAAGGAATTGGCTAATCTAGTTGATTTTTGCCATCAGTTTCGGTTAAACTCTCTGAAGTTATTGCATTGATACAGGAATTATGATAAAATCGAATTTTATCATAAACATTCCTGACCAAGGCGGGGTCATTGGCTCTAGTACTAAGACTAGGAAGTGCAAATCTTCTAATCAACACCATTCCAACAAATTCAATGCCCTCCTGTAGACAACTCCACTAGCTCAAGTCCACTCCAAATCAGACAGAGAGGCTTGAAAGTGATGATGGCCAGATCTTGGATCTCCTGTCTTCAAAATTTCAGAAACCTGGATAAAGTACCTTGAATAATTCACTCCTGGATTTATTTATATGCCGATAATGGAAGCATTAGTCGTGTCAGGACCTCCATAGTAGTTGAGCTTTGCAAAAGTGCCCCCTCCTTCTCCCTTTGATAGCCTTCCGGGTCTCACACAAATGCTGTACACTTGCTTGTCTCCTTCACCTCCTTCCCCAAGAGACAACACCTGTGCCAAATGTCAGCCTCTCTCATACTTCCTTTGGTGAGTTTTGGCATACCTTTCCATTAGACTCAATATGTTATGTTGTGAGTAGTTAAGACTCAAGTCATTCACCAGTGTGATACAAGCATTTTGACAAGTCTAGTTAGAGGTACTTAGCTTTAGTGTTTACCTTTACAAAATACTTCATGTCTGAAGGTAGGATGAGAATATCACACGGGAATGGAAGAGATGTGAAGAGCTTCTAGAGCAAGTGAGAAGTGCAATGGAATGCCTTCTGCTGGTGGGCATAGAGGATAAAAGCTGTTTCAAAATGCAATAACTTAAACATGTGGTTATATACCTATGCTCATTAGGACCTATTGCATTAAGTAAGCAAGCTATTGTTAACAGAAATTACTTAAATGTGCCTCTGCTGTCTAAGAATAAGGTTTGCAATAGGTCCACTCATGCGATCAGAAGGACCTTCCATCTTATGGATGTCCAGATCTTTTTTAGACTTGCATTTTGTTTTGTTTTCTTTTTGGATGGTTTCTAGGGTTTCTCTTCAGTACTTCACAACTCATACGGATTTGGTACAAAGGCAACAAGAAGCAATTCAACAGATGAAAGCTATAAGAAAAGGTTTAAAATCTTATAAAGACTGGACAGGAGATGGCTTTGTGAAAGGGAGTGAGAACATGGTTTCTAATTGAGTACTTGTAGAACAGTTGGATCTGTATGAGTAAAAATAAAATGGTGCATTCCTCTCACTTCCTGCTGTTAAGTTGCTAGTCATGTAAAAGAACTTTTCTCAGATGTGTTAATGGTTCAAAAACATATAATGAAAAGAAGATTGTGCAAGAGTTACAAGACAAATGTAAGTATTAGTTCAATTTTGAAGTAAAAAACAGTAGTAAATGCAGTTAGATGTCATATAACTCTTAACATATGAAAAAAAAAGTAGAAAATAAATTTATTTTCTTCAATTATAAATCTTGATGCAAATATTGTTAATTTTGTTGCAATAAGTCTAGGTTGGTCTTTGCAATGATTGAACGATGAAATTTGGTCATTGAAATTTGGTCTTTAGAGTTATTTTGGATACAGTTCCAGAATGTGCAATTGTTGTACATACATTTAAAGGGCGTAGGCGAGACTTATATGTCTTAAAAATGGGTTCAACCTGAACTCTTTGATGCCTCAGTGGCCGCAGCTTCTGCTACTGCCATCTTTGTTTCCTAATCTTATTCCTCCTTCAACTGTAGCTAGGTAGGGGAGACTTTGCTCATGGATAGAGAAAACAGAGCCTCTTGATTTTCATTCCAAGCAATTCCTTACCTAAATTACTGATGACATTTACCTTGAATCTGACTAAAATGTATAATGAGCATTTATAAATGCTTACATTTAAAGATTTGTCATTTATTGAGTATGTAACTATTGAGAATAAAAGCCGCCTGGAATGGCAGAGTTGTATCTGGTTAGAAATCATGGCTGAAGAATTTTTCTCCCATAGTTAATTAATTTTATTTGGGTTTAGTTTTTGCCTTTTCATCCTCTACTTTCCTCCTTTCTATTTTTTATTTTTGGTGGGAGGAAGAGTCTTTGTATGATAAATTCACAACCTAATTTATCATGTATTTCAACAATCCTCTATTATTGGATTGTCACTCCCATGATTACTTTTTTAATAAAAGTAAGAAGGTTTATTGCTAAAAGAATAGGCAAAGTGTCATTCTCATGCACAAATTGTTTCCATCAATAATCTACTGCTGCCAACAAATTGCAAATGTCTGATGTATTACATGTCATCCAAAATTGACTATTAGCTTTTTACAATAATGAGTTGATAAATTTGTTAGGATAATATTATGTCTTTACCATGTTAACTGAAGCATTTCATTATCTTGCAGGGATTCTTACATTGGAATTCGACTTATACTTGAGTTTCTAGCATAATCTATTGTCTCTGCCATAATCTATTGTCTCTGCATGCACTGCCTTCAAAGAATATGCTGAAGGGCAATTGCTAAGGTATGCTATCACCGTTTCTTTAGATAATGTATGAATTTTATGAACTTTGTTTCAGTTATCCTCATAATTTTAGAAACTTCCCAATTGTTCTTTAACTTATGACCTCTATAACTACTTATAGTCAAATGCATGATTCATTCCTCAACGTTGTAATTCTTTTATGCTTGACAGCTTCTTAAACTGATTGTGTCAACTTTTTAACTCTTTTCCTTTGGCCTTTTCCCTCTTTCTGATTATGCTTAAACTGACAATCTGAACATTATGTGTTCTCCTATTTATTCAAGGATTTTGGGTATTTGGAGCTTCACTAGTGGCTTGTGATGTGGTTAAACTTGGCTAATCTTGTTTAATATATGGTGACACAATTGAGTACTCCATCACAAGCACTCAATTCACATTATTGTATATATTCTTTTCTCTTGCTTATATAGTTTATATTCTCTTTTATCTTTTTCCTTTCTCCCTCCCTCACTAATGAGGTTAAACTAGTGTGCTATTGTGGATATCAGATGCACTAAGCTTTGATATGTTAATGAATTATGAACTACGAACAGTTTTGAAGGGTGACTAGTCTTCATAACAACCATCGAATCGAATCTCTGGTACTTCAGTTTTGGACCTACCTCACCATAACCCTACTGCAACATATTCCACTGATGCCACGAGATATATATATTTTCTCGATCTGATAATTTTGATGTTGTGAGATATTATAATCTCACACTACATCAAAATTGTTTTGATGTATATGATGTCTAGTACTACATCATATAACTTATTGATGTAGATAATGTCTAGTGATGATCAACATAATCTAAAGCATAGATGAATTATGACCCTAATCTTTGACCACTTGATTATTTTCTATCCAAATTCATAAACTGCTGTTTAGTCACATTTATCTATATCTCCCATTATCTAGGCTAATGTTTGAGATAGATCATTTAATTTGTTTCATCTTTGCTTCATCTACCCGAGCTAAGTGTCTCTAAAACTTTAATACCTAGAAAGTTTCTCATAGAGAAAAATTACCTCACTCAATGTAAATATCATAATTATTTTTGCATCCAGAGTCTTTTAATCCAATGATTTCCAATAAGTCCACCCTGATCAGATTTTGGGGATTCCAAACAGGCAGATCTGCTTTGGGTAATAAGTCGGTTGGGTATGAAATAAATTTATTTTGTAAGAATCTTATAAATTATATATCTAGGTGAATCCCTAGTGCCATATTTATGTATACTAGAAAAGAGGAATATTTATAATCAAGGGCTAGGGCTACTCGGGCACTTTCTCCCCGGACCCCTATTAGAAGTGCAAATGACTGTACGACAATATTGAGAAAACAACCTACTGTAATAGGCTTGTTGGGGTTAAGATATCTTGTAAACCCCAACATAAAAAATCCACAAGTTTTATGCATGTTTGGCTGCCTACTAAGGTCTGAACAGTTCTGCTATAAGTCTGAACGATTGAAATGAAGGTGAAAGTCCCGGAGAGGCATGGTTGAATCCATGCCCACACTAGTTTGGGACCATGTCTACCCATAGGAATGTTAACAAAATATATCACATGTATCTTAGATGAGATACCTAACAACTAGAAACAATATAATCTAGTAAATCTCTTGCCAAATCCAAATAATACTATCTATTTGACTCTTATCTAACTAGTTCGCATTGCAGCTAAACTGACAAATGTCTTATAATCCTTTATAGATGGATAAAATTTGGATGAGTTTGACTGATCGAGTTCGATCACCTGCATATGCCGAAGGGGTCAACCAATTTCTCACCATAGCACGAAGCCATGTTGTGAGGCGTGACCGTATTCGGTGTCCATTCTGTATCTGTTCTAATAATCTCTTCAGGCCTATACCTGAAGTGGAGAGTCACTTTTTCATCAATGGGATTAATCCAACTTACACCCAATGGATATATCATGGGGAGGAGGAAACAGCCACTCGTTGCAATGAAGAGGATAACCAATTGGAGCATAGTGATGACCACGACTACATTAATGACATGGACCATATGCTAGATAACGTACGGGCGGGTGCACTCTTTGATGAGGACCAAGATAGCACTCCACTTCATACTAACCCATCCATACCTGAAGATATATCACTGTCATCTTTTTCCCAATTATTGGATGATGCCCGACAGCCACTTTTTCCCTGCTGTACTAAATTTTCAAAGCTCTCATTTGTTGTCAAGTTGCTACACATTAAAACCATTGGCCATTGGTCAATTAAGTCATTCAACATGCTGCTTACGTTGTTAAAGTCTGCCTTTCCTGATGCATTATTGCCAGAGTCATATGAGGAGTCAAGGTTACTAGAGCGAGGCTTGGGCTTCAAGTACCAAAAGATATATGCATACCCCAATGACTACATATTATTTTGGAAGGACAATGCCGAGAAGAATGAGTGCCCTAGGTGTGGGGCTTCGAGGTGGATTTCAAGTACACATGGGACACAAGTCATCCCTCGAAAGGTTTTGTGTCATTTCCCGTTGACGCCAAGATTGCAGTGGCTATATGTGTCTGCACAGATTGCAAGTGATATGAGATGGCATAAAGAAAAACGAGTGGTTGATGAAACTAGCTTGAGGCACCCAACGGACTCTGAGTCCTGGAAGAAGTTAGATACAGACCATAGTTGGTTTGCAGAGGATGCTCGTAATGTTAGGCTAGGATTGGCAAGTGATGGCTTCAACCCATTCAACAATATGGTGAAACCTTATAGTATCTGGCCAGTGATCCTCGTACCGTATAACCTGCCTTCATGGTTATGCATGAAAGACCAATTCTTTATGACATCCCTCATAATTCCTGGACCGAAATCACCAGGGAATGACATTGACGTGTACTTGCAGCCCTTGATCGATGAGTTAGTTGAACTATGGGAACATGGGGTACCTACATATGATGCATCCACATCAGAGACATTCGTGTTGCATGCTACTTTATTGTGGACAATCAATGACTTTCCAGCATATAGAAATCTGTCTGGTTGATCAACTAAAGGAAAACTAGCATGTCCATCATGTAATGCGGGTACAGAGGCAATTTGGTTGAAATATGGCTGAAAGCATAGTTATATGGGACACCGTCGTTTCTTACCGCCTGACCATATTTGGAGATCAAAAAAACATTTGTTCAATGGTAAAGAAGATCACAAAGTGGGCCCACCATCTTTAGTTGGCTAAGACATCCTTAGTCAGCTAGAACTGCTCGGGAATGTGCTATTTGGTAAAACTCATAGGAAGAGAAAATGTACTGTTAATGAGTTAAATTGGACAAAGACTAGCATATTCTTCAATTTACCTTATTGGGCAACACTAATGTTATGTCACAATCTAGATGTTATGCATATTGAGAAGAACATCTCCGATAACATCCTCGGAACCTTGATGAATATTGCCAGAAAAACAAAAGATAATATCAACGCACGGCGTGACCTGGAGATTTTGGGTATCAGAAAAGAATTACATCTTAAGCGTGATGGTGATCGGTTGACTATGCCAAATGCTTTGTACACATTACACGGGGAGGAAAGGCATAAATTTTGTGAGTGGCTATCGGAGGTCAAATTCCCTGATGGGTTTGCTGCCAATATTAACCGATGTGTTTTTATACGTGATTGCAAAATATCTGGGTTGAAAAGCCATGACAATTATGTCTTCTTGCAACGACTACTTCCTGTCGCAGTCGCAGTCGAGGGGTTCTTAAGAAAGGATATTGCCTTGGCATTGACGGAACTGAGCAGTTTCTTCAAAGAGTTGGTGGCTAGGACACTGGATAAAAACCGTTTATTGCAACTGGAAATGGATATTATCATCATACTTTGCAAATTGGAGATGATATTCCCGCCTTCATTTTTCAATGTCAGGGTCCACCTCGCTGTCCATTTACCCCGTGAGGCCATAATGGCGGGCCCAGTAAAATATAGGTGGATGTACCCATTTGAGAGATACCTCGACAAGTTCAAGCGATATGTTAAGAATAAAGCACGGTCAAAAGGTTCAATAGCCGGAGCCAATATTCACCTCGAATGCTTAACAGTTTGCTTACTGTATCTGGAGGATGTTCAGACGAAGTTCAATCGAGCAGACCGTAATATTGATGGTGGAGAAGAGGTGACTACAGATGGATTCTCAATTTTCAACCAAAAAGTTCGTCCCTTGGGTGTAGCCTCTAATGTGGCTTTGGATCCTAAACTGCTTCGCTCAGCAAGTTGGTATGTTCTTCACAACTGCACAGAGATTGGGTCCTACCTACAATATGTATCCATAACAATCCCAATTATCTTGATCTATTTAACCCAACCACAAATTGGGACTATAAGTACTCCACACTAATAATGGGTTTTTCATGCAGAGAGCATTGTGAAATATGTAAGCAATTGAACCCAAATATAGCTGATCGCACGCATCAGCACAACTTTGAAACATGGTTCAAGCAGCGTGTAAGTTCTTACCATTTGCCTAATGAATTTATGACCTCCCTCATTATGAACAATATGATGAAACTTTAATAACTAACTTGGTCTATTAAACATTGCGATAGGTTAAAGGCCAGCGTACCATCAACCCACTTGTTGTGTCTGAAGATCTATATGCGTTAGCATGTGGACCTGAAACGTGGGTTTCATCATATTCTGGTTGTATTATCAATGGAAAAAGGTTCCATACGAAGCAGCGTGAAGTACGACGGTATGCTTAGAATTCAGGTGTCTTCGTAACTGGTGACAATTAGACTAATAATGTAGACTTCTATGGTATTATCCATGACGTGGTGGAGTTACACTATATGGGATGGCGTCGTGTGTACCTATTCAGATGTTCATGGTTTGACGTTGGTGATCAAAGACGAAGGGTTTGAGTGGATGATCATATGACTAGTGTCAATATGGACAAGACTTGGTATAAGGACGAGACATTTGTGTTGGCATGTCAGGCTTCCCAATGTTTCTACATTAAAGATCTAAGGGCTAAAGGTAACTGATATGTAGTGCAGAAGTTCACCAATAGGAATATGTACGATATACCACCAGGGCCAACAATCTTAGAAGATGTCCATTTGGGCGAGTCAAGTGATGATGGTGCCTATCAAGACAACGAGTCATCATTTGATTATGCACCAGCCCAATGTCCTGACTTCCCTTTGTCAACTCTACTAAGTCGGACTGACATAGCACCTACGCATATTGATGCACGAGAAGTTGTGGGTACGGATAGACATGGCTCAGGAGTTGCGGACTTTATAAACGATTTCGATGTTAGATCTGGTTCAGAAGTTAGATATGGTGATGGGGAATATTCAGATGAGGAAGAATTTTCCTTGTCAGAAGAGCATGATTCAGAGTAGACTTTAAAAGGCTTGTGAATGGTTGTACGGTAGGTAAATTAATGGCCATGTTATTTTACAATCGTACATGGCAATTAGTTCTTCAAGTTCATTTCATTGTCATTTTATACATTGTAACATGTTGAATTTAATTGCACACCTCCAATCGTGTTGAACCCCTAATATAGCATCTTCCTGATAAACTGAATTTGAGTTATGTTTATTCATATGTAGGAAATAGAAATGCCATGGAGCTGCCAGCTAGATGCGTGATGCGTTAAATCATCAGGAATGTGAATTCACTTCGCAAATGGGTACCTTAACTTGTGTTGACTCTATATAACACCTCCCACAAGTAATTTACTTAGGTTTATAGGTCTTGTTTCTGTACGTGATGTTAAGGCCTTTTGATGTGTTGTGGATGAAGCTTGACAAACCTGGAAATTGACAATTTGGAACCATTTTACGTATGTATTGTGTGAACAGCTTCTGTAATAAATAGTATGTAATATACAAACTAATTAGTTGGACCAGTAATTGGTACCCTCATGCACAATTTGCATGGCATGTGTATATGAGGTGTATCCTAATAGTCTCCATTAACTATCCATTTATATTATTAGTTACTTGTGGGACAATGGGTTGATTGAAGCGGAATTAGGTACACTTACAAAAATTGGATACGGAAGTAAGTTGACCATATCTACTATAGGCAATTTAATTAATCCACGTAGGGTAGAATGAACAGCACAATGTACAGATTGAAGATGGGAATATAGTCATATAGCTTGATCACATTATGCTGGTTTTCTTATGGTGCAAGCATGTGCTGCAAGGATAAATTTCTGTAGCATTAGTAATCGTAAAAAACAAGGCACATAATTGTAAAGGATGTTGGAATGATGTTATAGAGAACTCTAGTACTCAACTATAATATATAATTGAACTGGGAATTAAGTTTCTGTAGCACTGGGAGTTTTTAAACTAATGTATAATTGCAAAAATTTAAAGCTTCATCTACATTTGTGGCGGTTTTGTATAAATTTAATCAACCCAAAAATGGCCATATTTATGTATGAGTTAAACTAATTTATACTCTTACCAATTAAAGATAAGATTCTTGCCAATAAGGTAGTTTTTACTGCCGCTTGAGCATTGAGGAGTTAAGGGTACGTGATGCCATTGCAACGGTTATGGAAGATAGGTTCCAATAATTGTCAATGAGTGGCAGTGGCAAGCGTTAAAAGCTGAAGTAATAACAGATGAGCCATCTAATCTTCTGTAAGTGTCCATAGGTTTGAGATAATTTGGGCTGATGTGTTGCCTTAGCTGTGTGGTGTATCACAAATTATAAAAAAAAACTGACAGGAAAAAAGCGTTGCCTGTTAATTTGTTTAGTTATTTTGCTAAGCCACTAAAATAGCATCCAAGTGTCCATAGTTTGGACACAATTTGGGCTGATGTGGTTAATATAGCTGTGTGTAGTACCAAAAAGTTCATATAAAAATAAATATGTATTAGTGGGAGTGGCTATTATTGTGTTAAAAGCTGAAGTAATAACAGATGAGCTACAATATATTGACCAAGTGTCCATTGTTCAATTGACTTAATTTGGGCTGATGTGGAAGAGGGGTTTAGTAATTGTGTATATCAATCGTAAGCATGACATTTTGAGTGGGAGTGGCTGTTATTGTGTTTAAAGCTGAAGTAATATTTTTAAGCCACTAATATTGACCAAGTGTCCATAGTTTGACTTAATGCTGGCTGGCTGTGAAATAAACTGAAGTAATCTTTTTAAGCCACTAATATTGACCAAGTGTGCATAGTTTGACCTGATGCTGGCTGACTGTTAAATAAACTGAAGTAATATTTTTAAGGCACTAATTTTGACAAAGTATCTATAACTTTGACTTTTAATTTGGGCTGATGTCTTTACTTGGCTGTGGTGTAGCTCAAACATTATTAAAACAATTTATTTTTATAGTGGCTGGCTGTTAAAAGCTGAAGTAATATTTTTAAGCCACTAATATTGACTAAGTATCCATAGGTTTGACTAAAGTTGAGTAGGTTTTTTTCTCTTGGCTGTGGTGTATGTCAATCTGAAAAAACTGAAGTAAGATTGTTAAGGCTGCAATATTGACAGCAGTGCTCGTTGGTTGATATTTAGTTGGGTTTTAATTGGCTGTGTGGTGTAGCAGCAGTTTCTGTTGGGTTTTCATTTGTTGTGTGGTGTAGCTCTCAAGTGGGAGGAAAAGTACCTTTATGGAGGGAAAACCAAAGTACAGAGTTGATGAGGAGCGGGAGATGTACAAAAAGATATTTTTCTTAAGGGGCAAAATAGTAAAGTTTTGTCACTCCTCAATACAAAAGCAGGCCAGAGTTTCTCATGGGATTTACAGAAGTCTATTCTCTGGACTTTCACCTGGGTAAGTCATGTTTATAATTTCCACTTCCTCTTCCCTCTCACCCACTTCCTCCTGATGAAGATTAATGACCATTTTTCACAGATGACTCAACATGCATGCACTGACATATAGCATCCAACAGTTGTGACTGGTTACAAAAGTTCAGGGAAAGGGGAGACGCTTTGTGAGGAGAAGCTTTGCTGGGTCTATCTCAGCCTCTCTCTTCAAAGGTATGCAGCTCATCTACCAGAGATCAAAACTATTTTTTTTTATTTTATATTCTGAGTCCACAAGGTACTAGGTTAGTGTAGAAGTTGTCCCTGTTTTGGCAAAATTTATAGGGTGCGAGTAGATGTAGAGAGCCATTATCCACTAGAGTGAAGTAATCGGTTTAAAGAAGACAAAAGTTTGGATTTAAAGGCTGCAACTTCCTGCACCATAGTATAAACCCACCACATCCTCCTTTTGGTCATGTGTTAGCTTAAGTACACCCCAACCTATCAATATAGCCACAGGAGGATGATGGGGGAAGGGGGACAAATTTACAACACTAATTAGCTAGTTGGAACCTCACTAGGTACATAATTATGATAGAGTAATACAAATACATAAGTAGCCTATGGGGGCCAAGAGAAACTCGTAGGTTGACATAGCAGGACTATTTATGTAGGGTATGGGTGATACAAGTTGGTTTGAAGTGGGCATGAAGTAAGATAGACATGGTTAAACTAGCTTTAGTGTACCTTTGGTATTAGGCTAATTACTTTAAATTTCCAACAACTAAATGGCAAATAGGCCATGTCTGGAAAATACAGTAAATTGTTAATATTTTCCTGCTTTATATTTATTAGTACTTACTAGGCATTTTAACTGACACATTCACTTGCCAAAAGTGTTGGTGGAGAGGACTCTGTTTCTACATAATATAGCCTGGCAATCTGAATCTGGAGCACCATCTTCATGAGGACCAGCAACACAAGAGGTAAACTCTGTCAATAATAAAGCTTATCGCACACTAAAATAGTCACTAATTGTTTGCTGAAACACATGTATCTTTGTTATACCTCACTTGTAAGATTAATAGTTAGCATAATATAGGAGGAAATCTGTTTGTATTGTGTAAAACTTTCTGTATATGTTGTGGTAATATGCTACTACTAAGCTGAATGCTGGAGAAGTAGATATTGACTTCAATGTGGGTTTAAATTTAGTGAGGTTCCAGTAGTCATGTATTTCTGAATATGCCATGAGATATTGTACAGTTAGGTTCAAATCTAATTTTCAACCATGTTTTGCCATAAATAATTGCTGATTTCTGTATCATCTAATACATGACTATCAGAAAAGCTGATGGCACAAAGTGGAAGAGGAAGGGGGAGAGGATGGGCTATTTTTGTACGACGACAACCTGAACCTTACGCATTTATAGGCCGACCACGTCGACCCCTTATAAATTTACAAACCCCAGAGACCCTGAGGAGCCAAGTGACGATGACTCTACCGAACCTCCAAGTGATGTGGGTTCTCCATGTCCAATTGCAATGCCGGGACCTAAGACTCATAGAGACGATATTGGTGAGCAATACAAAAGTTATTATCTTTTCGAACTTGGAATTCTTTGAACAAGGATAATTTGTTTGTATAATTGTTTACTTTTTAGCAGAGCCCACCACAATGCCTGTAACAGAGACGGTCAAACAGAAGAAACCTGGACAGGGGCCTGCGAAGTGCACTGAGTTCGACAAACTTCGAAAACATGGTAAAATACCTCTTAAAATTAACGATGGATTGATGGCCCCATGTTGTGAAAATGTCGGTATGTTTACGACACGAATAACTTGGATATTGAAACATAATGCAGACATGAGTTATGGACGATGGACCGATGTACCCAAGGTCGATAAGGATGAGTTGATTGAGCGAGTCCGAGTAAGCCATTTACTAATTTTTTTTCTCAATCATTTCAATATAGTAATGGCAATATGAAAATGACATTAACAATTACCATTTGTAGGGTGACTTTGAATTGGATTGGGATCTTTATAATCATCGGATAGCAGTTACGAAAGCATTGTGTAAGCGTTTTAGTGCTGTCCGTTGTGGGTTACACAAAAAGTATCTTTCATATGGTAGCCATGAGGAGGCCTTGGCATCCGGGTCAATCTTGGTCGACCCAATAGTATGGGCTAAACTGTGTGATAGGTGGGGAAGTGATTCCTTCAAGGTATGTAAGATAATTAGTTTCAATTCCTTCAAATTACGTCTATTCTCGAATTAGACATAGGATAGGTAGGAATGAATTCATGTTTACCACCATTTAACTTTGTTGGATTGTTGTATGCAGAAAATATCCAACCAAAATAGAGAGAATCGCTTAAAGCGGAACATCAATCATACAGCAGGGAGGAAATCATTCGTAAGGATTCTAGAGGAAAATGTATAAGAGTTGTGATCTTTAAGAAATATACATATGTTGGGTATATTTCTTAATCTGAAAATTAGCAAAAAAACTTATGGTAGTCACTTGTTGTGCATAAGCATGAGCTACATTGGATGTGATTGTGTTAGTATATCATGAGCTGAATGCATGGCAATTAGAATGTGTTTTTTCTGTCCATATTTAGCTAGCCAGTCATGCATGTACGGTAGTGTTGGGAAAAACTAATTGGACTTCTGTGGTTTGTTAATACAACAGTTTTGGTGACAAACATGCACAAATTCAGTACATGTATGTTATATGGGCATAAATTTTATGAACTTTATAAAGCTCGACTCAATTTAGATGAGTTGGTTTCAGCTAGATAATCTAAAGCCATCCAGAGTAATATTTATTTTGCTGATGGTTTTGACTTCAATGAATTGCTTTGTGATGACGGGTCTTTAACTTGTGATCATAATAGCGTCCGCAAGGGGTCAACATGGTGGAGTTTTACAAAGATGTTCGTTGGTTGAAGAAGAGGAATAAATTCGTGACTCCTGAAACAGAAGAGCTCCATGTTAGTCTTTTAATATTTTTGAGTACATAAAAATCAATTAAAGCTGGAGCAGAATATGTTGAATATGCTTGCTTAACAGATGTGATTTTCCAGCAAGGGATCAATCCCCCATATAACAGACTTGTGTGTATGTGCAAAAAGAGATGGTTGAAAAAATGAATGGTTTGGAACCTGAAAAACGCACGGAAGAGGCAGCAGCAGCTATATTTAGGGAGGTACCCGGGCATAGGGCTGGCTATGCAAGAGGCCTAGGTGAAATGGTTATCCCAGAGTCAACAAGAGAACATGACCGTCAACGGGATAAAGAATATGCTGGCTTAGTGGAACGACATCAGAAAGACGTTGAGTATTACAAAGCAACTGTAGAGGTTATGAAAGGAGATATAATTAAAATGATGGAGAGGCAACTTGAAACTGACAAAATCTTGAGGTGGTTGTTGGCTGAACGGCAATCAGCCGGAGAGTCTGAAGGGGAGACTCAGTGACCAAATTTTACAAAAAAAAAAAAAACATATTTTGTGAATTTTTGGGGTTGTTATAGAGTGGGATGGGTTTTGTTAATGGGTGTGGGGGGTAGCAGAATTTTTTTTGTGGGACCTAGCTGAGTAGCAGGTGTGGGTGGCCATTGGGCTTTAGATATATCTTAGTCTATCATAGAATCTTTTGTATAGTTGTGAAATTTTTTGTGGTAAAATCCATGTCTCTGTAAACTGATAGGGGGAGGGTACATGAATGCATTATTTTGGTGGTTTGTTTGGGCAGCTCATGCATGTAAGTATCTAACTTTTAACCCTTTTCATTTAAGTAGTAATGCAAAAGAATCAGATATAGAAGATTAACAATTTCTGGTTTTTATCACAGGTGTTGAGGGGTTCAGTTGGGGTTGCTTGGTATTATGGTGGCTGTGTGAACATATAAAAGTTGATCAACTTCTACAAGTACACGGTGACCTGAATATATATGGTTCGACTCGAGGTTGGATGTTAAAGCTGGGAGTTCATAAATAGGTAAATTAATTTCAGACCATTTTTGCTTTAAAAGGAATAACTGTGTAGTTATTGGTGGCTGTTTACAGACATGTAAATGAATTAACCCTATGATTATGGTGGTAGGTAATATTGACTTGCATGATAATTATATATACGTCAGTATTGAAAAATGTTGGTAAATGTGTTGTTGTGAGTGCTGGACATGACAGGGAGTGGTGCATTTTCTGATTTTGAGTTAGAAACATGTGTATTTCACCAGTCATACTACAGGAATTAGTTGCTTTATAGTGTGGCTGGGGTTAGGTCAGTTAAACATGGGTTGGGTATACTAAAAGCTATAGGAAGAATCTTGTAATGAGAAGTTTTCATTAAAACTAGTCAAATAATAACAGTTGGGTGTATCTGGGCCTTTTTAATATTTGATGGTTATATTCTATCCAATAATATATGATTACATTTTGCTTTAAAATGGATACAAATTCTGTGGATGGTATTTATAGGATATTAGGGAAATGGGTGTGAACAATGTCTGTTGATGCTGTAATTCACCCAGTTGGTTGAAGTAAGACAGAGCATAGTTGTGAAGATGTGGCTGGTTATATATATGTGCATATTGGGTGCTGCCCTGAAAGAAGCATGACAGTAAGTTGATGATCAAACACCCTGAAATGCTGCACCTTAGTTTGGTGGAACCAAGGATGATAAAGAGATGCTGAAAGTGGCAACAATTTTGTTCAAGAAATTTGACCCACACCTGCTTCCCCATCATTCATTTTGTGTTTAAAGATGTCCCACCCACAAATTCAGTACATGGCAATGATGTTATATTATTTTGGTTTACAAATTTCTGGAATGTATTATGATGTTATTTCTGTAATGAATATGACTGGATGATATTCAGTGTTTAATATAATCTCAATTTTGTTATTTATGTACAGCTAGTTATTATCTAAAGTGGTAATTGTAATGGGAAAAGATGCAAAGGGCTAAGTATATGGGTGGTTGCTGCCCATGACATGTAACATGTTAATATATATATATATATACACAAAAATGCAATGTGGGGTATCTTCTTTGTAGACTAAAAGAGCTGAACATGCAGAGCATGTGTTAGCAATTTGTGGCCAGACTTGATTTCCATGTATTATTGGAATTGTGTAGATCATAACATATGCTGGTGATGGCAGAATGCTTAAGTTGGGAATTTTTTTGTCATATAGTTATGCTGGAAAATATGATTGCAAAATACATATTTTTGTCATAACTTAATTAGAAAATATAGGGAATGTCAATGGGTTGATTTGGTTGATCTCCAGGTTAATTCGCACCATGTTTAAGCTATATATATATATATATACTCATTTTCTTCTACTTCGGCTGCATGGATGCAGGTTTACAATATTTGCCATTTATTGATATATAGTAGTTTCTTGATTTTGATACCTTACAAGGAGATGTATAGGAATGATTTAATGGATTTTTATATAATAGTTTATATATATATATATATATATATATATATATCTTGAATTATATGTATATATATATAGTTTGGAATAATATGGTTGACGCCAAAAAATGCTAGGGGTACGTTGATAACTTTGTCAAATTAATATACTTTGGTAATTAACAGCTCAAGCTTTTCCTCAACGAATTGTTGTAAAATTAATTGGAAGGAAAATCAGGCTGGATCAAAAGTGTTCCTTCTGTACATATTTAATTAGTTGCAAGGAAATTGTCAACCACCATACATATTTTTAATTATGTATTTGCATCAACATAAAATTGATGCAAAATCCACAAATATGCAACAGAAAATTACTGATTATGGCAACACCAAAATGCATCCAAATAAAGTTATATTTGCCTCGAGTTATTGTGGATGCAAATGTCCATTCGCATTCAAACCAATTTGTTACATCGACTTATTATGGATGTGAAATAATAACTTCTTAAACTCTTCACACCAATTGCATCAAAATAAATATATTTTGCGTCGAGTTTTTGTGAATGCAAATGTCCATTCACAATCAAAATTTTTTCATTCATATCGAGTAATTATGGATGCGAATGTCCAAGGATGCTAAACTATTTGCACCAATTGCATTCAAATGAAATTATTTTGTATCGACTTATTGTGGATGCAAATGCCTATTCGCATGAAAAATTCTATTTTTGCATCGACCTATTATGGATGCGAATAGACAAAATTTTTGAAGGTGTTTGCACTAATTGCATCCAACTATCCAATTTTTGCATCGAGTTATTATAGATGCAAATATCCATTCGCATCCAAACACATATATGGTTGGGATGACTAATTCCAACCAATTTTGGGTTTTTTCCAACAGATAAATCTCAATGCAAAAGGTAAGGTATTGGCAACCATCTCCCCAAATGGATGCTAAAAGTTAAAAATAACCAATTAACTACATCCAACTAGCGACGATAAAAAATCAATGGAAAAAGATATTTGCATCGATTTTGCCATGTTTTTGCAACCAAAACTTGTGATGCAAATGACCATATTTGTTGTAGTGAGAAAGGCTCTTGTGGGAAGCTATAGAAAGGTCAGAGTTCTGGAGCTGCCTGTGTACAGAAATTGAGTGGGTCACTCATGGCGTTGCAACCTGAGTTTAACTACTGCAAAGGTTTTATGAGTACTTCTAAATTGGTTGTAACAATCTAAAGTTTCTATAGTGGATTTAAGGTAGTGATTTACATTCAAAATAGTTTTAGATTTTAAAGATGTTCTTTAAATTAGTTTTCATTTTGTGACCAAAATTGTTGTGTTGATTATTTGTTTGATGATTTGTCTCACTGATTAATTTTTTGTTTGTCATTTTCTTTTAATAGACCATCAATTAAAACCCCCCCCCCCCCCCCCCCCCTTTTTCTCTCTCTCCTCTCCTCTCCTTCTCTTTAAGAACCGCTGCTTTTTCATAAGAGGGTTAGATCAGATTTTAAGCCAATAAAGTTACATCCCAAGAGCCAACAATATTAATGGTGCCAAGCTCCGATGTACATGACCAGGCCTTCTCTCAATCTCTGATCTGTTAATTATACACTCAAAACATATTTAAGAGCATATCTTAATGGGAATCTTGTGCATCCGGATAATTTCACGAAAGCACGACGAAAACATTCAAATCTTTAAACATAAAGACAATGTCGAATGTTAATTAAATTAAATATTCCCTAATTTAAGCTAAACAATGACTACAAGACATCGAAAGATGCAATCAGTACTGTATGTAGCTTCTTAATTTCTAGAACCCCAGAATAATATTTATATATGTGTTGCCTCTCTAGAATTAGAAATATTGTTCACCAGCTGTTCCTTAATTAGTTAATTTAGCACTAATCTTAGTGTTTAGTACATTTGTTTTGTACACCAAGACCTACTCTCATACGTGTCACTTGTCAACCTCTAGATGCATGGAGACTCATTGCCTCCTGGGACAAGATATGTATACGTGCATGGATTTACGTAGACTTGTATATATTAAATCTGCCGTCCCAAGAGAAGTCTAATTCCCAAGTGATATGTATAATCTGGAGTTTTTCTTTTGTTTTGAAAATTAATGGACAGCCGGCTGCAACTGTTAGATTTTAAAAACTTTATTTTTTGTTCTTGTTTGTTTATACCACCACCACTTCGATCTGTGTCCTTCTGTTTTTGTTTTACTCTTTAATGAAGCAGTTTCATGCAAATAGGGGGGGGAGAATATGTACATAATCATGTTGGAGGGAGGAGTGAACCCAATTAGGTTTAGATCGAAGTTTTCTTGATTTTTAGAAGAGGAGTAAGTATCAATGGCAAATCATAGACGTCTTTTTGCAGCGGATTCCCCATCATCAGCATTGCCGCCGCTGCCTTCGCCTTCTCCGACAAATAATGATAATGTGCTGAGGGATATATTGCAAGGGCTTATAATCGGGATTTCTGCTGTCTTTGTGGTTGCCTTGTTTTACTACTTCTGCAGAAAGATACTGTTTCCAATTCTCAATCAACATTTCTGGAAGAAAGGTTAATAACATCAATTTGTGTTTTGAATGCAACTTTCTTCATGCACTTCTTACATGGCTTGTGAGTACTATCAAAACAGAAAAAAAGAAAATGGTCATGAATTTCTGTACATGATTACTGCTGTAATCATGCTTGAATGCTACTAAACTGAACCAAGAGCCATTTCCTTTGAAATTACCTTTGATGCTACCCACTTCCTTGATATTAATCAAACAGTTCTGTAGCATAAATGGATCCTTAATAGTTATGGGGGAAATGACAATTAGGAAGCTTGAAAAATGAGAATATGATGCTGAGGCAGTTCCGGATGGAGGAGCTAGAGAAGGCTACAAACAATTTCAGCCAAGATTGCTTGTTGGGGTCTGGTGCATTTGGGAATGTCTACAAGGGGACATTTGAAATAGAAGGAACACTAGCAATTAAGAGACCCCATGCTGATTCATACCACAGTCGTGAAGAATTCAGAAATGGTAAAACTTTTAATTGAGGTTTATAACATGTTTGTTCAATCATATATGATGCACAAGTTTCAATCTTCTACAACCCGGAAAAAAGGTACATGATTGTGTGTAGTGTTTCATTGAAACAGAGGTGAGGTTACTTTCAAAAGTCAAGCACAGGAACCTTGTAGGTCTGGTGGGATTTTGTGAAGAACCAGGTATGTTAAAACAGTACTCAAGAAATTAAGAATTGTATCAAAATTCAAAGTGCACGTCAACTTGGGCTGTCCATGATCAAATTATATTCAAAATCAATCTTCCTTATGTTCTGCCTAGAAAACAGGAGCAAGAGGGGAAAAGCTATTAGTCTATGAGTATGCACCGAATGGTTCTCTTCTTGAGTACATTACGGGTGAGTTTAAACCTGTTTGACATTCCTAAAATATATGCTTTTGTTTTGCATTTCATGTGTAATTACCATGCAGGAAGAAGAGAGAGCTTAACTTGGAGGCAGAGAGTCAACATAGCCATAGGAGCAGCAAAGGGTACTTTCTCACGGATCGAAGAGAGATAAATACATAAAATGAGTCCTACAATATTTACTAATCATTTAATGTTGTTTCAAAAAACAACACGAACGGAAATAAATGCTATAAATTAAGATCCACTTTATGTCTTGTACTTAAAAAAAGTCGGGATCTTTCTCCCTTCCCCTCACAAAAATGATCCACATTAAACTATTTGATAAAGTTTGGTTGAAAAATATGCAGGTACTACTCATCTGCACGAAGGGATAAAGCCAAGCATAATACACAGGGACATAAAACCAAGTAACATCTTAATAGGAGATGGGTTTGAAGCCAAGGTTTCGGATTTCGGTCTGGTAAGATCGAGGCCCAGTGGGGACCAATCACATGTGAGCAGCCAGATAAAAGGGACACCTGGATACCTTGATCCTGCTTACTGTTCCAGTTTCCATTTGACACCATTCAGCGATGTGTACAGCTTTGGTATTATTTTACTGCAACTTGTTGCTGCTCGGCCTGCTGTTTATACTGGTCGAAATCAGTCAAATTATAATATCATTGAATGGGTAAGCAATCATATTTTTGTTTTTTCTCGGCCATATTAATTATATGTGATACTTAATTATAACCCTCGATCGGAGCGAGCTAGCTACGTTGTCTTGTTCATTAAATGTTTCTTTCGTTAACTTCACCGTTTGAGGCATTTAACGTTAATAGAACATTAATATATATAAGCTATGGGGGAAAAATGCATGCAGGCAAGGCCTAGTTTAGAGCAAGTCAGCATTGGAGACATATTAGACGTTAATCTGCTAGCAGAGCCATGCAACATGGAGATGATGCTACAGATGGGAAGGATAGGCCGAAGATGTGTTGTCAAAGAACCAAAACATCGTCCGACAATGAGACAAGTGTGGAAAGAGATTGAAGAGGCCCTGGAACCACTTCCAAAGCATGCTCGAAGATCAAGTAGTGCTACTGCTGACCATCACTCCAATGACAACATTTCTTCTCGATCAATAGAGCGAGCTGGGCAAGTTGGATCAATGGACTTGGATTATTCTCAGAGCTTTGTAAGCATTAATGGCGTTGGATTTCAGAAGTTCCATGTGGAGATGGATAGCCTCTCCATGCAAAGCACTAGCTTAAGGTGTTTTGAGGATAGTAGTGTTAGTCTGGACTTCGACAAGAACAACTTGAAGGGGATTCTTGAGGATGCAAAAGAAGATCATCATCTACGTTGAGTGGCAAGAGTGACAAAAATGCAGGAAAAAATATTTGGGTTTGTAAGATTTGAATGCAGGATATATAATAGCTGATTCCATATATATTGGTATGAATTGCTCTTTAAATTCGGGAAATAAAAGAAAAAAACAGAGACGATAGATATATATAGAACAAGATTTGTGAGTGGGAGAACCATGTTAGACACCAGTTTAACATGAAAAACTTAAAACCATTTGGAATCTGAGTGAACCATGTATTTTAAATCTCACACCTTCCCACTATTTGGAATTGCTCTTTAAAGTGATTTTTAGACTATTTGTTTGGTTGTTAGACTTAACTGAAATCAACTTAATTTAATCTAATTTTAAAACTGAGTCTAATATCCAAACACTCAATTCTCAAATTACTAAACTCATCTTAACTCAAAACCTCTTTACATAGAGGACCCATAAACTTTTTTTAACTCAACACCTCTTTATATGTGGGACCCACAACCTTTTTCAATTTTTTATAAATATTTTTAAACTCATTTTAACATTTAAACTCATCTTAGGTTGCCCTCACAAAACTCACTTCACCCTCTCAACCTACTACTATTCATAAAGAACTTAACTCATCTCATCTTAGTTCAATATCCAAATGGAGTAAGTTGATTAAATTTTTTTTTAAAATAGTTTTAATAAAAGAGATCTTTCTAACTTAGACATATTGTTAAAATACTTGTTTAAGTTAAAAACAATTTTTAAATATTTTATAATTAAACTGATATGTTTATAATTTTTTAAGTTGAAATTGAAAAAAAAAAAAAAAAGAAGCGTATAAATAATGTGTCAGTGAGATTCACTCATGTGTCAGGTTATTTCATTTTTTTTTTCTTTTTTTCTTTTTTTTTTAAGGATAACCTGAATTCATTCATAGATGAAAAAGTAGCGGAAATACAAAACCCTTCCCAGAAAGCTTACAATAGATACTACTAATTACAAAAATTCAGAATCTATAAGCACCCTGTTAGAAACGAAGTCTGGATCAGAATGCCACCATTGACTTGTATCTTCTACCCATTTAACATGTTGAGCTAAAAGGTGTGCTGCCTCATTTCCTTGTCTTCTCACATGAAGGACATCAATCCTCTGAAAACAATGTAATAAATGCTGAACTTCCATTATCAAAGGCCCTAGCGATGTGAAATTTCTACTTTGAGAATTTATGGCTTCAACAATCGTCAAAGAGTCCCCTTCCAGTTGTAACTTTCTGAGTTCCATATGTAAAATCATCTCTAACCCTCTTAACGTTGCTAAAGCTTCAATCTCATCCACTAAATAATTCCCAACTTCCTTCCTACTTGAAACAAACAAAACAGTCCCTTTCTCCTTTCTAAGAATTATCCACACTCCAGCATTACCCGTCTTCCTAAAAAGAGCTCCATCAAAATTCAGTTTTTTTTTTTATTTAAAAAAAAAAAAAAAGCAGGTAGCCACATGTCTAATAGTGACTTTCTCTCATATTTATTAAAAAGCTCTCGAGGAATACCGTGAAAACAATACCTTACAAAAAAATAAAACAAATACTTTTCTAAAACTTAGGAAGTAAGAAAGGACAAAACTTAAATAAACAAGACCAACACCAATATTGAAATACTCTATAATATTAACGAATGACTCTAATATAAGGAAAACCTCCTTCTCTAGTCTAATAATACTTTTCATTTCCAGCGGGAGGTCCGAGAAATAAAGCCACAAGCCATTGCACCCATTAGCTCCACGACGGGCCAAGCCATCCTCCACTGCATTTGTCTCTCTAAAAGCAGGATTAATCAAAATTCAGCTTTTTATATATATTTTAAAAAAAAAAACGGGTAGCCACATGTCCAATAGTGACTCCCTCCCATATTTATTAAAAAACCCTCACTTATAACGGAAGAATACCGTGAAAACAATACCTTACAAAAAAATAAAACAAATACTTTCCTAAAACTTAGGAAGTAACAAAGGATAAAACTTAAATAAACAAGACCAACACCAATACTGAAATACTCTTTAATATTAACGAATGACTCTAATATAAGGAAAACCTCCATTCTCTAGTCTAATAATACTTTTTATTTCCAGCGGGAGGTCTGAGAAAGAAAGCCAGAAGCCATTGCACCCATTAGCTCCACGACGAGCCATCCTCCACTGCATTTGTGTCTCTATAAGCATGATTAATCAAAATTCAGCTTTACATAGTCTTTTGGTGGTGATTTCCATGATAAACTTAAAGCTCTAAATACTCAATACAATGATCAACATATACTTCAATGGGGCCATTGGTTGCTTCCCAAGTGAAAATCGACCCAGGATCCATCCACCAGGAGAAAATAAAAACCAACATTAAGCGGTTGCCAAAAATCTCCAAAATTGCCGGAGCAAAAAAGAGAGACATCTCATATGTGTCATGTTTCATATGTGGTAAAAGGTTTCATTAACTGACTAACGGTTTATGAATAAAAGTTGCAAATTGCAAAATTTTATAATCTCATGTATATATGTTGCAAGTTAAAAAAATGGAAGTGCCTTTTTGCAAACCGGCAAAAATGGATGGAAGTACTGAGTTTGTAATTAACCTCTTTTTTTTTTTTAGCGTGGATCACATATAATATTAGAGGAGTTTTTCAATTCAGGACCCTTACACCGTACACCGACTGATGTAAATCTTCTTCTTTTTTTTTAATCTTTTTTATTTTTATTTTTATTTTTTCTCTATTGGTGTGTGGTGTTGAGTTACTTTGAGTTTTTCATTAAGGAAATTAACCAGATTGAAGGTAGGGCTGTGCATTTAGTCTGCTAACCCAACCTGACCAGTAGGGTTGTAACTAGTCCAGTTTTGTACAAATTTTAGGACCAAACAGGTATACACCGATTTTACATTTTTAAGAACTGATCCTGTACTGGTTATGCTACTAAATTCGTACTTCCAATTTTACCGATTTAAGTTCGATCTTAATAATTAATTAAAACAAAACATAATTAATATACTAATGTATACTAATTAATGAAAACAAAATGTAATTAATATACTAATATATATTAGTATTACTAATGTATTATGTATTTATCAAAAGGAATATGTTGAGAATTTATTAGGCCATAAAATGTAATTAATATATATTTTATATTGATAACATATGATTAAACAAATATTCATATTTAAGATTAAAATTTTATGTTATAAATTATAATATAAAATTATATAATATATAATTATATATTATATAATATTAAATTTTAATTTATATATATTTTATAAACCGATCCTGTCCGGTTCAGTTCGATGTCAAAAGCCAAGAATTGAAATTGGACCAGTTCAAAATCAAACCAACCGATCTGGTCTGGTCCAGTTAGGGCCAGTTCTCCGGTTCAAATTTTCACCCTAGTTGAAAGCAGAAATCTTCCATTTTGCTTCCAAAATAACTCGGTTAGGTCGGTTAATTTCCGATAACCAAAACTTCTCAAGGAAACCGCATCGTTCTATACACATTCTCTCACAGAAACTAGAAAGTCAGAAACTCTCGTGTCTCCTCTCCATTCTCTGCTTCTGCTCACTACTCAGAACAAAATCACTCTCACTCTCCCTCGCATGTCCATTAGTCCCTCGCCATCGCAGCCGTAACTTGAAGGTATGACAAAAATATGTCAGAATAATTTTACTTATCCATTCTGTAATTATTTAGTGTTTCCTCCGCATTGATTTCCTTTTTTTATGATGTAACTGATAAATACTCCTACTAGCTACTATTTTTGTATCGATTTACTTTCCTTCTATCTTCTTTTTTCTTCTTGAGAAATGGTGGAAAACTGATCTCAGCATTTCCAGTGATTGTTAGGTATCAACTCGCCCTGCCCTTAAATTGGAGATTTAAGTCGTGCAGGATTACAATGTTCATGTTTTGAACTAAACGTATACTACTCATATATAAAGAATCCTTCTTCCTGAAGCAAACTTTCCAACCATTTCAGTGCCAACAGGCAGAATCTGAGAGATCAACGTGAAAAGTGAAACAACAGAAACTGAAAACCTTTGATCTCAAAGCAAGATGTTTCAGATATTTTACAAAATAGAAAACTTAAATGTGTGGGGGAAAGAGTGTGAAGAGAAAAATGAATTCATAAGGAGATCGTCCTAGAGAAAGAATCATCAATGTCAACTTTGAAGCTCGGTTTCCCTGATTCTTTCCTTGCCCAAGTCCTCGGAAACTAAATAAAATACATGTCCCAAGTAAAATGTTACATTGTACAGCACAAAAAAAAAAAAAAAAGAAGGAAAGAAACAAATGGCAGGAGCTTCTCTTATCCCTCTCTGATATATAAACTGATGGGCACCCAGATGCTACTAAGTATCCAGCACTAAGTACAATAATTCAAAGGTGTGCACTGTGGACATTAGGTAGTGTTAGCTTCCGTGGGTGTGGCACAAGGGACTAGAGTTTTTGCAGGTAGATTAACACCACCTCCTCTCACGGATAAAGTAGGGCCTTTTGCCAAACTCGATCGGCTCAACAGATTTGAATCAAGAAAAACAACTATGACTGTGATGTCATCGTGGAAATGTCGCCGGACACCTCGGTCAATTTTCTTCAGATCTGAGTACCGCATTTCTCTTTTCTTAGCTGCTTCCTGCAAGGCAGCTTTCACAAGCCTCCGGGCACATCCCTGCACGAGGAGCAGATAATGTCAAATTCCATTATTTCTTGAAGTTCCCAATATAATTTCAATCAATGATGAGATCGTGAGGCAAAAGCATATCCACTTGTTGAATAGACTCAAAAAGTTAAAGCTCCACAAAGTTGAGCAAGTTGAGCAATTCCAAATTGTAAGGTGCAGTTTACAAGGTCAAGCCATAAATTCATAGATATGAAACGCACAAGACTAGAAACTGCCATTGCTGATATAAATATCTTACACTGGGTGGGTGGTTCTGAACAATATCAACAGCATCCTGGTTGCTAAGGTGCTCCCACAGCCCATCAGAAGCAAAGATAAGAAACTGATCGTGAGATTGAAGTTCATGCACAGAAATTGATGGTTCAGAGTTTAAAATTGGCCTCTTAAAAGGTTCACGAAGGCGAAACTTAGCATACAAAGGCTCCCTGTTAAATTCAGCCTTTTTCAGGTAGACATCACCAATAGATCTAGATACCTGCAACACAAACATATCCACAGATAAGTACTTTTTTTTAAAGAAAAATGCTCAGCATAACACTAAAGGTTTTTCACTACACATACAACAGAAACCCACTCCTACAACATTTCCAGTGTCATGTGGGTCTTTTAGGGGATCATCAGTAAAAAAATGACGTGCAACAAACCCCCCCCCCCCCCTAAAAANCCCCCCCTAAAAAAAAAAAAAAAAAAAAAAAAAACCCAACACCTTAAGAACTTGAACCTAAGATCCAACATACCACTATCCCAGGACTTCTTCAGAGCTATAAACATCAAAATCGCCAATATTACTTTTTTCTAATTTATCACCGTAAAATGTCAAAATCAGCTCAGGCATAAGAACATTTTCCAAGTCATCCTATTATAAATAGCATTGCCCTTTCATTTTTCCCCATTGGATAAATCGCTCATCCTTGTATATCTTAATTTTGAACCTAAGCCTCGCTGAGCATGACTTCTAGTCATCTTCGGAGCAATGATCACTGGCAATAATATGTTTTGTCCTAAACTATAGGTTGGAAATTCACTTATCACGTAGGTCTATTCTGGGTTTATACCATCTGTTTATATATTCACCAGTGACACAATGGACTCCTTATTAAGCTCCTTCCCAAGTCACCATCTTTCTTCCTCTATCTAACTTATCCAATCATTTCCCTGGGAAGATCTTTTCTCACCATCCCCATGGTGTATGAGACAAATGAATGCATTTCACTTAGGGTCGTATTCTATGGTTACGAAAATAGCTTACAAGGTCTAAAGCCAGCATTATACAACTTGTACATGTCATGGTCTGTGCACTTTTTCCCCTCCATGGGATCCAATTTGCAAGCACTCATGCATGAAGGTGCACAACTTCTATGCTAGAATACTAAGGGCCCGTTTGGATACTTAGAATATCTCAATATATCAGTGAATAGTAATGAAATGATTTGAGTTAAGATGTTTTACTAGGTTTTGGGAAAGTAGAGAGAAAAAGTTGAATAAAAATATTATAAAATTAAAAAAATTGTTTAAATATAATTTGTTGAAATTATCTTTGTTTTGAAATTTGATAGTATTGGTTTTTGTGTTTTGTTTAGGAGTTGGGAAAATTATAATGATTAATTAATAATTAGATGAAAAAGTTGAAGATTTGAAAATAGTTGTGTTGCCAAACGGGCCCTAAAGAACCAGAACTACAAATGGTTCCCCCACAATGAAAGAAAAAGCACTTCATCCATTCAGAAACTGGAATAAGCAATACCGTACATTAAACTGCTATGTAATTTCTCATGGACAATAGCAGTATTTGAACCGAGACCCAAGGTCCCAGCCCCACACACCCCACCTCACAAACAGGCATATTTACCACAATCAATAAACAAAATAACATTCAGGTGCCCCAAGTAGTAGGGTGAAACAGAAAAGAAAGGTATTTGTTTGTTGTGTTGCCGCGGGGGGGGGGTGGGCTCCAGAAATTATTAGCATCCAGATTAATTTACACAGGCAACTGTAAACTGTAACAGCCCTACTCTGGATCAGATTTCAAGACGAGGAATTGTGGGCACTCAACAACATGGCAGAGCCTGAATCACGTGGCCTATGCAGGAGACCAAAGCCAGTATCATCCTTAACAACCAAACTAAAAGCTGCTAGCAGAAATGGAAGTAATATTGCCAAACATCAAAGGAGCCTATGATTACACTAGGCCACATCTGCACAGTTGTAGCTAGTTTTGGTCTATTAAAATTAGGTCACATTTTTTAATGGTATTGAAACCATTGACACTGTAACATCTGAATTGTACAAATCAAAATGATACTATAAATCATAAACATCAAAATATAAAGAATAAAAAGTGATTAAATGGGTGAGGTTCAAATGAAATATCAGTGTCGTCCACACAAAGAACTCACCTGTATCAAGCCCTTAACACGCCAAACATTATGCTTTAAAACCACAATTTTTGAGTCATCTGGGTGCGCAGAGAACATCTCCTTTCTCACAGATTCAATTGCCACGTTATGCTCTGATGACAGCTGGATGGCAAGGACCTCCCCAGTTGACTTGACAAGCCTCCCCAGCACAGCACGTGAATCACCAACGTTGGCAATGTAGAGGGTGCCACCGCATATTACACCAACCAGGCAGCAAGACCCAACCGCTGCAATTTGGGGTTTCATAGGCCACTGTTTGGTAACAAGAGACAGAAATCCCTCTTCTGTTGCTTGATAAGCTTTTCGTATCACATCGACTGACATGGATTGTTGCTCTGAGGTGAACCCTGCTAAGAGACCAGTTTTAACCCAATCATAAGGCATGACTCAATTTCCATGTCAGACCGAACAATTGAAGTATTAGCATACAACAGCCCAGAAATACTGAAGGAAACTGCATAAAATCTCATTATTCTCAATTATAATGACATATGAAATGAATGGATATCACTTTTGGGATTAACAAACATTCTCATGCTAAAAGTTCATCGGAGCTAGTTTCTTACTCTTTAGATGCTGGAATAGATGATCATTAATGAAACGTGATGTCTCAGGCCCGCCATGACCATCATATATTCCAATAAAAGTGCCACATGGGCCAGACTCAAGCAAGCTCAAGGGACCAGACTCAACCTGGCTCTGATCCTCAAGCAAATTGTTGGCCTGGATAACTGCCATCGAGAATTCACCACTCATGTGCTGACCAGTATCTTTGTACCAAAGTAAGCCATCTTGTCGGCCTGCTGCATCTGAGTCTGTGTAAGCATAACGGTCCGAGGACGGCCGCCAGCAGGCCCTCAGGTAGTTCATCAACCTTGATAACATCCCTCATTTCACCGGGGCCAGCTTCCAATACCTCCACATCCAGAATGGATGCAATAACGCCCTCTGCAACCAATATAGTCTACATCCACTCACGTAACTGGCAAAAGAATTTATATTCCAGTCTAAATATCTTGCCTAAAACCTTATTGAAATGAGCATAATATGACCGGAACTTTAAAACCCACCTGCATTTCTGCTTAAAAATTAAAAATAACAGTGACCCCAAAAATAATACTGCATATAAATGAATAACACACCAGAAAGAGTTGCGGCGAAGGGTAATGGTCAATCTCTACCTCCCCATTCCACGCTCCAACCATACAATTATTTGCCCACACACTCAAATTCAGTAACTTTCAACTATCCAATAACAAACTAGAAACAATAATCAAACAAATAAATCAATCCCGTAAATTTCCAAAGTAATAAGAAAAGAAACGTATACAGGAGAAAACAACTCACAAAGTATAATTAGGAAACTCAATCAGTTCCGGTCGGCCACCGAATAACACCAAACGAAAACGAAGGGGATCTAAAAGAAACTAAGCAATACATACGGGTATAAAACCGTTAGATCCATAGATCCATGAAATCAAACCGTGGGTAATAGGGTTTTTGTATATGGGTCACACTCTCTTTTCGGATTCGATTGTGGGTAATAAAGAAGTTGGAAGACGAAGAAGGAAGAGATAATTGAATAAGGAGCTCCAATCAGTGTGATTGAACGAACCAAAGCTCTTTCCTTTTTTTCACGCTCTGGTCTTTCTCAGCAGACAAACGCCTTATAAAAGAAAACGAACAAAGCGTTGGCCTGAAAGCCAGCAATGCATATAGGCAGCCATGGGCTCCACATATGAACCGAACAAAGAGAGAGTAGATAGAAAGGGGGTTAGAAAATAATTTTTATATAATTATTTTTAATTACAAATACATTTAATTTGCATGAAACCCCTCCCTTTTTCCGGGATGTTGTAGTTTTGGTCAAACCTGTTCATCACCCACAAAATCTATGGTCTCAATCCAATGAAACTACAACATTTGGATGGATTATAATGAGATATTTTGGTTTTACACGGAGATAAAATTAAATAAAATAAACTCCTTTTCAGTTTTATTCTAATTTCCTTTTACTTTTAGCAGAAAAATCTCGTATAGATCCCGTTCATTTTACCATTATCGTAAATAGTATCGTATATATCCCTTTTGCTTTCAGCAGAAAAATCTCGTAAATACTATCTTGAGGTTTTCCTCTAAATGTAATTGTTTTTTTTTTTTTAGGGAAGTGGCTATTAACAAATTAGTTTTTTTTTTAATTTTTAAAAAATATTAAATATTTTTTTAAAATATTTTTAAAAAAATGAAAAATATCGATAATTTGCAGTAATGACATGTGAGAATAAAAATATTAAAAAAATTTAAAATATTTAATATTTAATATGAAAAATATTAAATATTAAAAACTTAAAAATATATTTTTAAAAAATTAAAAATATATAATTTGCCCAATGCTCAAACTTGGAGTCTTGGGCACTACCCTTTTTTATTTACTTCTCTCTAAATTCCTTTCCATTACAATTAGAATAATCGGAATCTTCCATTCTAGGTTACGGATTACAGTCAATTTTAATGACAATTTTGTAATTTATTTGGTTTGTATAACTTTTTGTAAATTTTAAATTTAGATAGCCTTTATGTAAATTTAAAATCTAAAAGATATTTATATAGTTTTATTTTTTGTAATTTTTAATATAATTTAATATATCCCCTCATTCTTTCTTTTTTTGAAATCTCATTATATTTAATCATTTCTAAGCTCTTTTATTTTTTTTTTATTTTTTATTTTTTTTTCTTTATCTCAATCTAAGTTTATGATTTTTTAATATTTTCTTTTAACACCAATATCTCTACATTTGTTTTTAATGTTTTCAACAAATATTCAATTTATAAATTATCAATTTTTACATATATATACATATACTAGATGAAAGCAATGTGCAAAGTACGTTTGTCTAGTTTAATTATACGATTATTTTTATGAATTACTGTTTTTTTATTAAGAAAAAAAATTTGATTAATAATGTAATGCTTTTAGGAAAAAATATAATTTCTAAAGGCAAAAATTTGACAGTTAATCATAATTAAGTAGATGATAAATAATTACACTCTTTTATTTTTTTTTCTCAAGTAAATGATAATTAAGTATATGAGAATCGCAAGATAAATAGTTGTTTTATCTTGGTTTCTCCATTTCATTTATTTACTACATATTAAAACCAAGAATAGTTAAAAACTATAATCCTTAAAATTTTTCAGAGTATATATTTCAACATTAAAAGAGTAGATGAAATTAAAATTATGTTGTAAAAAATCTGATTCTCACAATAATTACATGTGAGAAGTGGGGAAAAGAAAATATATAAAAAATCAAAGTGAAAATATAAGTCGCTTATATCTTTACAAGGCTCTCACCTCTCCACTTTATTGCTTGATGCTAAAACACTATAAGCATAACTTTCAACAGAATGTAGGTCACCTCTCATGTTCCTTTCTCATGTAGTTTTATATTTTATTTATTATTTTCGAAACGATTACACGAAAGTTATACAATTCACAGTTTCATATCATTAATATTCCTTAAAATTTGCCGAATAACAGGCATTTATTTTCTCTCCTGTTTTCTTCCCGTTAGCCTCACCAACTCCTCTTTCACGGTTCCTCTCTCTACGATTCTTCTTCTTTCTTTGTCTTTTCTATCTTCTTTGTTTTTATCACGCCAAACCGTTCTCTCTTTCAAACCCTGTTTTACACCTTGTTTCCGTCCCTAATTTAGGCTTGGTTGGTTTACGTTTTATGACGCTTCCCCTATCTCCATCTGGAACTCATCACAAAACCAACCAACCACTTGCATAATGAAATGAGCTTGCTGACCTCGGCTTATGCTCACCAAAACAGAGTATCTAACGACATCTTAGCCATCGAAAAACCACTGCCCAATCTCTTAGAAACTCAGCCACGCATCACCAAGCTTCCACCACACGGCAAGCAAACCGTGAATCACCCAACCATCGTCCAGTAACCCACCAACACCATGAGCTTTTCGCTCCATCTCAACGTTGTTTTTCAACTCCCTTATTGGTGAGCAGTTTGTCGTCAACTCTCTCTCTCTCTCTCTCTCTCTCTCTCTCTGTCTCTGTTTACAGCTCACCCTCCACGGACAGCCCAGCTACCCGTCTCCATTCATTGCCCCTTCCACCAAGACTATTTTCACACCTTAGATTCCATCTCGCAGCAACTGAAGACCCCTGTTTTTAGTAAACAAAGTAGAGCAAATACTCCTTCCATGAGCCAAAGTTGCCCAAACACCACTACTGTTGTCGTTGATCTCTAGCATTGCATTTCAGCATCCTCTCAGTAAGCCCACGACCGAGCTCCTCCATTTTCTCACTCAATTTGTCTCTTGATCTTCCCTCTTTCTCACTCATCACTCTCTATGTTTTGGCCACCCAGATCATCACTCTCACTTTGGAAGATCCGTAACTGTTTTTGAAATATTTAAAAAAAAAATCAAGATAGAGAGAGAAGATTCATGATCTATCACAAGTAAATAAAAAACCAAAAACCCAAAATTTTTACTCAAACTACGGCGGAAAAGACCAATTCTTGTTCCTTGAAGAATTGTTGTCCGACGTTCTTCGGTACAGATCTAAATTAAACTTCATATCTAGAGAACATGCTAATGGAGAAAGAAAGAAAAAGAGAGATGAGAGAAATGAGAGAGTTGGAGAGATGAGAGAATGGAGATACTTTTGCACTACATAATTAATGAGAAGAAAAAAAGAAAGAGCGAGAGCATAAAGAGACTTTTGATATTCCAACGTTGATACAGAAAAGACAAATAAAACCTGTAGATACAAGACTACACGACACTTACTTGGAATAGAAAAAGAGAGAGAGAGAGAGAGTAAAGACTTGATATTCCAACATTGGCACAGAAAAGACAACAAAACCTAATAGACAGAAGAGTACGCGACACTGCTACTTGGCCTTGGGATAGTACAGTAGTTATTGAGTGAGTACTAATTCATGCACGCATACCAAAATAAAAGCTAGTGGCCGAAATAAAGCAACAAACGTTAACTTTACCATGATTGATACAACGAACGACGTTAACTTTAACGGAAAAACAATAAAAACTGTTAAAACAAGAATTTCCGTCTGATAGCTACTTTATATATAAAGATATATATGTGTGAAAAATTCTACTTATCGTCCCTATATCACACACTATACATTATTTATTTGTCCTTGCTAAATATATGGTGTATGGATAATAACTAGAAGAATTCTTTTAATTTAGTAAGAATAAAACAAAGAAAAATAGAAATAAAACTAAAAAACCATGTACGGTGTGTAGTATAAGAATAATGAGTAGAATGGCTCTATATATATGTATATTTATATCTATAAACTTATAATTAGTAAAATAATATATATATTTATATATATATAAAGATAATCTTAAAATGGTATTAGAACAATATTAAAATATTCCGTTCCAGTACTTAATTGGAAATAATGAAGGGGACCGAATTTAAAACATTGCTTCCATCGACTCCATTTACTTGAGTTAGTGTTTTCCAATGATTGGCAATCAATACGCACTCCACCCCCACAATGCTAGCCGCCAATCTACCAATACAAGGCAGACCAACCGCAAAATGATCGGCTCGAGAGCCTCATGTACAGTGTCATTCACACTGCATGGCCACCACGCCCAGCAATATCTCTACGATACTGAAAGTTACTGGCGTCATACTAGTCACTCTAGCGTCCCTAGATCTATTAGAGTCAATTCACCCCATCCCAACACCGTCATGCACCAACACAATCACATGCAACAGTTTCTAGACATTGGTGACTCAAGGCAGTTGATATCACCTATCTAACTATTTTACCATTTTTCTACCCGAACGAAGATCTTGAAGAGGAGAACGCATGCATGTGTCTTTCTTTAAACAATTCAAATCAACAAACTGCATCACCCCATAAACAACCATTGTTTCGAATGATGGCATCGCAATCCTCCTATGCAAATTGTAGGTTGCGTTTGGCCAGGTACTAAGGTAATCTCAAATATTATGTAAATATTAAAAAAAAAAGTAATGATAAAATAATAAATACTAATGAAATATACTGAGAATATCCCACTACTCAAACTCGTCATGAAAATGATCATTTATGACTAATCCCCACTATGTGGACCGATTCATTGATCACATAGGCAGAATTTTTTTTCTCTTAATTTGTTTTGTATTGTATTAGTTGAAATGAGGTTTTTGTCAGGAAATATCATCCTTTCCTTATGTATTTTAATCTTTCTCTATTTTCAACTAGCCTTTAATAGTGAAAAAGTAATAATAAATAGTAGTGGAGTATTCTCAGTATACTCCACTACCCAAACTTGCCGTAAAAATGATCATTTATGACTAATCCCCACTATGTGGACCAATTCATTGATCGCATAGGCAGAATTTTTTTTCTCTTTGTTTTGTATTTTATTAGTTGAAATGAGGTTTTTGTCAGAAAATATCATCCCTTACTTATGTATTTCAATCTTTCTCTATTTTCAACGAGTCCTTATCAAACTTTTGTGCTGTACTTCTAGTTATCCTCTATACGTATACTTTTTCTTTAGTGCCCTTTTAATTTACAATTTCCTTGTTGACTTGAACATGCTAAGATTTAAAAAGGAGATTAAAAAACCAAAAAGGTTTAGATGTTTAAAGCAAGACTAACTTAAGATAAGTTTAGAAGCTGCTTGATTTGACAGATTTGGACTACCAGTAAGAAAAATGATATTTGTAGTGCTAGTAATGGCTAGGCTGCATCAGACTAATGATTTTTGCTAATTTTACATTTTCTTCATTTTTAGTTTGGTAATTATAAAGTGCTATGTGTGTAAGGTTTAAGTATTTAAATATATGAGAAAGGAAAATAATATTTGTAGTTTTAGGGTATGCAAGCTCATCGTACTCACTTTGAAAAAAAGTTAATAAATATAAGATATATATGAAAAACTAAGATTTTAATAGTGGATCTCACTTTTTTCAAAAGGAATGCGCGTGACTTACTCGTCCTAAGAGTATAATTACTCGTATGAGAAAAAATATTATTACTTTTCAATGATAGCCATTTGCACATACAAGTTGCAAAAACAAACTTTTTCTTTCCTTACTCATCATATAAAGTGCTGTGTATCCCTATTCCTAAGTTCTGTGGAGGTGAAAGGGAAAGATGTCATTTTCAAATACAAGTTGCAAAGAAAAGAAAATGGTTAAGGTCAAGCAGCACTGGATACTTATCCCTGATCTCCCTAAGATTATGGAGGAGAAAAATAATATTACTACATTTTCTAGGGAGGCATTTGCAAACCAAAGTTGCAAAGGATGTTGGTAAAGGTCAAGTGATATAAATGTTATTTCCTTCTTGTTGAAAAAAGAAATAAGGTGAGATCGCAATTCCTATATTTTCAGATAGAAAATTTCCATTGAATTGGAAATGCTGTGCTTCCATCTATATAAGCATTGTTAATGATCAATAAAAAAATGAAGTGAATTATTAAGTAATTTAAAATTTTATTTCCCTATAAATTGATAGTCTTTCTCAATAGTAATTATTAAGTAGCTCTAGAAAATGGGTGCTTGTGTATTAGTTTATTTAGATTTTTGAGTAAATTTAATTATTTAAATTATATCTTAACCTTATATAAACAATTTTAATCATATCAGATATAGTGATCAGATTGAAGTACCATACCGCCTATATTCTGGGAGTACTTAATAATTTTTTATTTCTGATATAACACTAACATCTTTTGAATTATTTCGACAGATCAATTTTGTTGACACCAATTAAATAAAATTGGTGGGATAAATATGGCTTCATTGTTTTTTTTATTTATTTAAAAAAAAAAGGGATTCTATAATGCATCTTCAAAATGGAATCGATTCAACGTCTTTTTCCTAGAGAAATTATGATCTATTTTAGGAAGGCATTTGCATATACAAGTTGCAAAGAAAAGTGACAAGTTCAAGTGCTTTATGCATACAAGTTGCTTAATATGGAAGCACAAGCGATCCGAGAGCCAATAAGGATTGTCCTCTATCTTATTATTATTATTTTTTATTAGTAGTTGGAAAATAGAGTTGAAAATAATTAAAAATTATAAATAGAGTTAGAAAAATAGTGATGCCGTTTATAACTTTCAAGCTCCATAAATACTGAATGGCTAGAGATCAACTTTTTGAGTGGGACCTTTATTTATATCGACTAATACCATTCCTCAGCCCCGCAAAAATGAAAAAAAGAAAAAAGTATAATTATTTAAGGATACAGATATTGAGTTGAGTCGTGAATAGTAGAATTTTGTAGATTTTATTGAGATAAGTTTAACTTTTTTTTATTGGGATAGGTTTAACTTTTTTTTATTGAGATGAGTTTAACTTTATAGGTTGAAATGTATGAAATGTGGTGATATGAATTTTACTTTTTTACGAAAAGTTGAAAAAATAGTGAGTCTCATCAATTATACGTAAGGATATGACACATGATAGACTTTTATAAGATGTATATAGCTTGAAATTTTGACGGATTTATAATAGTTTTATTAATGAAAGAAGTGATTTGATCCAAACAAAAAGTTTGGGAACTATAAAATAAAAATTGAAGTTAAAAGATTAGGCTGTCTAAAGAGAAAAAACAGAGACTAACATAACATAATATTCTAACACCAAACGGATCCCATCATTATTTTCATTAAATTATATTGTTGAATTTCAGATTTGATGGAGTTTCTTTATAATAATTTTCTTTAGTATATTTCTACGTGACAACATGTGTTAGAAAGATAGTCCACAAATTTTATGAGTTAAAATGAACATAGTTGGTAAGGAGTAGCCCCTATTTACACTGCTTAGTGAGCTGAGATGAGATGAGTTAATATGAAAGTTAAAAGTTGAATAAAATATTATTTTTTAATATTATTATTATTTTGATATTTGAAAAAATTGAATTATTTTATATTTTGTGTGGAAATTTAAAAAAATTATAATAATGAGATAAAATGAGATGAAATACTTTTATTATTCAAACGGGGTCTAAAACAAATAAAATGATTCAAACATGAGAGAGCTGAGTTTAGGTTCATTGTTGCCCACCTCGCCAACATTCACCATGCCCACCTCGCCCAAGCTAGGTCACTGTTGCTCCGTGCTCACCTTGTCCAAGTCCAACAATGTCTCATAGTATTTACAACTTCTACAATATTCGTTGTCACTGTTGCTCTGTGCTCACTTCACCCAAGTCCACCAACATCCCATAGTGTTTCCAGCTTCCGCAGTATTGCCACCGACGAAGACACTAGGTATACTTCTAGTTTACAATTTTTTCAGCTTCTTCTCTACTGGTAAGCATTTCAAACTGTGTTGTCCTAAAGAAAAAATTGGAGAGAGAGAGACTCGTGGTTGAATTAATGGTTGATTTGTGTTTGATGCATTTTTCTTTGAAAGATTCGTGGTTGATTCGTTCTTCTATGTAATTTTGTGGCCTCGAAAGATTGCAGTGGTTTAGGTCCAAATCTTATTGATATTTTTTCATCTTCATGAGTTTGTGAGTTTTGTGCATTTAAATTTTAGAAATGCTATACCCACCGTATGTGGGTCCTAAATTTGTGTCCCGATTCCTTTTTCTTTTTCCTTTTTATCCATTTGCTTCATGCTTAAGGTTGAAAATATCTCATTTCTTACTTGGGCAAAGGAGAATATAAAAGATCTCTTTTACAAACAAACTTGATGGGCAAAGCAGAAGATAAAAGATCTTTTAACCATCCATCAAACACATCTTTGATGAATGGTAAAGTTCTACGAACGTGGTGCTTTGTTTATAATTTTTTTTGTCCACTTGCGTTAAAGTAATGCTATTTTTTTGGCCTTATTATGGATCTATGATGACTTCATTTGTTGCTCCATTTTATGGACCTCTACCCCATGTACTTCTCCAACACCCACTAGCCATGCAAATTCATATGATCTAATGAATGTTACTAATCCCTACTTCTCTTTATAATGCTACTGTAAATTTCTATGCTTCCGCTCCAAACTCCTATGCGCCTCCTCCAAACCATAATGCTCTTGCAAACTCTTATCCCTAGATATGGGAAAATTAGATAAATTAATGATGTAGTGAGTTAGAAATAATTATGAAATATTATTATTTACACTACATTTTTTTCATATTGTGTAGCCGATGTTTATCTAACCATTTGGTACTCAAATTACGTCAGTTTATCTAACGTGGGAACTTCAAGCAAGTTTGAGCAATTTGCATAAAGTGGGAATGCAAACACTTCGAAACTAATAAATAAGAGTGGAACGAGGAATTTGCTATAGCTAAAGAGGTTGTGATTATAGACTCAAGCGGGAATTGTATTGAGTAACAAGTAAACGTTACTTCTAGAAAGGTTAGACATGTTTTCTTCTCATTTATTAAGTAAATATTGGTTGTTTAATATTTATCGGTTAACAATATATGGTTTATGGTATATTGAACTAGAAGAATCATTAGGTGATCTTGATTTGGGGGTTGAGAGGAGTATTGAAAAGGAGTACAATGAGGAAAAATCTAAATTTGAGATGGTTGATGTCGTCTGGAATGATTTTTAGGGATGAACATGCTATTATTGTGTACTACAAATGATGTGCAAAGCAAGTGGGCTTTGATGTAATGACTCAGAGAACAAAACGGGAGTTAAATGGGACCATTAAATACAAAACTCTTGGTTGTACATGTGGTGGAAACCACAAAAGTAGAGGGACTGTTATATCGTCTAACAAGAAAAATAGAATGTAATGTCAAAATCAATGCCCAATTGGTTAATGATGAGTTGTGTTTAACTACCATAGAGCTTGCCCACAATCTTGGACTGTTGAACCTACAAAAATCTAAATATTTGAGATACAATTGGAATATAGATTCAATTGCGAAGTGGAAGCTAAAAGTGAATGACAGAGTTGAAATAAGGATGAATAAGAGTTTTAATTTTTTAGTTGTTGAAGCCAGAGGCTTTGAGAATTTTGATGCCTCTATGGTTTTGGACAATGAATTGAGGTTGAGAAATATATTCTGGGCTGATATAAGGAGTAGAGCATCGTACCTATATTTTAGAGATGTCGTAACATTTGATACTACTATTTGACTAATAGGCATGAGATGCAATTTGCACCATTTGTTGTTGTAAATGATCATGGCCAGTCTATACTTCTTGGTATTGGATTAATATCCAATGAAGATACATAAACATTCGTGTGGTTATTTCAAACGTGCTTAAAGTGTATGAATGGTCGAGCTCCATTTGCAATCATAACAAACTAAGATCGTGCCATAAATGAAGAGATACGATCTGTCAACCATGATTCTCTCTCCATGACTTCCTCACATATTTAATTCCTTACTCTGTTTTGTATACGATCTTATTTTCCATGTATAGCATAATAGGCAGTGATTATATTTCCATATAGCATAATAGACAGCCATGATGTTAGCTGTACATAACCGTTACTCACACCTATAATTTCTATTTAAGATTAATACAATACCAAAGGAAAGTAAGTTAGTTTTCCTACATGGTATCAGTGCCCTTAGAGGTATCACCAACGATGGAGTCTTCTACCTCTTCGATCCCACCTGTGTCCAATCCTTCTTCTCTTGAATTTTCACCATCTTCTCCTCATTTACCTGATATCTCCATTAAGCTAGCTTCTACTAATTATCTTTTGTGGAAAGCCCAAGTCATTCCCATTCTGCGTGGCAATGGTCTTCTCGGCTATGTGCAAAATCAGGTTCCTTGCCCGTCCCAAACCATCATCGGTGAAGATGGTGTGTCTCGAACCCACCCAGCGGCAGCTATGTGGCTGCGCACTGATCAATTGATCCTTGGATGGATCAATAGCTCCCTGTCCGACGGTCCCCTGTCCCAAGTCATCAATAGTGAATCCTCTCATGATGCTTGGCATGTTTTGGAGACTCTTTATGGTAGCCATACTCGGGATCGTCTTCAACAGATGAAGGGCGAGTTGCAGTCGCTCAACAAAGGCAGTTCTTCTTTAGAGGATTACCTGCACAAGGCTAAATCTCTAGCTTTGTCTCTTCGAGGTGCCGGTAAGCCAATGGATGACGATGAGTTCATCATATGTATTCTTCGAGGCTTAGGATTAGAGTTTGATCCTATAGTAGCAGCTTTAAATGCTCGAGATATTTTTCCACCTCTTGAAGGGGTCATCGGCAAATTACGTGATTTCGAAATTCGTCTTCAAGCAGCACGAGTGACTTCTCCTAATGTTGCATTTTACACAAACCGTGGCAAAACCAATACAAAGTCTCGTGGAGCTCATGGTTCTCGTGGTCGTAATATTCCACCCAACCAAACTACTTCTCAATCCCAACAAAAAGATGCTCGTTTTTCACGCTCAACTAGAGGTAATTCTGGAACTCGTTCTCAAACATTCACAAATCGTGGTGGACGTGGCTCTGCTCGTGGACGAGGGGGCATAACTTGCTTTCGATGTGGAGGCCCCAATCATAAAGCAGATGGATGCTTTGCCTCAGATGAGGAAGCAGAACAATTCAAAGCTTTTGCTGCACTCCAAGTTGCCAATACTCCAGAGGACACCTGGTACCCCGACACTGGTGCAAATCATCATATGACATCTGATACCAGTGAAGTACAAGGTATTCATTCTTATCTTGGAAATGATTCTGTTATGGTTGGCAATGGAAATGGTTTACCCATATCTGGTATTGGACACGTCTCACTACCTGCTACTAATATCAAGCTCAATCATGTTCTTATTGTTCCTGATATTAAAAAGAAATTGCTATCTGTCTCTCAACTTACAAGGGAACATAACTGTTATTTTATATTTTATCCTTGGGGCTTTCTTCTTAAGGACATGAGGACGAAGCAGGTGCTACTTAAGGGCTCAATGGTCGATGGCTTGTATCCAATCCAGTTCCGACAACATTCAAATTCTCCAGTTGGTCTACTCTCAACTAAAGTACCTAGCAACTTGTGGCATGCTCGGCTTGGACACCCTCAAGCTAGAATTCTTCAACTTTTATCTTTACCATTTCTGAATAAAAATGTTGCATTTTGTGAAAGTTGTGTTTTGGGTAAATCAACCAAACTACCATTTAGCTCTCGAGAGACCTATGCTACTACCTTCTTACATACTCTTCACACCGATGTGTGGGGACCTGCTACAATCCCCTCCTATGATGGGTTTCGATTTTATTTAATCATTGTCGATGAATATTCTCGATATATATGGCACTTTCCTATTGCTCGTAAATCCGATGTTGCCACTATATTTCCTGCATTTCTTCAGCGAATGGTTAACCAGTTCAATACTCGTGTAAAAATAATTCAAAGTGATGGTGGTGGCGAATATGTTAACCAAAGTTTACAAGATTATTTTGTAGCCCATGGCATTACACGAGATGAGTCGACCATCATTGTCACTCAGACTCGCTATCTACTTTCTCTACTTCAGAAATTTGGTATGGATGGTGAGAAACCAGTCTCCACTCCTATGGCCTCTGGTACGTCTTTGACTGCTAATGAGGGAGTCCCCCTAGCTGATCCAAGCTATTATCGGCACCTTGTTGGTTCACTACAATATCTCACCTTGACACGCCTTGATATTTCCTATGCGGTCAACAATATTTGTCAGTTCATGCAAAATCCTCGAGACACTCATCTCATTGCCGTTAAGCGTATCTTTCGATACCTCAAAGGTACTCTTAATATTGGCCTTAATTTTGTACAAGCTCCAGTCATTGCCCTGCGTGGTTTTTGTGATGCGGACTGGGCCGGATCTAGGGATAATAGACGTTCTACAACTGGGTTTGCTATCTATATGGGTGATAACTTGTTATCCTGGGGAGCTAAAAAGCAAGTTACTGTGTCTCGTTCCACAGCGGAAGCCGAATATCGAGCTTTGGCCTCCACCACAGCTGAACTTATGTGGTTTATGCATCTTCTAAAAAGCATCGGCTATTTAATTCCTGCTCCCACATTATATTGTGACAACATCAGTGCTATCAATATGGACAAGAATCCCGTTTTTCATCATCGCACGAAACATATCGAAATCGATGCTCATTTCGTTCGGGAACAAGTTGCTCGTGGTATTCTTTCTCTGCAACATATCTCTGGTCCAGATCAAATAGCCGATATATTTACAAAACCATTGTGTGCTGCCAAGTTTCTACCGAATAGAAGCAATCTCTTCATCAGTCCAATACCGCCTTGAGCTTGAGGGGGGATGAAGAGATACGATCTGTCAACCATTCCTCACATATTTAATTCCTTACTCTGTTTTGTATACGATCTTATTTTCCATGTATAGCATAATATGCAGTGATTATATTTCCATATAGCACAATAGACAGCCATGATGTTAGCTGTACATAACCGTTACTCACACCTGTAATTTCTATTTAAGATTAATACAATACCAAAGGAAAGTAAGTTAGTTTTCCTACAATAAAGAGTGCGGTTGCAATTGTTTTTCAAGAAATTAGACATAGATATTGTCTATGGAACATAATAAGGTTCGGTTTAGCCACTAAGATTTCTCATCTCAAACACAAAATTCTAATCTCATCATTACAAATTTTCTAAATTCTCATATAAAATATAATAAACAATTCAACTTTTTCAAATCTTAAAACAATAATAATATCAAACTATAATTAATATTTTAATATTTCATCTTAAAACTCAAAATTCTTATCAGAGAATTCTTAGTGGCCAAATCGAACCTAAAAAAACTCCCGAAGAAGCTTAGCTCACACATAATGTATAATTGTGGCCTGTAATCATCCATTCAAGGTTGTCTTTAAGTCTCCCAAACATGTGAAAAGTTTGAAAAGAGTTGGGAAAGGCTAATTCAGGCATGCAAACTTGAAGAAAATGCATGGTTGAGTGGCCTATACAATGAGCGACTTTGGGAACTAGTTTTATTTAAAGATGTGTTCTAGGTTGAGATTAGCACCACACATAGAATCGAAAGCATAAGCGCTTTTTTTTATAGGTTTGTGCATTCGGGTACCATATTGAAAGAATTTGTTGACCAATTTGATAATGTTTTTAGGAAGAAAGTTGAGAATAAAAAATCTACCAACTTTAGCTCATGCAATGCCTTAATACACGTGTTTCATTTTTTTATTTTTTTGCATAAAAAAACAATTTCAGAGTGTGTATACAAAATGTTAAATTCAATGACATAAAATGTGGAATAATGAGAATTTTAAGGGGATTTTTCCCCTTGCTCCGAAGGCCCAGAAGACATGCCAAAACATGGGGAGCCCAGCTCGACTAGGCGACACCTCAGCCCATTAGAGGTCCCTAGTCTTGAAGTAAAGAATAGTCTATGGTCATAATCACGCAGGAAGTCTCCAAAACACAAGGAAGGAGGTGACACATCACCCCTGCATTCCCCTATGACACCTAGCCTTAAATAGCACTATATAGGCAGGTGGGCGGGAAACGTAGGGGAGCCCTTGATCCTTTGATAGGCAAGGAAGGGAGAGCCTAAAGGCGTACACCAGCATGATAGAAGGGATAGGGAACCACGCCGCATTAATTGCACCAACCCAGAAGCCACACCACATTAAAGGAATCTAGCTAAATGAACTGTTGAAGAGACATATCCCCTAACATAGGGTATGGGTGGTTGAACCACATAAACCTAGTGTAAAATTCAATCCCCAAATACCAAAAACTATTTCTGAACTCTCTACTCACTCACACAAACTACTAAGGTGATACTGACTTAAGCATCGAAGACTCCTCGACCTCTACAAGGGCCCCCAATTCTTTGTGTTTTTTTTTTAAGTGTGCAGGCCCAAGATCAAAGACTCGAGTAACTGGAGCCTGGCCCAAAGGTGTGCCAAACACAACGTTAACACTAGCGCCATCTATGGGATCCCTAGAGACTTCATGTGTCCTCTGTATGCCTGCGACAACCCATTCTCAGACAACTTGGAGACAAGAAAAAGCAACGTCGATAAACATGGAGGCAAGACTCGTGGTGATGGAACACCTGGTAGGAAGGTTGACTAACGAGGTGGAGACCCTACAAAAGGAAAATGAGACGCTCAAGGGAACCACTAACGTGCCAAACAATGATGCGGAACCCCGCAATAGTAAGCATATTGGGTCAAGGAACGCTAAAGGGGAAGGTGAAGCTGAGAAAGAGAGGAGGAACATGCAGAACGAGTTGCATAACCTCAAAGGAAAGTATAAGTAAATGGCAAGTAAGATGAGCACATCGTCATCAATAGACCAACTTGTCACTAGCACAGGCATGCCCTATAGTGAGGAAGTGATGGCCATGCCCTTACTGCCAAAGTTTTGAGTCGGGTCCCTCTCATGGAGATGTATGGTGGGACCAAGGAACCCCTCGAACATCTGGAAACCTTTAGGATTCACATGACCCTAGATGACTTCCCATTGGGGGTGGCCTACAAAGCCTTCCCACTGATCTTGAAAGGGCAAATAGGAGTGTGGTTTGGGTCCCTAGCACCCGGGTCCATAAACAGCTTCTGGGAATTGGACCACCTATTCCTCACATAGTTTATGGCAAGCAGGAGAAGAAGGCGCCCTACGGCATACCTCCTCACCATCAAACAAGGAAAAGATGAGAGCCTAAAAGTGTACTTGTCCAAGTTCAACTATGAGCGCATAACCACGGATGACTAGGAGGAGAAGATAACTCTAGCAGTTCATGGCGGAGCTGGCAAGAAAGACTTCCGCCACATTGTGGGAGTTCTTGGATCAAGCCAAAAACTTCATCAACGCTGAGACACACTCCGTGCCCTAACCAAGCCGAGGAGGAAAGAGTTGGAGCATGCAGACAAGAAAGGGAAGGCACAAGCCAAAGGCAAGGCTCGCGAGAAGGCAGAGAGAGGATTGCGCGAAAGTAGGAGGGAAGAAGGCCCCACAAAGGGCTTGGGACCTCGATTTCATCGATCAGCACTCACCATCCAAAAGGATGACCACCAGCCCATCCAAGATGATGGCCACGAGAATGCCAACCATTGCTATTGCACCTACCACCAGTCCACCGCCCACAACACCGAAGATTATCTCTACTTGAAAGGAGGAAGGGAGCAAGTGGATCTATCATCTTGCTTGTAGGCCAAAACAAGAATACAGAAGGAGATCCAGGAAAATGAATGTCGAGAAGGGCAACAGGCCAAGGAGGGAAGAAAGCTCGAGGTGAAGAGAGGTCAAGCAAAGGCCCCCGCATGATCGCCCCTAATCGCTATGTCAAAGGCCTCCCACTAAGGGAAATCAGGACCATCGCAGGAGAATTCTCCAGTAGAGGTGCAACCTCGTCCAAGCAGAAGGTGCATGCCAGGGAGGCTTGATATCAAGAAGTGTACTCAGTCGAGTACCACCTTGCCAAGTATAGAAGAAGCGAACCAGCCCCTATAATCTCTTTTGGAGTAGGTGATAAGGAATGGGTCCTTTACCCATACAACGACACCCTCTTGGTGACCATGCTGGTCGCCAACTTCACTACAAGAAGGATCCTCGTTGACAATGGCAGCTAGGCGGACATCCTTTTATGGAAAGCCTTCACCCGGAATGGGGATAGACACCACCCGACTCCAGCCGACTCTCATGCCACTAAAGAGTTTCTCTGAGAAGACGGTCCAACTAGTCGGGACCATCACCAATCCGTCTTGGCAGGTAGCGCTCCTTGCACAACTTCTGTCATGGTCAACTTATTGATGGTAAAGGCCCAATCATCTTAAAACGCTATAATTGGCCAGCTAACCCTCAACAGCCTAAGGGCAGTGATGTCTACATACCACTTGAAGATGAAGTTTTCGACCTCTTAGTGAGTAGGAAAAATTCAAGAAGAACAAGTTCTAGCACAAGAGTGCTACGTGCAGGAACTAAAGCCTAGGGCTGGCGGGGGTATGCGTGGTCCGCCCCTTGACCGTTTAAGAAGGTAAAGCCAAACGAGTTAAAGGAAGTGATCTCTTCGAGCTTGAGCCTCCAGAACAGGGTCAAGTTTGCACCCACATGAAGCCTCGACAAGTCTTCGTAGATGGCTCTTCCTGCCAGGCTAAAAGGGGAATAGAGGCGCATATCACTATAGACGAAGGGAAGCTCAGCCTTCAGCGGAGAGGCCCCATGTGATCACCACTAACAACCGCTTAAGCTCTTATTGGCTTAACAAGAATGATATAGTGTAACTGCTCACTTGTTAAAATGGAGGGTGCAATTTCCATGTACAAGGTTTCAAACACTTTGCAAATCAAGCGCTTTTTAAAGAAGTCAAATTCTCATTTTGCCTCAACATGAAGAGCTCAAAGTGAAATATACATGTGCGTTGTTTGAGACACGAGGAATTTTTATGTAGACATGCCTTTGCAGTGTTTAGAATCCATAATAGCAACTCATCCTTATCGTCAAAGTACATTTTGGGCCTTTAGAAAAAGAACTTAAAGTGCAAACACACCCTCTTCAAAAGTAGTTATGATGATTTACATGACAATCCCGATGCACGAGGAGGCATGAACACCTGAGGAGGTTGTTTTTTGAAGTATCACCAAATTTATCAACAAGTGAAGATCATTCTTAGATATGGTGGAACATTTGCTTGAACTAAAACATATATTACATTACTTGAGGCCTTCAATTCATATGTCTAGAACGGACACTCCTACAGTCAAGTATACGAATGTACTTAGTCTAATGTTGTAAGAGGCACAGGGAGGCCACAAGAGCACAAAGAGTTTTACGGTTGAAATAAGTTATAAAAAGATCGTAGTCAAAGAATGAACGAATTGTGGACCATAAAATAGTTAAATCTCTCTACCATATTTTTATTTTTTGTTACTTGTGCTTATTGCCATGTGCAAGCTTTGTGCTAATGCTTATTGCTATTCGTGCTAGCAGACTTCGATAGCAAGTGAATCACATACTAGTGAGGCCACAGGTGATAAGCAACATGGGCACATAATACAAGGGAATCAAGCTAGTACCAACAATGTATGATATTAATTTTTACATACTTCACTTGTTTGTAGTTATACTTAGTATCCTAACACAGTGATATAATTAATGTTGGAAGTATGTACAACACAGACAAGTCTGTAGTGGAAGCATCATTTACAAGTGAAGCACCAGAATTATGTGAACAAGTTGATTTCATGTAATGTATGAACAAATTGATTTCGTGTGGTGTATGAACAATTTGATTTCGTGTAAGATGGGCTTAGCAAATGTGTTGTGTTTGTATTCATCTTAATTATATTATGCTTTAGTGTAATTGACAGGTAGTTTTAGAAGTGCATTGTTGTATAACCGTGCAGAGATATATCAGAACTAGGTACTACATAGGTTTTGACAACTCTCAAACCCCTGCCGAGATGTATATCTCTTTCTTTGGTTGATTCCGAAAGGTCAATAAGAAAATAGTTTCACACATTGATTCTTTTTAAAAAGAGAGAGATTAAAAATTTCCTATGAACAAGATGAGTTTCTAGTTGTTTTTGTCACTACCACATAAGATCAAATGCAAAACTGGAACTGAGAATTCAATATTCATATAGCCCTATTATGTTTACAACTAGGCATTCTCAAGTACAAAATATCCCTGCTTTTCAACTAAGTTGCTCACATTATCTTTTACATTTATTGACCATTGTGACTATGGTTACAAATCCTATATTATGGTGGAAGAACCTTTTGAAAGAGCCTCCCATTATTGCCAAAGTAGTCGACAATGACTATCATAATCAATCCCTAGTATATGCACAAAACAAGTTATGAACACCTCTTCTCCAACGTTTACCTTCTAGCTGGTTTTGTATCTCATTTGACATTTGTAGGAGTTCACCTTCTATCTTCTTAACTTCAAATTCTCTTTTGAAGACTTCATCCTCTCTCTTTTTTAACCTGAAACTCAATTTTCAAGAATTCATCCTCTTCCTAAACTTGAAACTCTATTTCAATACTTCATCCTCCCTTTTTTGAATTTCATTCAATCTTTTTGGAAGTTTATTTTGTCTTTCTTTATAATCATCTATCATATGAATAAATTGCATTTGGGATGCCCTAAAAACAAAAAGCCTCTAGTATAATAAACTGTTAAACTATCTATATATTTCATTTAACAGAATTTAAAGTTACCATCTTATATCTCGGGCAACCATCTAATTGTAGTGATGCTCTAAAACTGCACCAACATAAAGGCGAGTCCTTAAAAAAATCATCAATAATAGAATATGAAGATTGTGTAGATATCGAACCTGATAAAGATCTATAATAGGATTTACATCTTCCTTGTCATCTTAAAATGTTCTTTATATGAAAGAGGGCGTAACCTGTACACACGAAAAGTTTAGCAATACTTAATGACTTTGAAAACCAAAAACCCTTTTTACCTGTATAAATATACATTTAAATAAACCCTTTTTACCTATATAAATATACATTTAGATATCTAGAAAAATTGAAGAGGTTGAAATAACTAATATCAACTAAACCAAACCAAATGGATCAAAAAATATAATATATGAAGAGATAAAAATCAAGACGGCAACAAATGGACTAGAAAATATAATGTATGAGAGATGACAACTTATAGAAGGCACCAATAATCACCAATGATAGAAGGCACCAATAATAACCATAATGCAGTTAGGAGCCAAAAGTACTTGGATGCAACACAATAAAAAATAATTTCATCCCCTTCAAATTCAATTAAATGACAATTTATACTTCCCCATAGTTTTAAAGCCAATCTATTGTAATCATTTCAGTAGATAGGTCTATGATTTCAAATGATATTTAAGGGCTTGTTTGAACACATATAATATTTAAGAATATTTGTGAACAGTAGTGAAATAGTTTATAAATAGTGGTGAAATGATTAGAATTAAGATATTTTATTAGGTTTTGAGAAATGAGAGAGAAAAAGTTGAAGAAAAAGAATCTAAAATTAAAAAATTGTTTGAATATAATTTTTCAATACTATTTTTGTTTTCATGGTTGAAAAAATTGTATTGATTTTTGTGTTTTATTTGAGAGTTTAGAAAAATTGTAATAATTAGGTAATAATTAGATAAAAATTGAAAATTATTTTGTGTTTTAGTGATGTTTGGGAAGGAAATACCTTAGAATATGTGAGAATACTTGTGTACCCCGACTAGCCCTAAGGTTGCATACATAGGGCTCATTTAGATATTAAGAATATCTTATATTATTTGTAAATTGTAGTTAAATGGTTTGTGAATAATAATAAAATAGTTTTGAATTAATGTTTTATTAGGTTTTGAGAAATGAGTGAGAAAAAATTGAATAAAAATATTATAAAGTTAAAAAATTGTTTGAACATCATTTTTGTGAGAAATTTGGAAAAGTTGTATAGGGTTTTGTATTTTGTTTGGGAGTTTGAAAAAGTTGTAATGATTAAGTAATGATTAGATAAAAAAAGTTTTAGATTTAAAATAGAAAATTGTCTATGTTTGAGTGATATTTGTAAATGAAATACCTAAAAATACCTAAAAATACTGAAAGTAGTTGCATTCCAAAATGAGCCCTTAATGCACTACCAGTAACAAAGCCATTCATTTGTGGTTAAATGGTCAATATGGATGATACTTCTCCAATAACAAGCATGTTAACGAGGAACAACATCAATTCTAGTTCTACGTTAGAGTTCTTGAAGTCTTTAACACTTTTCATGTTCATGTGATATATTTCTCATCTTACCAAACAATAATCTTCCATTTCTTAGCTGGTAAGTTAACAAAAGCACATGAATAAGAATAATATATTTATTGTTAAAATATTATTTTTTTTAATATTATTATTTTAAAATTAAAAAAATTAAATTATTTATAAGCACGTATGACCGGTATGTTCAAACTTTAAACGGGATATTCGTGATATAATTTTTATAAAATGAACAAAATATAACAATATGGATGTTGTTACTGAGCTCCTCAAGTAAGTCTTTCAAATCAACAACCTAATAGCCTGATGACATATAACTCGATCCTTCAAATAAAAAACTTGGATTCGAACTTCCATCCCTTGTCAAAATAAAGAAGAAGTAAGCCTCTCAAGTATTCTATTAGTGCATTTTAATTTTTTTTTTAAATGTTAAGAAAACACAAAGACTCCTTAGTAAACATTTTAAAAAAAAAAATACATAAAATTACTCTCCATTTTTTTGGGATATAAATATTTTCTATTTATAAATACTTTTATATCCCTAATTTCGTATTCTTTGATTTTTCTGTTTTCTTCGTACTCCTGCGAAAGTCATCTCCTTTCCCACCTTATTAATCTCCTTCCCCGCGTAATCCCTAACCCTGAATTACTTCCGCATTGAGGGCAATCCCATTCAATAGGAATCCATATCCCTAGATTTTCACCGAATGAACCCCAAAATTTGGCCGTAGAATTTCTTCCGATTGACAATGAACCACTCCCTCTCTCCTCCACATTCCCCCGACTCCTTCGATGGCGGAGGCGGCGCTGAAGACGACGCCGCATGGTACGGAAATATCCAGTACCTGATCAACATCTCGGCCATCGGCGCCTCCTGCTGCGTCTTCATCTTCCTCTTCGTGAAGCTCCGCAGCGACCACCATCGGATCCCGGGCCCCACCGCACTCGCCGCAAAGCTTCTCGCCGTCTGGCACGCCACGCGCCGTGAGATCGCCCACCACTGTGGCGCCGACGCCGCGCAGTTCCTTCTGATCGAAGGCGGCAGCTTCGCGCTGCTCTTGCCTATCGCCGCGCTCTCGGTTTTCGTCATGCTCCCACTCAACCTCTTCGCAGGAACGGCTCAGCTCCACGACCAGTTCTCCAAAACGACGGTTAATAACATCGAGAAAGGTTCGGTTTTACTGTGGGTGCACTTTCTTTTTGTCCTCGTTGTTGTCGTTTTGGTCCATTTCGGTATGTCTGCAATCGAAGAACGGTTAAAATTCACTAGGTTTAGGGACGGGAATGGGAATTTGAGTGATCCCAGTGCGAATTCGACAGCGATTTTCACTATAATGGTGCAGGGATTACCGAAAACTTTAGGGGACGATAGGACCGTGTTGCAAGAGTATTTTCAGTATAGGTATCCCGGGAAGGTATATAGGGTTATCTTGCCGATGGATTTATGTGCACTGGATGATTTAGCCACGGAATTAGTTCGTGTTAGGGATCAGATTTCTCGTCTGGTTGCTCGAATTGACTCTCAGGTTTTTCATGGTGAGACCGATGATGTCGAAAATGGATGTGGTTCGGTGGTGAGAAAAGGGAAGGTCTTGTGGAGTCGGATAAGGGAAATGTTGGGTTTCACCGATGAAGAGTGGCTGAGAAAGTTGCAAGAGTTGAGGGCTGATTTGGAGACTGAACTGGCAGCTTACAAAGAAGGCCGAGCCCTGGGTGCGGGCGTTGCATTCGTGATGTTTAAGGACGTGTACACAGCGAATAAAGCCGTTCAGGATTTTCAGAACGAGAAGAAGAGGCGTTTTGGGAAGTTCTTTTCCATTATGGAATTGCGTCTGCAGAGGAACCATTGGAAGGTTGAGCGGGCACCCTTGGCTACTGATATTTACTGGAATCATTTGGGATCGGCAAAGCTCCAGTTGAAGTTGCGGAGAGGGTTTGTAAACACGTGCTTGTTGTTGATGCTTTTGTTCTTCAGTTCTCCTCTGGCTGTGATTAGTGCTGTGAAGAGTGCTGGACGAATAATTAATGCGGAAGCTATGGATAATGCCCAAGTGTGGTTGGCTTGGGTGCAAAGCTCAAGCTGGCTTGCTAGCCTTATCTTTCAGTTCCTGCCAAATGTTATTATATTTGTGAGTATGTATATAGTAATCCCATCAGCTCTTTCATATCTCTCCAAGTTTGAACGGCATCTCACTGTGTCAGGGGAGCAAAGAGCTGCACTTCTGAAGATGGTTTGCTTCTTCCTGGTCAATCTCATTCTCCTGAGGGGCCTAGTTGAATCATCCTTAGAGAGTGCAATCCTGGGGATGGGACGGTGCTATTTGGATGGTGAAGATTGTAAGAGGATTGAGCAATACATGAGTGCATCATTCTTGACGAGATCATGCCTTTCCTCTCTTGCGTTTTTGATCACGAGCACATTGTTGGGTATATCTTTTGATCTATTAGCTCCAATCCCTTGGATTAAAAGGAAGATTCAAAAGTTTAGGAAGAACGATATGCTCCAGCTGGTCCCAGAACAAAGTGAAGACTACCCGTTAGAACATCAAGAAATAGATGGTCTTAGGAGACCACTGATGCCTGAGAGTATGTATGACAGTCCCAGATTCAATGGAGATGATCTACCGGGGCAAGATCTTTATGTGTATCCAATCAACAGAACATCAGCTGCACCCAAGCAGTCATTTGATTTTGCACAGTATTATGCATTTAATTTGACAATATTTGCCCTGACCATGATATATTCTTCATTTGCTCCACTTGTGGTCCCTGTTGGTGCAGTTTATTTTGGCTATAGGTATGTGGTTGACAAGTACAACTTTCTGTTCGTATATAGAGTCTCGGGTTTTCCTGCTGGCAATGACGGGAGGTTAATGGATACTGTGTTGTCCATCATGCGGTTCTGTGTAGATCTTTTCCTGCTTTCGATGCTCTTGTTCTTCTCTGTCCAAGGGGATTCCACAAAACTGCAAGCTATATTCACGCTTGGGTTGTTAGTAATGTATAAACTATTGCCTTCCGGTAATGATGGTTTTCATCCAGCTCTTTTAGAAGGTATACAAACTGTTGACAATGTTGTAGATGGAGCAATTGATTATGAGGTATTTTCACAGCCAAAGTTTGACTGGGATACATATCATACGTGAGTGGAGCTGTTACACATTGTAGTTAGATGACTTATGCAGATCCGTCTCTGTTCAGTTGGCCTTACTGAATCTGGGGGAAAAAAAGTAAAAGAAAAATTATTTCTCTGGTGTTCAATATTGTAATTGCGCCACTGACTCCTTTTTGGAATATATTGTAGAAGTTTCCCCTACGTTCTTGCTGTCTGAAATGAATGCAATATAATTTATGACTTTGTTTTGCAGCCAACACTATATATTTAAAGCAGCTTTATTAAAGGTACACGACTGGATTAGTTGCTTTCCTATCATCTTATTCATAGGGTTCAGTTTTGCTGATCGAATTCGTACTAGTTATTACAAGTGGCTTCATGGAAGTAATAATCCCTTCTTTGGGACTTGGTTGAATCTACTAATGATTGTAGTTTGAGCAGTTTAATTATAAATGCTTGGTAACTAAGTGGCTTGTCAGGAGGGTAATGTTGCTTTTATCGTGCAAGGCACATGGGTATTCGACATGTCTCGAGCCATTGCTAAAGAGTGTGATTGTTTCTTAGGCTCTTGAGAGTTGATTGGGTGGCACAATGTGCTTGTGCATGTATCTAATGTGGATTGGTTTAGTTCAATAGAGAATTCGGATGATCGGATGTTTGTGCTGGGCATGGCGAGGTTCCATTTTATATTTACAAAATGTATGATGTTTAGTTTACACCTAGTTTGAGTTAAAAGGCTTCATAATTATGTTCCCTTTATGTTGTTACTATATGAGGGTCCAACATGGATGAGGATTCCCTATAATGTTTTTATCTAAGCATTTAGCTGTTTTGAGAGATGGGCTCGTTTGGTTATTAAACTAAACTAAGTTCAGTCTAATTTTAAACTGAGTCTAACATCTAAATATCAAATTCTCAAATTACTAAATTTATCTCAACTTAAAACTTCTTTACATGTGGGACCAACAACCTTTTTTAACTTTCCATAAATATCTCTAAACTCATCTTAGCATCCAAACACATCTGAACTCATCTTAGATGAGTCCTACATAACTTACTCTGTCAACTCATCTCACAACTATTTAAAAAGAATTTAACTCAGTTCAACTTCTAAACGCAGTAATCATTGGTATCCTCACTGCTCAAAGGGCATCATTTATGTTGTGGAGTTCAAATACTCTACTATCTCTCTCTACATTCTATAAATGTTTGGATAAAAAAATTGTAGAGGAAAAGTGATCAGTCTAAAATTGATGCTTACATTGTACTTGATAGCCAATATGGATCTTCTTTTTTCTTTTTTCTTTTTTTATGTGGGGGGAGGAGGCGGTTGTTAAATGACAATGAGAAATGCTTGGTTTATAAATATATTTTATAAGAGCAAACTGACAAATTAACAAGTTTGTTTTTACGTGGTACATAGATTGTAAAGCACATTTTATTATAAAATAAATTTAACGAATCCCATTAAATTACATCATTTTTAAAAATGGAGGAAAAGAAGCACATAGTGCATGGCGATTGAAGGCATTATTATATCTTAATTATCACTACATTATGCTATATGACGTGCATGCTTAAAAGCAAACAACAGGATTAGAAAACATCTAAATACTCCATGCAGCAAATGTGAAGGTGTTTCATGCAAATAAGGCATGACATGCCTCATGATAGTCACCATGAAAAAGAAACCGTTGAGACATTCGAAATGACTGTTAGGAAATTTATAATTTATGTTCGAGAATGTTCTTTAAAAAAAAAATTGGATGAGGAGTTCCATGACAAGTTGGTACAAAATGTCTTGGACGGAATGAAAAATAGGCAAGTGTGAGAAATAGAGAAAAACCTGGAGGTAATAAAGCCAACTAGTCAATAGACATCCTATATCCACTCTTGGCCAAGCAGATGCTGTTTCTTCCCTCACTCTTAGCAGCCTCTACAAGACAACGCTTCTCCACTTACAAGTAATTTCTCACTTTTCCAACTCTCTCTCCCTCTCTCTCTCTAAGAAAAATATGTGGTTAATTTTGAATTAAAGGATAGCTTTTATTATTTACCATTTCAACGAGAGATAAATAAAGAGCAAAGAGTTGAAATTGACGGTCACAAGTAAGTTATTGTTTCACTTGCTTGTGACTTTTTTGGATTTTTCTTCTGCATTTTGAGAGGAAGGTAGAAGACAGTTATGCATCATTTAGCAGGAGGACAGAGCAATCTTGTTGATTCAGGTTCAGATACAAATAACCTTGTGTCTAGAGGCAACAATGATCATCCCCTTTGCCCAAAGCCCCGCCGGCTTGGGGCTTCCATACCTGAGTTTCTCAAGCCCCAGAGATGCAGCAAACACAGGTTTGATTGTTCAAGATTACAAGTTTTTACCTTTAAAGTTGTTATCTTCCTTCATCTCTTACCTTAACTGAAATACTAGTCCTGGAAATTAACAATGCTAATGCTCTCTTCTTCCTAACCAGCCAATTCAACACAGATGGGCGTAAAGATATTCTGAACATAATTTCTGAAAAGGTAAGGACTAATCACTCACGCATGCTGTTTTACCTCAACCCAGAATGTCAGAATGTGAATGTTAATTACTTTCTCAAGAGGACTTTTGAAGACTGTGAAGAACTTGATCAATCAATTGGTTTGATATGGATCATGTTAATGCAGAATATAGATGGAAGGGAAACTGTCTGCAATGGATGCACACCATCATGTTTTCCAGGGTCTCCTCCGGGAAGAACGGGTAATCCTTTGGTTCATGATGTGCAGTTTGTTCATCAGATGGAACTTGTTTCACCATTTACGCGAACCAAGCTCTCCGATAAGTTTGGATTCACCTCTGCTTCCCCTATATGAGTTGCAGAAATAATGTGCAGCTAGCAGTTTGTGGAGAAAGAGTATGATAGTTTTAGTACGACCAAAATGAGATAAAAACTTAAATACCATTTTGATGGGAGTGTTTTTGGTAGTTTTTATTTTCCCTTTCTTATGGTATAACATGCATTGTGCCTTGTAAATATTATGAGATGAACGAGTTAAAATGCATCTTGTACATGATGATATTGTCAAAAAGAGTTATCTATTTTTAGTATATAGCTTTGAAGACTCTGTATGAGTCTATGTTTCTGGTTATCTCTCTCTCTCTCTCTATTATATACACGCCATAATGTTGTCAAATGAGACTTGAGAGGCCATTTTTTGCATTTCTTCACTGCCACATAAATTCCAACATAAATAGCATTTGTGATTTGATTTTTTTTAAGATCTAGTGATTGTTTTTTAATCTCTGGGATTAGAGTATTTGTTCGAGTTTTGAAAGTTATTGGGTTTGATTTCATTAGTGTATTTTATTTTATTTTATTTTTTTTCCATTTGTTTGGTTCAAAACTTTTATGCAGTCGATTGGAGTTAGGTCATGTGTTTTTTTCTTTTGTTCTTGTCTTGGGGATTTTGACACTTGTGTTTTATGGGGATTTGACATTTGTTGTTTCAAGTTATTCACCCACTTATAGCATTCCCAACGGGTATCGCATAGGTACAATTTTCTTATAATTTGATGAAAACTTTAGGGATTTTATTAAAATCATTTCTACATCCGAATCTCTATTATAGGGAAAGTGTTTATGGGATGTACAATGATTCTCCATATTTGGAGAACTACTGTACATCCCAAAATCATTTTTTATTAATATTTTATTCTAATCATTTACACTTTTTATCATACTTATCTACTTCCAATCATCATCGCTTTCTATCATACTCATATTTGTTATAGTTTTAAATAATAATTTTAAAATTAATTTAAATAATTACGAAAATATTAAAAAAATTAATTTTAAAAATATTATCATAGCCACAAAAAATCATTTAAAATCTTGTTTAAAATATTCACTAGAGTAATAGTTCAAAACATAAGAAAAAAATATTAAGTAGTTAAGTTTGAAAATAGAAGTGAGAAAAAAGTAATTAAAAAATAATAGAGAAATATTATTTTAATAGAATAGATAAATGATAGAAAATGGGAATGTAAAATTTAGGAAAAAAATTTAAGGAATGTCATTTTTAACTAAATTATAGGAAATTTTATTAGAAATCCAATGCGAATGCTCTTTACATTCTCCTGCTTAAAAGTCATATAAACTTATATTGTTCCTATAAATATAGTATTCATTCACTAATATTATATACATATATACATATATATATTATTTGAATAATGCTAGAGCTGTTCTTAGGATATGCAAGTCCGTGAACTCCCTTCGAAAAAAGTAGAGTTCATAATTAAAAAATAAATTTTTTTATATGGATTTCAGATTTGCACATTTTTTTAAGAGATTGCTCTAAGATTATAGATTAAAATTATCTAAATGTTTGCTCAATAAATCTCAATTAGTTCAGCTTGGCCTATTTTCTTAATAATAAATGGTTAATTGGTTTGTTTTTGGTCCATTTTAGTAAGTTTTAAGAGGATTTTATTTAAGTTTTATTGTGCTTGGATCATATTAGGAGCCTTTTAACATTCTTATGGTGTTTTTTCATCTGTTTATATAATATTTTTAGGGGTTAATTCCCAGCTTTATAAAAAAGCTCCATTGTCCATCTATTACAAAATATTGTTAATTAATTGCATATTAATGTTAGTTTTCACCATTTCGTAAAAAGTTATATAGATGTTCGATTATGAGTTTTAAAAACATCTATTTTTTCTAAAAGAAATACTTAAACCATAAAAGAATTGTATAAAAATAAACCTTCAAAGTGACGTGGTTTGATAGATATTTTAAATTATAAAATTATTTTTATAGTAAATTAGATCTAATAAATCACATAAAGTTACCTCAGTTAATAAATTTACTTTTATTTAACTCATTTGTGTCTCTAGCACTTTTCATGTTTTAAAAGTAACTTGTAGGATAGGCCATCGGGCAAATATGACCTACATCAATTAATATAAACTCTTTTTTTTTTTAATAAGAGGATGGCATTCTAATTTTATTGATAATCTTAACTTTTTGTAGAAAAAAAACTATGATTATAGCTGGATGCCTGGGATTCACATATAAAAAACCAAACCCCAATTATCAAAAATTTCAATATTATACCAAGGAAAAATTACTGGGTCAATACAAGAACACCAAATAATAAAAACCAAAACACACCTACAAAAAAGAACACACCAACAACTAAGATCGACACAAGTAAAGCAAAAGGCAACAAGCCAGTGGAAAACTACTAAATCCGCAAATAAGGAAGACCAATCATATTCATACGGAGAAAACCTTTGAGATGACCGGATAGATTATCACTATTAATAGACCAATTCATATTTGAATCCTCAGCTCCTTGTTTGGCTAGAAAATCAACCATAACATTACCCTCACGGAAAACATGGGTCAGCCGATACTACATACTGCCCAAGAGACCCTGCAATTCCTCCAAGAAATCCTCTAAATATCAAATATTACACTCTCCCTTAGTAATCCAATTGACAAGCAGTTGAGAGTCTATCTCAATCTCCACCTTACCAAAACCAAACTGTGAGCACCTTCGAACCCCTTCTAACAAACCTCTCAGCTCAGCAAAGTTATTAGACCCCTGGCCCAAGAACACCGAGTAAGCTGTATGCAACCTCCCACAACTATCACGAATCACCCCCCCAACACCAGCCAGTCCAAGATTCCCTAAGCTACTGCCATCAGAGTTTTAGTTCATCCATCCCCATGGAGGATGAGTCCATCTAACCACACGAACTTGCCTAGAAATAGGAGATAAAATCGGAATATCCAATATCTGCAAAATAGCAACATCATGAGAAGAGATCCTAGAAATTTTCATAAATAAGGAAATAAGCATGCGAATCCACAACTTAATAACATGCTACACCGACTGAGCTGAATCCACCTTATCCTCATACTGGGCTTTACAACACTTATCCCAAAGTTTCCAAGAAACAATAGATGAGAGAAGACAAAAAAAATTCGTAATTGAGAAGACTTCCTAGTACGACGAAACCAGAAATTAATTTGCTCTTGCCACGTTTGGAAAACATCCATATGAATACCTAAATGAATCGCAGCCATACGCCAAATTTGTCTAGCAAAATCACCCATACAGAGCACGTGGTTTAAATCCTCCATATGACCCCTGGTACAACAATTGCATTTGGAAACTAAAGAATGCTTGTTTTCTTAGTCTTATCATCCACACTCAAACAATTATGAGAAGCCTTCCACATCATGATAGAAATTTTCTTAGGAAGATTTGTGTGTCAAATCCACTAAGACCAAGGTAAAGAAGGTGCTCTAACATGGATACAATCCCATGCACTCCTCGTAGTAAAATTTTCCTTATTATCCTTCAAACAAATTAGAACATTAAGCTCATCCTTCCTCCTATCCAAGAACTGATACAACTCTGAAGCTTTTTGTTGACCCACAAGCCTTTCCAAGAGAGGGATATGCCACCTATTATCAATCCGACACTCTTTGATTTTCAACATAGAATTCTCAAGAACCGGGTAATAACCACTAATAAGACCACCATTCTCCCAATTATCATACCAGGAAGAGATATTACCATCTCTCACCAACCACTTAGAGTTGCTCAGAACCTCTGAAATACTAAGTACAATAGATTTCCAAAATCAAGTACCCTTATTAGGATTCAAAATGGATAAATGACTATTCTGAACATACTTACCTCTAAAAAAATCTACCCACAAAGACTAACCCTGAATGAGACGCCAAGTGAACTTCATATGTAAAGCTTTTTTAATATCCTCAAAATCATGAATATCCAAGTCACCTTCGTCTGTCGAATAACATATAAGATTCCAGGCAACCCACTTCCGCTTACCTTTACCATCAGAATCACCCCAAAAGAAAGAGCTCAGAATTCTATTCAAAACCTTTAGTACCCCATTAATATAAAACTGCCAAAAGATGAGTGGCAAATGCTAGACAACACATGACGCAAAAGAATCACCTGACTACCAACAAAAAGCAATTTCATCTTCCAACTCGCAATTTTCTTTTTTACTTTCCCAAGCAACTCTCTAAAATTACCAACCTTAAGTCTACCAACCACAATATGTACCCCCATATATTTAAAAGGAAATGATCCTTTAGAAAAACCAGACATATATAGAGGAGAGGACTTTCTGGGAACAGAAATCTTCTTAGAACAAAAAATAGCACATTTATCTTTATTTAGAATTTGACCTGTCCAACGCTCAAAAAAGGTTAAGACCTCCATCAAACCTCTCATAGATTTCTTACCATCATTAGCAAAATTGTCCTCCATAAGGGGGGTACCTCTTGATTGAGAAAACTGTCAAATTTTACCATTCTCAAATGCTTTCTTAAGAAGACGAGATAATACCTATTGCATGATGATAAATAATTAAGGCGACAACGGGTCTCCTTGCCTTAGGCCACACTCACCTTTAAAGAAACCCAAAGAAGAACCATTCATCATAATAGAATACCAGGGTGTGAAGATACAAAATTTGATCAGATCGCAAAACTGAGGAGATAAACCAAAAGAAGCCAAAACATGTAAAAGAAAATTCCAATTCACTCTATTATAAGCCTTCGACATATCAAGTTTGACCAAAACATTGCTCCCATTGGAATTTTTATTAATAGAATGGATCATTTCCTGAGTAAGACTAATGTTTTAAAAAATGCTACAACTAGGAATAAAAGCCCCTTGCTCAGGGGAAATCATCTTGAAGAGCAAGTTCGTCAAACGACCCACAATGATCTTAGCACAAATCTTATAGACCACCAAACAAAGACTAATAGGCCTGAATTTATCAAAACAAGTAGGCGTATCAACCTTAGGAATCAGCATAATAAAATACGTAGTATAAAATCTAGAAAGCAAGTGGTGTTGAAACAAATTAGAAAAAGCTTTAAATAAATCATCTTTAACAATATCCCAACAGGATCTGAAGAAATCAGAACCAAAACCATTCGGGTCAGGACTACTGTCAATAGGAATACTGAAAAGAGCATCCTTAATCTCCCCAAGTGAGGGGGCACTACAGAGCATCAGGTCATCTTCCTCAGTAATCACTGATGGAATCAACTCCCTTAAATTGGGTAACTTACAGTTACTGCTCCCACTCAAAAATTAGTGAAAATACTCAACAACTGCCTGATGAAATATCAAGAGAGGTTTCTAAATGAGTACCATCAGAGAGGCACATATTAGAAACCCTCTTTTGATTCTTGGCATTCAAATAAGCATGGAAAAATTTAAAATTTTGATCCTCATCTTTGAGCCAACTTTTCTTGGCCATATGAGAGAGTAGAGTGTCTTCTCTACCCCTCCAAGTTAAAAGTTCCAAGTTTGTAGCTAAAAGATCATTATCATTCTCAACAAAAAAAAGAATCTTGAAGGCTATTTTCCAAGCGATCAATACGACTCTCAAGCTCACTGATAATGACATTAGTTCTCCCAAAGACACGTTGATTCCAATCCCTAAGCGCCATCTTAGTCCTTTTCAACTTAAAAGATAATTTAATAAGCCCAATACCAAACCCTGCTTGATTCCACACCCCCTCCACAAAACTAAGAAAATATGCATGATCAGTCCACATAGATTGAAAGCAAAAAGGACTAGACCCATACCTGAAGGGATCATCACACATTTGGATCACTAAAGGAGAGTGATCTGAAGTAAAGCGGTTCAGAAACTGAGAAAAAATGTTAGGGAAACAATTAAGGAAATTAGAATCAATGAAGCATCTATCTAACCTTGCCCAGCTATGAGCCAAACCACTTTGACCACTGCACCAAGTCATCCTTGCGCCTTTCGAACACATATCCAGCAAGCCACAATTTTGAATGCAAAAGTTAAAATCTTCCATCGTAGTAAATGGACGAGGATGTCCCCCTCTTCTTTTAGAGTAATCTTTTATAATGTTAAAATCACCACACATAATCCACGAAAGATTGCAGTTACTAGTAGCCACCAGGTCCTCCCAAAGTTTCTTCCTCTCTAACGGGTTACACTTAGCATAAACAATGGTAAGAATAGCAGCAAATCTTATTCTCCTCAACTTTCACAGACACAAATTGATTAGACCCAGCCAACCATTGAATTGAAACCACTGAATCCACAACAACCAAATTTTCCCTTTTTGCGCTTCATTTGTGACAAATAAATCGCAATTAAAATTCTCCAACAACGTTAGAATTTTATCTTCAAGCAAAACAGGCTCTATGAAAACGACAAGAGTAATACTACATACAGTCGTGGAATGCGCAAGTGCCACGCATTCGTTTTGAAAAAGTTAATTTTTTTCATGTTGGTCCCGTATTAATTCACTTTTTTCAAAAGACTGTGCGGCGTTTACGCAATCCACCAATGCATATATCATTTTTCAAGCAACAATATTAGTCCTGTACTTTTTTATGATTTTCCTCAATCACAACCTAGAAGAGCGAACTCCACTTATATTCTAAAAAAGAATGAGACTAATCATAATTTAAGCTTCCTTCCCTTGTGTGAGACTCTTGAACAATTCGTTGAAGTACAACAATTTGTTCATTAAGCTTTTCAACCTCATGGTTTTTGGCTTGAATCCGCTGGGAAAAAGCAACAATAGAGGATGAGTAGCGAGTTCTAAGACTCACCAAGTCGTAAATAGCATCGGAGTCTAACTTATTAGCCAAACTATTACTTTCTTGCTGCAACCAATGGTAGCTGCAGAATGACAGGAGATTGAGGTGTAGAATACCTCATGGATGGATCTAAAGGAATGTTAGAAGAATTGGCCATTGAGAAAATAATTGAAAGACTTAAAGCGAGAATGTAGAATGAATGCAGATAAGAATAAGATTTGATGCAAATCGGATGAATTTTAAGACTGTTTTTATAGACATAGCATAAAGAATAAGACAAACTAGTTTAAATCAGGCGTTTGTTTATATTTCGTTTGTCAACAACATCAGGCGATTTGTTTCTATCTTCAACCACACTAAATTCATAGAGTTAGGCCTCGAGGCTTTGCAGGACTTGTCGGGTCACGGACGGCTATTTTTTTCAACTATCTACAGTGTATTTTAACGCACCGTTTTCTTCAGTCTATTTACTTGCTGCCGATCCTTTTTAATGATGCCAAAAGGGGGAGAAGTTTTAGACTAGAACATTAACATTGTTTAAATTGCTAAACTTGTTATATATGCTTGGAATTATATTTATATTTTTGCTTGAAAAACTAACGCACATTCTCAGGGGGAGCTTAAGTATTAATACAGGTTTCAGGTTCTATCAAGTATTTGTCATCATCAAAAAGGGGGAGATTGTTGAACCTAAGGTTTCAAGTTTTGTGTAATTATATATTTACACATGGATTTTGATGATAACAAATGAATTCAAAGAATAAAGGAGTCTCAAGCTCAAGTTATCTACACAATGGAGTCAAGCACATCAAGAAACCAAGCATGAGCAAGAAGGGAACAAACTCACATTAAAGTCATAGAGTAATGTTGTAAATCTCTTAAAATTCGAAATTAGGATTAAGGCTCAAAATTAATATTTTATCATAAAGCATTAAAATACATTTTCCACATGTGCATGAATATTTTGAAAATTAAATTTGAAAATTTTGAAAGATAATTGATTGTCATCTTTCACATGTGCATGCCATGATTAAAGGTTTGAACTTTGAAAATATTAAAGATGATTGATTGTCATCTTTCACATGTGCATGTTTTATTTGAATATTTTCAAAAGTGATTGATGCTTTTCTTGACTTATGCAAAAGGAAGATGCCTTTGTTTGAATATTTTGAAAAGTAAAGTGTGCTCCTTTTGTCATATGCAAAAAGTAAAAAATTAGGTTTGAAATTTTTGAAAAGCAAAGTGTGCTCCTTTTGTCATATGCAAAAAGTAAAAAGATTAGGTTTGAAATTTTTGAAAAATGAATGATGATGTTTTTGACATGTGAATCTTTTTAAATTTGAATATGAAGTCTCATATGCCTATAAATAGATCATTTGAGAGCTTCACATTCACAACACCAAGAGCATACAACTCTCATTCAAAGCTTTCATTCTCTCTTCTCTAAGCATTGAGCCTTAACCCTTGTTCATTTTGAGAGATATAGTTTGTGCTTGTATTGTTCTTATTTCACTCATTGAGGAGTGTTTTCTGATATCCTACCCACTATCAATTCTTGTATCAGTAAAAGGGTGTGTACAACCCTTGTGCGTGTAGAAAGTGTTCTACACAGGGAATCGTTGAATCACCACGTGTAAGGTGATTGCAAGTGTAGAGGGTGTTCTACACGGATCCTTTGTAGCGGTGTTGTTCAAAGGTGTAATAGGTTTCTATCTCCACCTGAAGGAGATTGAATAGTGAATTCGGGGATCCTCAAGGGGTAGCTTGAGGCGAGGACGTAGGCAGTGGGGCCGAACCTCGTTAACATACTGAGTTTGCTTCTCTCTTACCCTTACTCTTTATATTTATTGTTGTTTCATATTTTGTTTATATTTTCTATTGTATATTTGATTTATAATTGTTATTTTTTTTAAATACAACTCAATTCACCTCCCCTCTTGTGTTAGTCATCTGGGCAACAAAAACAATATTTTCTTTTCTTAAAATATCAATATCGTTTGTTAAAGAAGAATTTTTCTTTTTCAAAGCAGTATATTTGATACCCAATTTTTCAAATTCCTCATATACCTCTTCTAAAACATTTTGCAATTCTTCATATGAAGGATTTTCAATATTATCAAAATTTGTTACCTCAATGTCATCTTTAGCCATAAGACAAAGATTTGCTGATTCTTCATTGTTTGCTTCACTATCTGAGCTACTTGAATCATCATCCCATGTAGCTTTCATTGCTTTCTTGCCTTTGTTTCGATCTTTCTTTAGCAGCGGACAATCTGGCTTGATATGACCAGGCTTATTGCATTTATAACAAATTAAAGTATCATTTTTACCTGAATCTTTCTTGGAAAACTTTTTGAAGGATTTCCTCGAAGAAGTTTTATTTTTCTTTAAGAACCTCTGAATTCTTCTTGTTATCATCGCAACTTCTTCATCTTTGTCGTCATTTTCCTCATCTTCATCACTTTCACTTTCACTTTCATGAGGAACAGCTTTAAGTGCCAAGCTCTTCTTTGGCTTTCCTTCTTCTTCTCCTCTTTTCAATGTGTACTCATGGGTGATAAGTGACCCGATGAGTTCATTCACTTCGAGCTTCTTGAGGTCTCTAGTTTCAAGAATCGCTGTCACTTTTGATTCCCAACGTTTTGGTAGAGAGTTGAGAATTTTTCTTACTATCTCCACTTTGGAATAAACTTTGCCAAGAGCTGTCAAGCTGTTTATGATGTTAGTAAAACGAGTGTGCATACTAGAAATAGATTCATCATCATTCATCTTAAACATTTCATATTCATGAGTAAGAATATAAATTTTTGATTCCTTGACTTGAGAAGTTCCTTCATAAGTAACTTCCAAGTTATCCCAAATTTCCTTTGCCGTAGCACAAGTCATTACTCTATTAAACTCATTACCATTAAGAGCATTATATAATAAATTCATAGCAGTTAAATTCAAAGTATAAAGTCTATCGTCTTCACGATTAAACTCTTCTTCTTCCTTTTTGACCTTTACTCCATCAACCACTTTTGTTGGAATATAAGGTCCATTTACAATGCATTTCCAGATTTCTCGACCTTGAGCCTGAAGGAATATTCTCATTCTAACTTTCCAGAATGAGTAATTGTCTCCACAAAAGAGTGGAGGCCGACTGCTAGATTGACCTTCACCAAATGAAGCTGCAATGTTAGCCATAAGATCTTAACTCAAAAGATAGTTAATCTTATAACAGAGCTTTAGCTCTGATACCAATTGTTACTGATCATAGGCCGCACCTATGTCACCAAACAATTGTACCTACCAGACTAGCCGGCCACCGTCTCTACCGGTGCACCGTCACCCATGGTCGGAGAGTCTTGCTTCGGTGACACAGTCACAAGCGAGAGTTCCCATGAGTGATCTGCCTGTATGAACAGTACAGGTCAACTAGCTCTGATACCAATTGTTGCCCAGATGACTAACACAAGAGGGGGGGTGAATTGAGTTGTATTTAAAAAAAAATAACAATTATAAATCAAATATACAATATAAAATATAAACAAAATATGAAACAGCAATAAATATAAAGAGTAAGGGTAAGAGAGAAGCAAACTCAGTATGTTAACGAGGTTCGGCCCCACTGCCTACGTCCTCGCCTCAAGCTACCCCTTGAGGATCCCCGAATTCACTATTCAATCTCCTTCAGGTGGAGATAGAAACCTATTACACCTTTGAACAACACCGCTACAAAGATCCGTGTAGAACACCCTCTACACTTGCAATCACCTTACACGTGGTGATTCAACGATTCCCTGTGTAGAACACTTTCTACACGCACAAGGGTTGTATACACACCCTTTTACTGATACAAGATTGATAGTGGGTAGGTATCAGAGAAACACCCTCAATGAGTGAAATAAGAACAATACAAGCACAAACTATATCTCTCAAAATGAACAAAGGGTTAAGGCTCAATGCTTAGAGAAGAGAGAATGAAAGTTTGAATGAATGTTGTATGCTCTTGGTGTTGTGAATGTGAAGCTCTCAAATGATCTATTTATAGGCATATGAGACTTCATATTCAAATTTAAAAAGATTCACATGTCAAAAACATCATCATTCATTTTTCAAAAATTTCAAACCTAATCTTTTTACTTTTTGCATATGACAAAAGGAGCACACTTTGCTTTTCAAAAATTTCAAACCTAATTTTTTACTTTTTGCATATGACAAAAGGAGCACACTTTACTTTTCAAAATATTCAAACAAAGGCATCTTCCTTTTGCATAAGTCAAGAAAAGCATCAATCACTTTTGAAAATATTCAAATAAAACATGCACATGTGAAAGATGACAATCAATCATCTTTAATATTTTCAAAGTTTAAACTTTTAATCATGGCATGCACATGTGAAAGATGACAATCAATTATCTTTCAAAATTTTTAAATTTAATTTTCAAAATATTCATGCACATGTGGAAAATGTATTTTAATGTTTTATGATAAAATATTAATTTTTGAACCTTAATCCTAATTTCGAATTTTAAGAGATTTACAACATTTCTATATGACTTTAATGTGAACTTGTTTCCTTCTTTCTCATGCTTGGTTCCTTGATATGCTTGACTCCATTGTGTGGACAAATTGAGCTTGAGACTCCTTCATTCTTTGAATTCATTTGTTATCATCAAAATCCATGTGTAAATATATAATTACACAAAACTTGAAACCTTAGGTTCAACAGGCAGATTGCACCATCAACCTCTAGAATTTGTTTCCCAGTAATGTCACTATCAACACTCAATTGGACAAATTCAAAATGCTTCTCATTCCCTTCATTGTGTTCGACCACCTCAGCCCCTTCGATTTGCATTATACCTCCAGGTTGCACCACACCCATCTCAAATTGCTATGAGTTCTTTAAGGTCTCCAATGTTGGATTGTCTACACTTGCTGCCACCACATCCACAGGCTTCCCTACCTGCTTTACCCACTGCTTCCCTCCCTTTGTCATCTTCTTTTGATCACCACCCTTACAACAAGTTCGAGCGTTGTGACCTTGGTACTTACAAGAGGGTAGTAAGCAGGCAAGGTCTCAAAGACAACTTCCTGCTTTCGAGTTCGTGGAACCCCAAGTTTGCATATCTAGAAATATGTAATGGGCTCCTTGGATGAATCAACTTCTAGACAAACCCTTGCCACATCAGTTCTTGTCACACAAACCGTGGAGTTATCGCCTTATAAAACATCCAATAAGTGCTGTGAGCATTTTTAACACCGATGGATGGTAAAAGTTAGGTGGAGTCCAGGCAAAAACTCCCATACTGGGACACATGGTGGTTCAAAATTCTCATCAAAGTCAAGTGTCCATGCGATTGGTCTGAAGAATATTCCATTGATCTCACACGATTCTCTGGACAAAGCTTTGCTAAAATCAAACTCATTAGCCATCTTGACGAAAACGTGTCGCTGACGCTACATTAATGAAACCTTAGGCATGCTAGACAGCCCCTAGGGGCTGCGTATGAAGGAGCGCACGGCATCTAACAGAGGCATATGCCTGAGAAATTTCGGAACAATCGAGAAAAGGAACGGTTATGCCATTTGTGCCAAATTTCCTATGTCCCCACGAGGTTTTGTCATCATCACAGCCGATGGGGTTAAATAAAGAAAATCCAATGACAATAGAAAATTAATATACAAATATCACAAGGCTTTGTTAAAACAGAAATGAGATAAGCAATTTATGGATTAAAATAGAATCTTCTATTATATGTGTTAAAAGAAGATGTGCTATAAATGAGTAAGAGCATTCCCATCAACTTCCATTAAAAATGTGTGTTCCATGGGGCTCAAAAAATGGTTTTTATTTATTTATAACATGCGTAATACAGGAGCTCAACCTCAAATGGCTACAAGACCATAAACCCTAGTTGTCTTTTGTAAAAATTATCACAAAATACTTGATGGCCATCTAGGTTCAGATTACCTTGCCATATCAATAGAGGCTCATGGCTAAACACTTGTGAATTAACCTCACTCATCACAACCTTACACTAGACATGCAACCCCACTCAATATGCCTAAATCAACACCAAAAGCTACAAAGGCCGAAGGTAGAACTAAATCACAACATGCAAAATCGCAGCATCAATGCAGCTAACAAAAACAAGACTAAACTAAGTACACTACAAGAGGTCATATTTTTTGCGGCGCTCAAGATTTGTTGCAAAAAGTGGAAAAATCGTGGTAAAATCCGTTAAGCCACGGTTTTTTCATCGCAGGCAAACCGCCAGGAAATTAGCCTCACATAAGCTCTGTTTTTCACCGAAATGAAACTGCGGAAGAAATGAAGCTATTTCTGTTGATCAGCACACCGAGAAAGGCAAGCCCGTTGCCACCACTATTGCTTTCCACCGAATCTAAATGTGTGCCGCAAAACCAAAGACGACTCCCTGTGCTGGTTGGTTTGTCAGGAAGAGAAAACTTGATCTCGGCGATTGAGATCCGCCAGAGAAGTTAGCTGCAGTTTAAGCGATTGCCGGAGAAAAAGTGATCTGAAATGCAAAATGCCATTAAATGTGGTTCCCCATATTGTAGATTCAATATTCTCGGGTTGTTATTATTTGGGTTTCACGACGCAATGAAGATGAATTTATTGGCAAATTTTTTTCCAATCACTGGACGATTGATGCAGTCATTACTCAAATTTGGGTGTAAAATTATCTAGGGCAACCGGTAATTTAGGTGCTCTCAAATGGACCTAAATTAATTTCCAAGCTTCATGATTTGTACAGATGAGGAAATGGTCCTCCTAATTGAGACTGCGCTTGCATATTGGTGAATGTACATCATCTGGGACTTGAGTGGAGTCATCAGAGTTCACAATAGCTTCATCTTTCAAAGTCCAACCTGCTTCTTTTGGCTACGAGTGTCGTTCCATAGGAGGCAAGACTCCTCGAGCTAGTCCAAAAGCTCCTCTGCCTTTCCCTCTCTCTGACTGAATCCTTTTTGCTGCACAATGGTCAAACCAAAATAATACTTTCCATTAGAAAGCAAGCTAAATGGAGCAGTAAACTACTACTGCATATGGAGGTTGAACAATAGTTTAAACTGTTTTCTGCAGTATTTACTGAAGTTGTGCAGAAGGAAAAAACCATGAAGGATGAAAAAACCAGGTTGGGAGGCTGGACAGAATGATTAACCTTCTCGGATATAACAGCTGGTTGCTATGCTAATTTCTCAAGTATAACACCCTGGGATAATTTGTCAAGGAGAAGTACACCGGCCAACAGAAAAGGTTGAGCAAGACCTGTGGTTAGTTTCAACAATTTGCCATTTGATGTCTACTAATGAGAGGGCCTGATAAATATTTCATGCCTTGGTAATGAGAAACGTCTATCCCGCTTAAATTTAGCCTTCTCCCTCGCTTTCTATGTTTGAAAGCATGTACTCTGACTCCAGTTGACAGCTATTAGTAGCCATCATTCACCACTATATTACTTTTTTATTATAATGTCAGAGCCTTGTTGTTTTCACATGTGCTTTTTGTGGAGGAATACACGTCATGTATTGAAAGACGTGCGTTAATGAAAACCTTTGTCATGTGTTTAATTAGGATTTTTTCTTGATACGTCATTAGGCGCTACAAATAACTTTCTTGTAATTATAATTGTTTTGGTCAGTCATGTTAGGGAAAAAATTTGCCCGTATAGGGTCCGTCGTTTCATTTTCCATTATATATGAAACTTATTGTGGCGCGTTTGGTTCCGACGCAACAAAGGCTTCAAGCATCACGTGCCACATGGGCTATACACATTGCACATTTACTTTTTACGACGATCGAAAATCGACACAATAATTCTTGTTTTGTCAATAATTACAAGATTCGACGTAATTATATCCATCCTTTGCGTCGACTTTGATTGCCATCAAATATTTTTGCCGCTACTTCCTTTTTTGCCATGATTAGAATAAATTAATCCCTAGTTATAATGAATTCGTATTTTGCGGCAAAATGGTCTTGCTGCAAATATTTTATCTACCAGCGCCTTCTCATAGTGACACATTTTACTAGTGCTTTAGCTGCGAGTACTTGTGCGGCGCATGAATCACGCCTCAAAAAATGGCTGTTTGACGGCGAGACACTAACTCGATAGAAAAGATATACATGAAAGGTAATGGTTGCCTAGTTGCGACCAAAAAGACCCGCAGGAAATAAAAATTGCAGCAAAAAGTAAAGTTTGTTGTAGTGGTAGCAGTTACACAAAGTAGAAGAGCAAAATCAAAGCATGCATGCAGGATCAATAGGCATGCAAAATCACATCCCCAAATGGCATGTATTTCAAGTGAAAAAGGACTATCAAATGGCAAGTATTTAAATACCAAACAAAGCATGAAAATTAATTTCCAACAAAGGTAGTTAGACGCATCAACATGGCTAACAAAAATAAGATCAAACTGAGCAATAGTTACCCAAAGTAGAAGAGCAAAATCAGAGCATGCAAAATCAGAAATAGGCATGCAAAATCATAGCCCTAAATGGCAAGTATTTCAAGTGAAAACTGAGCATAAAAAATAATTCTCAACAAAGATAATGAATGCATCAACATGGCTATCAAATTAAAGATCAAATTGAGCAGCAAAATCACAAAGGTTTAGAGCGAACTCACAGCCTACACAATTATTCAAACTAGGGATGCAAAATCACATACCCAAATAACTGTAAATCACAGATTCAAATGGCTGCAAATCACAAACTCAAATGGCAGCAAATCACAGACCCAAATGGCTGCAAATCACAAATCCAAATGGCTGCAAATCACATACTCAAATGGTAGCATATTCGTGTATTTAGAACAAACTCATAACCTGCAAAATCAACATCTTCAATAGGGATGTAAAATCATAGACCCAAATGGCTGCAAATCACAGACCCAAATGGTAGCAGATTCGTCTATTTAGAGCAAACTCATAGCCTGCAAAATCAACATCTTCAATAGGGATGCAAAATCACAAATCCAAATGGCAAACCTTAATAGATCATGAGAGACCAATAGGGAAAATCAAAGCCCCAATATTGCAAAATAAAGAGGTTGGTGCTACAGGTTCAAGTAGCAGAACACATAAATGGGTAAATCACAAGCCATTTTGAATGTGTAAAATCAGACCCAACAAAATTGAGTAAAGCATGGCTCAACATCGATAAATCATAGAGTAACCAGACGAGAAGATAACAGATAAAGCATGTCCATGGATGTAAATAATGAAGCATGCAAGGAGTATGCTAGGAAGAAGATTAATAGGCACATAGCATCATGTGTGTGTGTGTGTGTGTGAGAGAGAGAGAGAGAGAGAGAGAGAGAGATAATGTGTGTGCGTGGGTCTTACCAGAGATGACAACGGAGGGGCTGCTGGATGGGAATGCAAACGATTGTCATCGTAAGAAAGTTCTAACCAGATGAGCGTAGTGCAGGATGCAAAACCTGAAAAGAAAGGATTGGGGATGTATAGTGGTTCCCCATATATGGGGAGCCACTGTAGCATCCCCGATAGCAAGCTCTAAAATGGGGAACGGGATAGAACGTGTATTTGAAAAAACCCCAAATACAAATCCTATAATTTAGGAAAAAACATGTTCTACGGAATTTGATGGGAATGCCCTTAGTTGGACGTCACTTTGGGAGATATACGGGTCGGAAGTAAGCAAAAATAGCTTAAATTCTTTTTATATAAAGTCCCACTGAGTAAAATGAAATTTATGAGATACTCATGTGTGCTTTTTCATTACGAAAAACTAATACTAATGAAGCTGGTTACAAAACTTGCAAGCTGATATCGATGACTAATATAATATAATTTATTTTAGGTTAAATACTAAATACTCAAATAGTCATTTTTATTTGACCATTGGGCCAATTATTTTAATTTTAATTTTTTTTTTATCTTTTACAGTTCCACTCTCTATTTGAAAGTTTTCAATATGAAATTTTTTACTCATCATCTTCACATCATACATCACATATAATTTTTTAATTTTTAATTTTTTTTCTTACTAAATATGTTATATATAGCTGATGAATAGCAGAATTCCATTAGTTTAAGAAGAATAAAACAAAAAAATAAATTTAAAAAATTAAAAATAAGCGTAGTGTATAGAAATGATGCATAACAAAGCTCTTTTGACATATTTATGAGATTCATTTAGGAGTGTACAAAAACTATGAAGACAAACCATAACTGACTCAGATTGGCTGCCGGAGCACGAAATTGGTCGAAACTTGTAAAGAACAAGTAGGCTAGCAGTAGAAAAATGTCAAAACAATCGTCGGTCGGATCAATCCCAGTTTAAGGTTGGACTAGACCGTTGAACTGACCAATTACATATTATATTTTTTTATATATATTTTAGATAAAACAACGCTATTTCATTTAAATGAAATGGCGTCATTTAATACGTATTTGTTAGAAAAAAAAAATTAAGAATGAAATGACGCCAAATGACATCCTTTCAATTTAGGTTTAATCCCCCTCATTCTTTTCTTCTTATTCAATTCTCCCTATTCTCTCTCTCACTATCTCGTTATGCAACGGCGCATCTCTCTCTCTCTCTCTCTCTCTCTCCATCGTTTACCATGCATCTCTCTCTTTTATCATGACGACGAGCCATCTCTCTCATTGCACCAAAACGGTAAAATTGAGTTGTACTTCCAATTCTGTGTTTCCCACCATTCGCGACGTCAAAGGGACACCGATGACTGACCGAGATCATATCAAAACCAAAGTTTCCGATTTCCTCCCCCTAATGCGGTCAATTTCCGCCGATTCTATCCATATGTAGTTGAACCCATCGATTTTCATCCCTAGATTCACCAACAGAATCTCCTACCATGTCATATATAAGCCACATGTACATTCACATATCAAAGGCCTTTATCGTTAGGGGTGGTTTGTGGCCACCACAAATCCCACTAGGGTTGGCTACCCTACGAAAAGGATTAAAGTGGTAGTATGATATATTAAATTATAAAATTATTTTTATTATAAAATAAATATAACAATAACGGAATTTAATTTTACAAAATATTTAGTTTTGTTAGAAACCAAGTTCAAATTGTATTGTATGACCACATTTAGCCATCAATGGTGATTTTAGGTACACTTACCCCCCAATGGTGATTTTAGGTACACCTAACCTCCTTTGTACTCTTTACCATTGGATTGATGACAAGTGTAACAATCATAACCATTCTTTGTACCAAGAGATCCCTATAAATAGAGGGAGTCCTCATTTGTGTAAGGCACCAAGAAATAAGAGAAAACAAAGTTCTCTAAACATTTCTCTCATATTCAAGATCTCTCTCTCTTTTGCTCTCTCTCTTTTCATTAGTTTTATAACACGTTATCAGCACGAAGTCTCTGACGGTTTTGAAGCTAGTAGTCTTCTACTCCAAGTAAGTTTTTCAATATATTATTTGTAATTCTCAATATGAATATGAAATGTTATATTACTTGATGAAACTCTATGTTTATTCTCATAATTTTGTGAATGTATTTCTTAATATAAACATACTTATGTTCCTGATTTATATATGTAGAAAATGTCAAATCTTACGAAATTGGAATTCGTTGCTCTTGACATTTCTGGGAAAAATTATTTATCTTGGATCCTTGATGCTGAGATCCATCTAGATGCGATGAACCTGGGAGATACAATTAAAGAAGGAAATCAAGGGTCCCGGCAAGACCGTACTAAGGCAATGATTTTCCTTAGGCACCATCTTCCTGAAGAATTAAAAACTGAGTATCTCACGGCGAAAGATCCCCTTATTTTGTGGAATGATTTAAGGGAGAGATATGAGCACCAGAAAACTGTAATCCTCCCAAAAGCTCGTCATGATTGGATGCACCTGAGGTTGCAAGATTTCAAGAGTGTTAGTGAGTATAACTCTGCACTCTTTAAAATTAGCTCAGTATTAAAATTATGTGGTGAAAAAGTCACTGATGATGACTTGTTAGAGAAGACATATACCACTTTTCATGCCTCGAATGTGCTCCTGCAGCAGCAGTATCGAGAGCGAAAGTTCAAAAAATATTCTGAACTTATATCTTGTCTTCTTGTAGCTGAGCAAAATAATGAGCTTTTATTAAGAAATCATCAGTCACGTCCTACTGGTTCTATATCATTCCCTGAAGTGAATGATACTAGATTTACACCATTTCCAGAAGCAAATGGTGCATATTTTCAAAGAAACCGAGGACGAGGACGTGGTAGAAAAGATTACAGAAGTGGAGGTCCTAGAAGAGACCACACTAAAAGGGATAATAGAAGATATACACCGTACCACCAGAAGTGGTTCAACTCAGAGAAGGGCAAAGGTCCTCAAAATAAATCTTTAAAGAAAGATGAAGATGGATGCCATAGATGTGGTATGACTGGACATTGGGCTCGTACCTGTCGTACAGCTAAGCATTTGGTTGACTTATATCAAACTTCTATAAAAGAAAAAACAAAAAAGTTTGAAACAAATTTTGCTGAATCATCAGATGCTTTAGATAGAGAAGATATTACAAATCTTGATGTTTCTGATTTCTTTGAAAATTCTAGTGATAGAATAGATCACTTGATTGGTGATGGAAGTGTTCCTTTTTGATTAATGTATTTTCTTTATTTATATTTTGCAATGTTTTAATGAAAGTTTTATATATTTTGTAGAATCATGAGTATTACTGATGAACTTGAGATGAATAATAGAGATGTATGTCTGGCTGACAGTGCTACAACTCACACAATTCTTAAAGACAAAAAATATTTTCAAAATATAACATTGAGTAGAGCCTACGTTCATACCATATCTGGTTCATCGAATCTAATTGAAGGCTCCGGAAGAGCTTATATTGTGTTGCCTAATGGCACCAAATTTTGCATCGATGATGCTCTATTTTCTTCACGATCAAGAAGAAATTTATTGAGTTTTAAGGATATACGTCGTAATGGTTGTCATATTGAAACCACCGACGAAGACAATAAAGAGCATCTTCTCATTACTAAAATAATTTCGAGCCAGAAGCTCGTATTAGAAAAACTGCCTGCCCTCTCATCTGGATTGTATTATACAGAAATGAAAACAATCGAATCACATGTGGTAATGCACCAGAAGTGCATTGACCCCAAAGTCTTTATGACTTGGCATGATCGCCTTGGACATCCGGGAGCAATAATGATGAGACGAATACTTGATAATTCGTATGGGCATCCCCTAAAGAATCAGAGGATTATCTTACCCAATGAATATCCATGCTCTGCATGTTCTCAGGGTAAATTGATTATCAAACCATCTATCTCAAAAATTGTTTTTGAATCTCCGTCTTTTTTACAAAGAATTCATGGGGATATATGTGGGCCTATTCAACCATCAAGTGGACCGTTCAGATACTTTATGGTTTTAATTGATGCATCAAGTCGATGGTCACATGTTTGTCTTCTTTCCACTAGAAATATTGCATTTGCTAAACTTCTTGCCCAAATAATTAAACTTAGAGCACAATTTCCTGATTATCCAATTAAAACTATTCGATTGGATAATGCAGGTGAATTTACATCTCAAGCTTTTGATAACTATTGCATGTCAATAGGCATAGATGTTGAACATCCAGTTGCCCACACACACACTCAAAATGGTTTAGCTGAATCATTAATTAAAAGGCTTCAGTTAATCGCTAGACCTTTACTTATGAAATCAAAACTTCCTATTTCTGCCTGGGGACATGCTATACTTCATGCAGCATCATTGATTCGTGTTAGGCCATCAGCATATCACAAATATTCTCCATTACAGCTTGCATTTGGTCAACAACCAAATATTACTCATCTTCGTATTTTTGGATGTGCGGTATATGTTCCAATTGCACCTCCACAACGTACAAAGATGGGTCCTCAACGTAGACTTGGAATATATATTGGGTTTGATTCTCCATCTATTATTAGATACCTTGAGCCTCTTACAGGGGATATGTTTAAGGCACGTTTTGAGGATTGTCATTTTGACGAATCCATTTTCCCAACATTGGGTAATGAGAAGTCGGTGCCTGAAGCACGACAGGAAATTACTTGGAAAAATAAAGCTCTTTCCCAATTTGATCCTCGTACAAATGAATGTCAACTAGAGGTTCAAAAGATTATTCATTTGCAAAGTGTTGCAAATCAATTACCGGATGCATTTACTGACACTAAAGGTGTGGTAAAATCATATATTCCTGCTGTTAATATTCCAGCAAGGATTGCAGTCCCTGAAGGACAAATTGCCAAAACAGCAACAGGTGAGTCCAAGATACGCCTGAAGCGTGGACGGCCTATTGGTGCAAAGGATAAAATTCCTCGGAAGAGAAAAATACAAAATGAATTTGGTACTCCTGAAGAGTCCATACCCACAACACAGGCCATAAGAGTAATTGATACTCCTGAAGAGAATAAATCTCCTGAAAAAGAACCTCCTGAAGAGGTATTTAATGAAATGTCTTCCCTTGAAGAGGGACAGGTACCTGAAAATAACGAGATCTCGATACATTTCATGAATACTGGAGAAATTCTGGATAGAAATAAAACCGTTGTGGACAACATATTTTCATATAAAATGGCCCTTGACATTACCAGAAGTAATGAAGAAATTGAGCCAAGAACTGTCGAAGAATGTCGACGTAGAAATGACTGGCCAAAATGGAAATCAGCTATTGAAGCTGAATTAAACTCGCTAGCAAAGCGAGAGGTCTTTGGACCAATTGTACAAACACCAAAGGGTGTAATGCCTGTTGGATATAAATGGGTATTTATGCGTAAGCGTAATGAGAAAAATGAAATTGTGCGATATAAAGCACGACTTGTTGCACAAGGTTTCCTGCAGAAACCAGGGATTAATTATGAGGAAACATACTCTCCTGTTATGGATGCAATCACATTCAGATTTTTGATTGGTTTGGTAGTTACAAAAGGATTAGATATGCAGTTAATGGATGTGGTTACTGCATACTTATATGGATCATTGGATCATGACATATATATGAAAATCCCTGAAGGATATAGAATGCCTGAAGCTTCTAATTTGAGTACATCTAAAAGTATGTACTCTATTAAACTTCAAAGATCCTTATATGGATTAAAACAATCCGGACGCATGTGGTATAAACGCCTTAGCGAATATTTATTGAAAGAAGGATTTGAGAATAATCCAATATGCCCATGTGTTTTCATTAAAAAATCAGACTCTGGATTTGTTATTATTGCGGTTTATGTTGATGATCTAAATCTTGTTGGAACTCCTGAAGAGATAAGAAGAACCGCTACATATTTAAAGAATGAATTTGAAATGAAAGACCTTGGCAAAACGAAATTTTGTCTCGGCCTGCAGCTCGAGCATTTACAAAATGGAATTCTCATTCATCAGTCAACTTATACAGAGAAAGTCTTGAAGCACTTTTACATGGACAATGCTCATCCTCTGAGTACTCCAATGGTTGTTCGATCACTTGATGTGCAAAAAGATCCATTTCGTCCTTGTGAAGATGATGAAGAAATTCTTGGTCCTGAAGTACCTTATCTCAGTGCAATTGGAGCCCTGATGTATCTTGCAAATTGCACTCGGCCTGATATTGCATTTTCAGTTAATTTACTTGCAAGATATAGTTCCGCACCAACTCGAAGACATTGGAATGGCATTAAACATGTCCTTCGATATCTCCGAGGTACAGTTGATATGGGATTATTTTATCAACATGGATCAAGTCCACAATTAGTTGGATATGCGGATGCAGGTTATCTTTCAGATCCACACAGAGGTAGATCTCAAACTGGATATGTATTTACTTATGGAAATTCTGCTATATCATGGAGATCTGTCAAGCAAACAATATCTGCTACCTCTTCAAATCACTCAGAGATAATTGCAATTCATGAGGCAAGTCGAGAATGTGTTTGGCTAAGATCAGTGATTCAACATATTCAAGAAAAGTGTGGTCTTCCAGTGATTAATGATAGTCCAACAATTTTATACGAAGATAATGCTGCTTGTATTACTCAAATTAGAGGAGGATATATCAAAGGTGATAGAACCAAACACATTTCACCTAAATTCTTTTATACTCATGAACTTCAGGAGAAAGGTGAAATTAATGTCAAGCAGATACGGTCAAGTGATAATCTGGCAGATTTATTCACTAAAGCATTACCAACTGCAACATTTAAGAAACTTGTGCAGAAGATTGGAATGCGAAGACTTGAAGACCTATTATCATGCACTTTTCAGGGGGAGTAAATGTCTTGAAGATTTGTGCTGATTGTACTCTTTTCCCTTCGCTAAGGTTTTATCCCACTGGGTTTTCCTTTGCAAGGTTTTAATGAGGCAATCTTAAAGCACTTGGCGATATACAGAATATTGTACTCTTTTTCCTTCGTCATTGATTTTTTTTTCCCACTGGGTTTTTCCATGACAAGGTTTTAACGAGGCATATTCTTTATATGTGGTCATCCAAAGGGGGAGTGTTAGAAACCAAGTTCAAATTGTATTGTATGACCACATTTAGCCATCAATGGTAATCTTAGGTACACCTACCCCCAATAGTGATTTTAGGTACACCTAACCTCCTTTGTACTCTTTACCATTGGATTGATGACAAGTGTAACAATCCTAACCATCCTTTGTACCAAGAGATCCCTATAAATAGAGGGAGTCCTCATTTGTGTAAGGCACCAAGAAATAAGAGAAAACAAAGTTTTTTAAGCATTTCTCATATTCAAGATCTCTCTCTTTTGATCTCTCTCTTTTCATTAGTTTTATAACAAGTTTAAACTAATTATAAAAGTAAAAGAAGGCTTTAGGGGTGATTTTCCCGCGCCCTGTGTTTAATGCGTGCTGTTGTGCATTTCTCATAACTTGCAGAACTGAGAAAAACAAAAGCAAGTGTGGGGACACCCAGAAAGTCCAAAACTACTGCACCAAATACCCTTTTGCACTCGCCGCTCGCAAAGTCACAGTTGCAAGATCCTCCCACCTCCATCACCAACCCCAACCACTCTCTCCGGGAACCGAGCCAGAAAACCCCAACCCACAACGCATTTTCTTCTTTTTTGTAGTTTCCAGGATCTGTGTAGTGGGGTTTCCCCACTCTGTATTTCCCAATGCATGTATCTTTCTGGCGTTCCCAACCCAACAACATGTTCTGTTTCTTTAAACTTCTCCTCCTCCTCCTTATCTTCTTGATCTCTTTCTTGGGTGCCCATTGCTCCAGCCGTGGCGGCCGCATTTTCAGCTTCAAGATGCATCACCGCTTCTCTGATCCGGTCAAGAAGTTTTCCGAGACCGGCGGATCAAGGCTCTCTCCGGCCCCCGCGAAGGGCAGTATCGAGTACTACGCTGATCTCGCCGACCGTGATCGCATCCTCCGCGGCCGCAAGCTCTCTGAACTCCACGAGCCGCTTGCATTCTCCGACGGCAACTCCACCCTCCGTATCAGCTCCCTGGGATTGTATGGTCCTATGCCTGTTGTGCTGTAATATGTAATTTCTTAGTTGATCTTTTGTGATCTTTTACCTCTCGTTTCTTTCGGGTTTTGTGGAGGTTTCGTTCAGTTTGCATTACACGACGGTGCAGTTAGGGACGCCCGGAGTGAAGTTTATGGTAGCGCTGGACACTGGGAGTGACCTGTTTTGGGTTCCCTGTGATTGCAGCAGATGTGCCCCTACAGAGGGCACGGTTTATGCTTCTGTATGTTCTCGTTCTCTCATGTTGAAGCCCTGAGAATAGCCGTTTTTTTTTTTTTTTTGATGGGGAGGGGCAATAAATTATTTGATTCCTTGGAGAAGTCTAGAGATTTCTTTAGTATTTGGGGGTCTGATTTGATTCTTGACTAAGCGATAAGCCTTTGTGCGCACCCATGAGTGTAGGGTGGAGAATACTAGATTAGGTAATATCTACTTTTTGCTTTCAAAACATTGTTGAAGGCACATTGAAAAAAGTTCAGAAAAAAATTCATCTTTTCTTTTATTTTTTCACTTGTTAAAAAAAAGAAGATTCTCCCTTCTGTTTTCTTTTCATGAATGCTTTTTTGCTTCTCTTCCATTGATTTTCAATGAAAGCAAGTTACTCTACAGGACTTTGAGCTTAATATATACAATCCTAAAGGGTCGTCAACGAGCAGAAATGTTACTTGCAACAACAGTCTGTGTGCACGCCGTAGTCGATGCATTGGAACATTCGACAATTGCCCTTACATGGTCTCTTATGTCTCAGCTGAAACGTCTACATCTGGGATATTGGTAGAGGATGTTCTGCACTTAACAACAGAAGATAGTTATCAGGAACTTGTTGAGGCAAACATCACATTTGGGTGAGTTCTGTGATTAGCTCAACTTATCTGAATCCCTATTCCGGCACCATTATTTTGATCAGTGCTTATTGGAATGTTCTTCTTTTCCCATTTCTTATTCCCCCATATCTCCCTCCCGCACACCTATTCAGAGATTAAGATACAACATGAATTGTACAGCTGTGGGCAGGTTCAAAGTGGTTCATTTTTGGATGTTGCAGCTCCCAATGGTTTGTTTGGGCTTGGCATGGAGAAGATATCAGTTCCTAGCATTTTATCTAGCGAAGGTTTTACAGCAAATTCTTTCTCCATGTGCTTCGGACATGATGGAATTGGAAGGATCAGTTTTGGAGACAAGGGTAGTCCTGATCAAGAAGAGACCCCTTTTAATCTGAACCCATCACGGTAAGTGGTAATTTCTTGTTACTTTGTGCCAATTGTTAATCAATCTAGATTGATTATGTTCTCTCTGATACAGGGTTTTTATCTAGGTCTTTTTGTCTTTTATTGCAGCCCAAACTATAATATTAGTGTTACTCAAATTCGAGTTGGCACAACTCTAATTGATGTGGATTTCACTGCTCTTTTTGATTCTGGGACCTCTTTTACATACTTGGTTGAGCCAACCTATGCCAGGCTTGCAGAGAGTGTAAGCATGTAAAATGATTAAATTTATTTTACTTGCTTTTTATACATTATATATGTGTTGAGTGCTGGAACTTAGAAGTTTTATATTCTTTGCCAGTTCCATTCACAGGCACACGATAAGCGGCATCGACCAGATTCAAGGATACCTTTTGAATATTGTTATGATATGAGGTTCCATTTAGTTATATCCATACTTCAGTTTTGGTTTCTACCCTCCATATCTAAAGCTTTTCTTTATTGTGGGCAGTCCTAGTGCCAATGCTAGTTTGATACCTAGCATGAGTTTAACTATGAAAGGTGGAAGTCAATTTGCCATCCATGAGCCCATAATAGTCATCTCCAGTCAGGTACTGTTTTGGTTTAGCTTTTGTTTTAGTACTTCAGTACTATTATATTTTTGTTTATCTATACCTAATACAAAATATCTTTCCTCCTATTGATATGCAGACTGAACTTGTTTATTGCCTTGCTGTTGTCAAGAGCAGAGAACTGAATATAATTGGACGTAAGTCTTTGATATTGCATTTGACAAATTCTCACAATGAATTGGGTGCACATGTTATATTGCTGCATGTAACTCAAATACAAACCTGGGCGAGGTTAGTGTCTGGGAGTTCTTGTAGTACTGAAAATTTAACTGACCAAATAACAGGCATATACAGGGTTTATTTTTTGCATAGTACCCCGTGCTAATTATTGATGAGAGGTCCATGTTGGGTTTCCCAATGAAACTAGCTAGAATCTTGATCTCAATTAGGATCAGTAGTATGCTTCCTTTTGTTTATCTATTTCTCTATGAACTCTGCTTACTTATAATTCAGTAATTTCCTCTATATGCAGAAAACTTAATGACTGGTTACCGTGTTGTATTTGACCGAGAAAAATTTGTCTTGGGCTGGAAGAAGTTTGATTGTAAGTGTTGCTCTCACGTATGCTTATATTGTTCTTTCAGGTTTTGATCTATAACCTTCTCAGCCACCCTTTGGGCCCTTATGCAGGTTATGACAAAGAAGATCACAATATATCTCCAACAAAGCCTCACGGTACCACTGTGCCTCCAGCTGTTGCCGTTGGACTGGGTAACACCTCTACTCCAGAGTCTACAAAAGAGACCGGGAATAGTTCCCATGGTTCGGCTGCATGGCCATTGTTCTGTAGTCATACTTCTCTGACTTACTTCAGATTTCTCATTATATTGTTTCTGCTGTTGTAGCTTTTCTATGATCATTTTTTTTATACCAATTTTAGTTTCTCGACCATAGTAAGATTCAGGTCATATCCTTGTATCATTTGTTGATATAATTCACCCCTTTAAGATTTCCCTTTTACTCCATACTTGGGTTCCCATTACATTTGTTCTTTTGCTCATGGTATGCCAGAATATCTCTATCCTGTCTGGTGTCTGCGGAAGTGGACCGTTGCCATTTCTGCCCTACAAGTATTTTCCCAATTGTTATCATTATCATATGACTTTCATCGTCTAATCATCAGATGATGGACTCGTATGCCTTATGTTCCTATTAAAACTTCTTCCCTTCCTTCAAAAAAGCAGATACAGATGTTTCAGTGGCCATTTACTCTCCGTCTAATGCACTTTATTTCAGTGACTGATTATCCTTGTGCAGTTAGATGTCCAGAGAATTCAAAAAAATTGTGCCATTTTGTCAAAATTGTTTTTCTTTTTCTTCGTATTGTGATTTGGATTTGATATTTGCTCCTTAAATTTCTGCCGACTGCCGGCTATTCGCCGTAGATTGTCATCAAACATATTCAACTCTTGAAAGTCTGTAAAATTAGCGCCAATTTCGGTCAAGTAAACCCTCACACGTTAAGGGACCATCATTATCATTAGGTAGTGGGAGGGCCGCAGTTTTGGACCTCTCTTTAAGCTAAAGTAGAGTTTTTGAAAACCCAAGCTCGGCTTTAGCCTTAAGAATTTTTTGAGTAGTATAAATCCATAATTAATGTTATAGACTGGAACTTGAGGGTCTCAATCGTGAGCGTGGAAAGAGAAATGTTATTTGCAGTTATGGAATGTGTAAATATTATGTAAATTTTTTTTTAAAAAAGTAAATAAATACGATATTTACATAATAAAAATTAATTTTTTTAATAATAAAATTTTTTTTTTCAAAACAATTACAGGATGTTTACGCGATGTTTACGCACTCAACAATTATATAAGAAAATACTATTTATTACTGTCCCAATAAATTAGTACGACCCACTTTTTGTATCCTTCTCACTTGGCCGTGTTTGGTTATTAAAAAATTTCATCTTATCTTATTTCATTTTATTATTATAAATTTTATAAATTTTCATATAAAATATAATAAATAATTCAATTTTTTAAATTTCAAAACAAAACTAACATTAAAAAATTATATTATAATAATATTTTATTTAATTTTTAATAAAACATCTCGTTTTATCTATAACCTAACTGGCCATTTTCCTTCGAGAACGTATGAAAGATCATTTTCTTGGTGTATGTCGTTACAATTACTACACTTAGTGGCTAGTATTTTCTTTAACATTCATCTTGATCTAGTGCCCCTTTTGGGTCAAAGCGTAGGACTAGGACATGTCTTCGAGGCTTCTTGCACTCATGCACGGAGGAGAAACGAGACTTGAAAGCTTCTTGGGAATTCTGTACCGTACATCTTTTAGATTCTATTTTCTTTAAACATTATTTATTTCCTTGAAACATATCTGATATGTGATAACAGTATGCAAAATATTTTCTATAAAACTGCCTTTTAATAATAATTATAATTTTATGGTGACCTTTTTGAGCTTTAAAAGTGGAAGCATATAAGAAAAATAAAAATTTTATATGTAATTATTTTTATATTTTTTTTTACATATTTTATTGATAGATTGACTGTATTATTTTTTTAATATAAAATAAAACTTCATTTGACAAGTCATCATGGCATAATTAAATATTAATTACGCCAATACTACTTAAATTGAAGTGGTTGGAACTAAGGTCGGTCCAGCTCCAGCCCTGTCGCCGTATAAACAGTGGGTGTTTGACACGTGGTGGCCCGCGTTCTATTTCTTCCTTTTCAATTTTACGTTGATTTTTCCAGCGAATGAACGTCAACCCGCTTTGCCAACTACCTCCAACGATTCTGTCCGGTTTTACATTTTATTTTTCAATAATGCTAAAGCCACCGTTGAAATGTCATCAGTATGCTGATGGATTATTATTTTTATTAATTAATTAAGAATTTTTTAATAATATTTTAAATATTTTTCTTTTTAAATTTGTTCAAATCCTGAAGAGTAGCTCAGTTGGTCAGGTCTTGAGTTTGTTTCCTAATGGTCACCAGTTTGAGTTTTCTCAAGATCACTAGAGGTTTACCTAGTCGTTAACTTTAAGGTTTCATAAAATTAGTTGAGGTGCACGTAAATTGACCTGAACATCCACGGAACTGTTTGGTAGCATTAAGTAATAGTCATTTTCTTAATTATTAAGTAAATAAAAAATTTTAAAAGATTACAAAATAAAAAGAATAGTAAAATTATGGTAAAAGGGTAGTAAACATATCATTATTCATTTATATATATGCCCCGCCAGGTATTACATATTTTCAGATTGGTCCAACTTTCTCGCAAATGTTTTCAAATTTTTTGAAATATAATGCTGTAATACATGTATAAGCAAGCCATATTAATTTATAAATGTGTTTTTAAATGATGGAGAAATACGATACGACAATAGAAGAAGAGAAATTCGAGGGAAGGGGGACCGTCAACAGACAGGAATAAGAAGGTACCCTGTACTTCTTTATTATAAATGATGTTTTCAGATCACCCGCGGTTTTGTCTTCGCACACCACAGCTAGAGAGCGACCTTTTACTTTAGGACCATTCATCCACCAAATATATAGTTAGGATTAGGACCTCTCTCTCGCTCTCTCTCTCTCTCTCCACCTTCCTCTGTGTGTCTGTGAGAGTGCTTTGTATTCTTCTTCCGGGCAAGAAGTGGGAACGCGTCAACTTCCTCAGTTACTTGCCAGTCTATAATACCTTCACATTGGTTCATACTATGTCTGCCTAAAATTCACTTTTCCTTATAATATATCTATATATATATATATAGGGAGAGAGAGAGAGAACTCTGATATTACACACTCTGCAACAACGACAACCACCACCTCAACCTCAAAGCCATGGCTTGGCCTCCTTTTACTTCTACCACTTTATGGGTACTGTGCGTTTTGTTTTTGGGTTTGGGTTCCCGGATCTGTTACGGGTTCGGGCCCACGTTCGGTTTTGACTTTCACCACCGGTTCTCCGATCCAGTTAAGGGAATTCTCGGCGTCCATGACCTCCCGGTGAAGGGAAGCGTGGACTACTACGTCTCCATGGCCCACCGTGACCACTTAATTCGCGTCCGTCACCTCGCTGTCATCGACGGCCAGTCCTCGCCGCTCACTTTTGCCAATGGAAACGACACGGTTTTGATCAGCTCTTTGGGCTTGTACGATCCTTAAGCCATTCCTTATGTATATATTATTAGTATTTATTTTGTTTGCTGGAATTTTAGTGACCTTTTGAAGAATTTGGATTATGATTGTTTGGTTGCTGAGAAAGTGGAGAAAAGAAGAGATAGGAGTTTTATGTTTGCTGTTGCTGGATGCTAACGGGTCTTTTAACTTGTTAGACGAACCCAATAACTTAGTTGCTACTACTTGACGTGGATTTTACTTCTATTAACCTCAAAATCCAATAATTATAGCCTTTTCTTTTCTTTTGGTAAGTATTAACTCAACTGGATTTTAGATGGGAAGGAACTGTTTGGTAGCTTTTTTTTTGTTTTTTGTTTTTTTTTTTTCACTTCGATTTTCTTGCGTTTCTATATAATTTATTATCGGAGACGGAAAATAAGTTCTTAGAGCGTATCTTTATATGTGAAAATTATGGATATTTTTGGTTTGAGATTTCCCTTAATTTTCTTGCTGATCAAACAAGGAATGAAGGTATTTACTGTCTTCTCCAGTTCTCCCAGACACTTCTCTACTAACCAACCATTTATCTCAATGTTCTTCTTGGTGTTTCAGTTTGCATTATGCCAATGTATCTGTAGGGACACCAAGTATGTCATTTCTTGTGGCATTAGACACTGGCAGTGATTTGTTCTGGCTACCATGCGAGTGTAAGAAAGACAGTTGCATTAATGGCTTGAAGTCATCATCATCTGGAAAGGTATGAAGTGCTGCATGTACTTAGAAAAAAAAACTTACAAATTGATGTGGCTTGATGTGAGATGTTAGATCTACTTTACAATAAAAAGAATTTTGTAATCTAACTTACCACGTTAAGCCACATCACTTTATAAGTTCAGTTTTGTAGGATTCTTTGAAGACTAAGCATGTCTCATGTTATTTACTTCTAACTTTTTTTATTTATTTGCTCGGAATCATGAATCTGTTAAATATATTGTTTCAACTGCTATCTGGAGTTATTTATATTTATCTTTTTCTTCTCAAAATTATACTGAGTCTAAAATTCGTGTGTTTTTATTTACTTCTATTTTGCTTAGTTATGTGTCAGTCTGGTATAGCATTCATGCTTAAAACTCATATTGACTTTCGTGCCGCTACTGTTTGGGGTCTTCATAATCATGCATCTTTGTGAAAGGAGAGCATTTGGATGAAGGGAAAATTAACTCTAAATTTCCAAATCATTAATGACTACATGTGAAATTATTTAGTCTTTACTCAATCTATATCGAGTTTTCTTTGCCATACCCAGAAAATCTATTTATGCGGGGTCTATATTAAAAGCTTTTATTGTTCATTAACATCTGGATAAGTCAGTTAAGTGCATATTGGCTAAAATCTTATGATCTAACCTACACAGCCTTAGATTTATGTTGGACTTGTGTTTGTCATGTATTTGGTTGTTTTGGTGGATTGCTGGTGAAAAAAGCTTTCAGGTCCTGAATTCTTTGATAATTACTTAATTTTTTTTATCAAGCAGGAAATAAAACTAAACATCTACAGCCCTAATACTTCATCAACAAGCACAAAGGTTTCCTGCAACAGCACCTTTTGCGAACAAAGGCAATGCTCATCAGCAAATAGTAACTGTCCTTATGAAGTTGTGTATCTTTCTAGTAACACCTCATCTATGGGCGTCTTGGTAGAGGATGTTTTGCACTTAGTTACAGATGATGATCAAACAAAAGTTGTTAATGCTCAGATTACTTTTGGGTATGTTTCTTCATTACCTTGTGACCAATAATATTGGGGGGAAATATTTGGAAAATCTGGTTTTTGTAATATCAAAAACCTTTTCTGTACCAGGTACAGATGGCAAGCTTCTGAAATCAATATGATACTGGTGTTATATCATTAGTGATATCAATTTTTAAAATGGGATTATAATTAATTTTCTGATAAAATGATAAAGTATGGAGAATGTGATATTTTGACAAATGAAGATCACATGGGTAATAGATCTAGAGTTTGGAATGGCTTTTTCTCCTCAAGTAGGAATGATTCTGTCAGGAGTGAAGAAGTTGTATTTCTTCGGTCATACAGGAAGGTATCAGAAACCTCAGTGATAAAATCAGAAACATATATGTCCAAGTTTTTAAACAATCATCAACGCTTTTCATCTCCTTCATTGATGGTTAACATAACTTTTTAATTTCTTGAAGTTGCCTCTTGATTTTTACCTAGTATTCAGATCTGTTTGGCAGATTTTTGTTATCTGTCGCCTTTCCAATCTGACCTCTTGCCTTGTTGCAGCTGCGGTCAAATTCAGACTGGCACTTTTTTGTCGGGTGCAGCACCAAATGGTCTGTTCGGGCTTGGCATGGAAGACATATCTGTTCCAAGCATCTTGGCAAGAAATGGACTAGCTTCAAATTCTTTTTCTATGTGTTTTGGAGATGATGGGACTGGGAAAATCAATTTTGGAAATAATGGCAGCTCAGATCAAAGAGAAACTCCATTCAGTGTTAGGCAATCGCAGTAAGTTATTTTTTTAGTTTTTTTTTTCCCTAGGGAATGGGGATGGCGAGATATGAACCCCAGATCTGACCCTTGAAATGCTGGGGTTGAGTCCAATTGGTCCAAAGGCCACTGGCACTTCTTAATATTGCAAATGCTAATGGGAAAGCTTTGTTTAGTTTGGCAAGTAGACTTATATGTGATCTGAATCCCATGCTACTTGTAACCCCTGGGAACATGTTATCAGCCCAACTTATAACATCAGCATCACTCGAATAACTGTGGGAACCAATGCTTCTGAGCTTGAGTTCAGTGCCATATTCGACTCTGGTACATCATTCACACTCCTGGGTGACCCTGCTTATACTTTTATTTCAGAGAGTGTAAGTTCTTTAAATAACGCTTTTCTGTGAGATTAATTATTGGGAAAATTAATTTTATAACGTGATTATCTTTGATTTACTTTGTTAAACAGTTCAATTCCCAAGTCCAAGAAAAGCGGCATTCACCTGATTCTGAGATCCCCTTTGAATATTGTTATGAACTAAGGTGATGTAGTTTGGATGTAACCCCTTTCTATTTCGTATTAATTTTGTCCCTTCAAACCAAGGCGCTGACTTCCTCTTTATATGCAGTGCAAATCAAAACAACTATACAATTCCTGATATGAATCTGACAATGAAAGGTGGAGACCAATATTTTCTCAATGATCCCACTGCAGTGGTCCAAACTCCAGTATGATCTCACTTATAAAACTTTAATTTTCTATTCCTACGCAACTTATGCTAAAGTTTGATGTTATTGTCTCCAGAATGGTGGATATTTGTATTGTCTGGCTCTTCTCAAAAGTGAAGATATAAACATCATTGGACGTGAGTATCAATATCTTAGTTACTTTTCTTTTTTGAGGAGTAAGAATATTTTTGTTTATTTTAAAACTTGTTTGTTTAATGAGGACACATTTTCATGTTTTGTCATTTTGGAATCTTGACCTTGCATATATTTTTTACAAGGCGACTAACGGAGATACCATCTTGTTGTATGATTTAAAGGAGGATCTTATTCCTTCCTTCCTACTTATACCTGGATATTCTTGGCCTGATGTATAACTGAAAGCCATTATGTATCCTCACATATTTGAATTGAAAAATTGCCCCTTACAGCTTGAATTTATTTATATTCATCCAGAAAACTTCATGGTTGGTTATCACCTAGTTTTTGATCGTGAGAAGATGGTATTGGGTTGGAAGAACTCAAACTGTGAGTGAAATTCCGGTTATTTTCCTTTTTTCTCCTCAAAATGCAAATTTTGCTTCCCCTGGTGTGCTCTTTAAGTGGTTATAATGAGGTTTGCTGTCATCAGGCTACAATGATGAGAATTCGAACATTCTGCCTACCACACCTCCTGCTGTTTCCCCTGCCCTTGCCGTCAACCCGGATTTCAAACAAAGCAGTGGTAACACTTCTCCTATACCTGTGGGGAATCATTCACCCAAGTGGAAGTCCTTTACTTGCACACTCACGATTCTTCTTATTTCATATTTAGCTATTGTTTGATCATTCTTTTTATATGCTGAGGTTTTGTTGAACCCCCCCAATACAGAACCATTTAGAGGCATTTCTTTTCCTTTTGGCGCACTAAAAGGATTGGAAGCCTTGTTTATTGGCTTCCTGTTTTTGGTGTTTAGTGGCATTAATTTGAACACTGGATTATATGTAATATAATTTATTTTTTTTGTTATTATTATTATTATAGGCAGAGACAGTAGTTATATTTCGATTTAAATTTTGTGATTTTGCAGCAATGCTATTAATTCCCTCCAGGCTGAAATAATGGATATCTCCTTTATTAGATACTATAAAAGATTTGGAAAAAAATAATAATATTCAGCAAGCTATCTTTCACTCTCATCAATGCAGGCAGAAGGTGCAATTGTAGAAAATGGGATTAATTAGAACTGTTTTCTCATCATTTAAGGGCATGTTTGGATGCTTAAAAATATTTCAAAATTTTGTTAATAGTGGTTAAATGGTTGAGTGAAAATGTTTTTAAAATAAGTATTTGTATGAGTTTTCAAAAATGAATAGATAAAGTTGAAAAAATTTTTAAATAATTTTTATTATGAAGTTTGTAAAAGTTGTATTAATTTTTGTGTTAAGAGTAATTATTAAATATTAATTAGATGAAAAATTTTAAATTTTAAATAAAAAAGCATTTTATGTTTAAATGATGTTTAGGTCAAAATTTTCTTCTTTATTGAGTCAAAACTATAAAATTGTGGTTAGATCCTATACATATAAACACAAATCTCACAATGGCTCACAATGGCCCAAAACACAGTGTGTGGATTTCATAGTTAATGCAACATACACGTCTTATCCTTTGCTTTTGCAGCAGTTCTTTCCTCAGAAACACGAGACACACGTTATCTGCTTCAAATAAAGGGAAACTTTTTAAAAAGTTTGTTGACTCATAGTTAGGGTTAGACTCTGACTCTGATAGAGTCGAAAAGTTCAATTCTGAACTCCAACTCTGGTTAGAAGTGGATTTTGATTCTGAAAACTCCAATTAGAGTTGAAAGTGGAAGTTGGAACTTCGATCGGAATTGGGCTTGCACAAGGCCCATGGGCTGCTGTTTCGGGTTGGGCTGAAAAAAACTAAAAAAAAAAACCTAAATACAAGTTATACACAATTTAAATAAATCAATAGGATCTAAGTCCATAAACTAAAAAATGTATACAATTTACACATTTAAACTCAAAAATAAAAAAGATGATTATTTGAGATTATCAATAATAGAACGAACAAACAATAATAAGGTCACAATATATGATTATTAAAAAATCACCTAAATCCATAATATAAATTAAAAAACGTCATGACGCAAGCAAAAATACCTAATTCCATAGAATCGTAAATATTAAAACACAATCATGCATGCAGCATATCTAAATGCACACTCCTGCAAAGTGCAAACAATAAAACAACATGAGAACATATACTAATGAGTTCTTATTACAGTAGATGGATATTACAAATTGATAACATAGACTTACACCGACACTACCAAAGTGACAACTGAAGTTACAAAGTATCAACGCTAAATTAACAGCTAATCCGTAATCCAACTCCTCCAAATCCATAAAAATTAACAACTCCAACAAAATCCAAATCCATAGTCCCCACCACCATCATGGTCCACTACCAAGCATGAAGTAAGAACTCTAAATCCAAGTATGTTGCATTGTTTTAGAAATCAAACAATTTTAGACATTATACCACTTAAGTAATTTTTTTATTAACAGTAAAGTAAACATAAAAGTTAAAGATTTAAATTCATGATTCACCTACCAAACTCCCTCATGATTCACCTACCAGACTCCCTCCCATAATGCGTTTATCTCAGTCCTCCTCAATTATTGTGAGGTTTNACGAACAAACAATAATAAGGTCACAATATATGATTATTAAAAAATCACCTAAATCCATAATATAAATTAAAAAACGTCATGACGCAAGCAAAAATACCTAATTCCATAGAATCGTAAATATTAAAACACAATCATGCATGCAGCATATCTAAATGCACACTCCTGCAAAGTGCAAACAATAAAACAACATGAGAACATATACTAATGAGTTCTTATTACAGTAGATGGATATTACAAATTGATAACATAGACTTACACCGACACTACCAAAGTGACAACTGAAGTTACAAAGTATCAACGCTAAATTAACAGCTAATCCGTAATCCAACTCCTCCAAATCCATAAAAATTAACAACTCCAACAAAATCCAAATCCATAGTCCCCACCACCATCATGGTCCACTACCAAGCATGAAGTAAGAACTCTAAATCCAAGTATGTTGCATTGTTTTAGAAATCAAACAATTTTAGACATTATACCACTTAAGTAATTTTTTTATTAACAGTAAAGTAAACATAAAAGTTAAAGATTTAAATTCATGATTCACCTACCAAACTCCCTCATGATTCACCTACCAGACTCCCTCCCATAATGCGTTTATCTCAGTCCTCCTCAATTATTGTGAGGTTTGCATATAGATCTACAAAAGTATAAAAATTATAAGTTAAAGAATTAAAATAACAAAATATCTAATTAGTCAATTACAAATGAAGACTAAAAGCCTAAACTTACCTAACTTAAGAGCCTACTTGGGATTATGGTGAGAGATCTAAAAAGTGCGGTAGAATAGTTTAAAGTGCTTAAATGACAAAATTTATCCGTTTGGTATTTCAACAAAAACACTTCAGAAAAAGTAGTCCATATTTTATCGTGTTATGTACATTACAAATTGACCCTCATCGTTTTAACACAATGACAACTTTACCCATCTATATTTTTCATTATTCTCACATAATCTACTCAAGATTTTGCCCATCGATATTTTTCATTCTTCACATATCACTTATGCATCGTTGAAGAGATTTTCTTTTTCATTATAATTATTGAAAAATCTATTAAATTATTTTTGTTATTATTTTATTATAATATTTTATTTTTATCAAGTATATGCCCTTTTATGTCATTTCTATCTCAAAAAGTGATTTTTAATTTGTTTTCAAACAAATCTAATATGTTTAAAAGTGATTTAGACATATGGATCCCAAACAATAAATAGTTTTTTAATAGTAGAGCTTAACATATTAAGCTCTAAGCTATAAGCCTTAAGTTAAAAGCAATATTTTCCACCACAACTCCAAATATGCACTAAGCCTATAGCTCTTGGGCACATCATCAACATTATTTGGTCCAATAGGCTTTGACCTTAGCCAGTTCTATGTGCATATGAAGACCTCCACAACTCTTGGAGCCAATGAACTCTGATAAGTATTCAACACATAATCAGAGGTACTAAATGCCGACTCTAAGGCAATCATAGTGAAGGAATGACAAACATACCTTGGGCTATTCGAGAAAGGACTGGGAAGTTGGTGGAATTAACTTTTCACCAAGTTAAGATATGAGATATGAAATATATCTCTAGGTGCCTCGACATCCTCCAGAAAATATCGTTCAACCTTGGATTTACATTGCATAATATTCATCAATGCTTGGATTTGATATCTTCTCACCAAAGTTGTTGAACTCCTCGAATGTGTGTCATCTACGAAAAATGTTGAGGATGGGAAGGAGAAAAAGAGTTCAGGAGACATAAACTAATAATGGATATAAAGTTAGAGGGGAGAGGATATAATGATGAGGGTGATGATATAAAGCAAGGGAATAGACTAAAAGAGAAAAGTAGGGGTGTAACCAATCAGGTTCAGTTCAGTTTTGGACAAATTTTGAAATCAAATTGGTATATATCAGTTTTAAAAATTTAAGAATAGATAAAGACCAATTCATCACCAAGATTGAAACTTTTAATTTTTATAATTTTAGTCTAGTCCGATTTGGTTTTTACAATTTATCGTTTACACGTGTGACACTACATAAGTTTAATATTATAATTCTTTTAACACCAAACTTAATTGTTAGAATTTAGTATTTATTATTAACAATTACCAATTTATTAGTGTCTAATTATACTAGTATAGTATAAGTAGTATCTAACTTATATAAAGTATAACTTATATAAAATTTTATATTAATTAAATGTTATAAGAATAATATATTTGAATAATAAGATTAAAACTTCATGTTATATTAATTAGCAATTTAGTATATAATATATAATATAATATAATATAAAACATATATAATATAAAAAATTAAAATATATACATATACCGGTTAGGTTCAGTTCAAACCGGTTTGATATCGAACTAATTTTGGACCGGTTAATTCTTAAGAACAGTTATTGGACCAAACTGTTACAAACTAGATTGAACCAATTACGAATCAATTTAATCGATTTTCAAGTTTTTATCACAAATGAATTGGTGACTATTGTTAGTGGTGCAGTAGAACGAGGTGGCGATTGGAGATTCTGCGTGGGGCGGTGTCAACAACCCTAATTAAAGGGTGTTGGGGCACAAAGTAGAAGAGGTGGAAGTTAAAGTGGGAGTTCGAAGCTGTGATAGAAACACTATCATTTGAGAGAAGTATGAAGAAACGATGTTGTCTAAGGAAAGAAAGAAGTGTGGTGTTGTGATTGCTGGACTTAAGCTGTGTTTTGTTATTTTCCTTAAGTTATGTGTTTGAATTGTTTGTCATGCCGCCATTGTTCTTTTATTGTCAACTTAAGGGTTGGTTTGGTTACACAAAACCAAGCTATTTTATTTCATTTCATCTCATATCATATAATCATTACAACTTTCACAAATTTCCACACAAAATATAATAAACAATTCGACTTTTTCAAATCCCAAAACAAAACTAATATTATAACAATATTTTATTCAACTTTCAACAAAATATCTTATCTTGTCCCATCTGAACTATGTAACCAAATAAGGAATATTTTCTTATTTTTGTTACAAGTGAGAATTTCTTGAGGTGTCGTGTGTGGGATATAAAGGAAAGGGAGAGAGAGCAAGAGAGAGAAGATGAGGTATCTAGAATCTTGTATTATAGTGAGAAATTCTTGGAGGAATGTACCTTGAATACCCATTGTAACCCAGTATTGATATGAATCTATGATATTACATTTTCCCAATTTACTCTATTCCATCTAGCAATTTAATTTTGTAGCCTAAGGAATTCTTAACAGGCGAAGATGCAGAGTACCAGTAGGTATCATATGGAAAAGGAGCTTTGTTTTAAGGTGCTGCTACACCCACCGAGGGGAGCCACCAAACATCCAATTTTGGTGGTCAAGCACTGCAATGGGTCCAGCTTGCATCAATCTAATAAAGGGGCATGAATGATAGAATACAAACATTGCAATGGAAAGTTGACAAACTCTTGAAGAAGAGAATATGAAGTGGAAGCAGCGAAAAATACTAAGTTTTTTAATCAATGTACATCTCAAAGGAGGAAGGCAAACCAAATAAGAAGGCTTATTGATGAAAATGGCTAAGAGGTCTCATCACTAGAAGAAATCTGTCAGCAGTTCTAGGGCTTTTTTCAAGAGCTCTTCACATCTTTTGAACCAAACAACATTGAAGAGTGCTTTGCAGCTATAGAAGCTCAAGTTAGTGAAGATATGAATAGGAAGCTGCTTAAACCTTATACTTCCCAGGATGTTGAAGAGCCTTGTTTCAAATGAATGGCCTAAGCTCACCTGGTCCAGATGGCTTTCCAGTAGCCTTCCATCAGTAGCACTGGAGTACAATGGGAGTGCAGGTACGTGAAACAATGTTATTTGTGCTTAATTCTAAAGGTTGTATTGATGACATAAATAACATATTTATTGCTCTTATTCTTAAGAAGAAGTCCCCCACTAAGGTGTCTGATTTCAAGCCTATTTCTCTTTGTAATGTCATATGCAAGCTTATTTCCAAAATTCTATCCAATAAATTGAAGAAGGTCTTACCAATTACCATCTCTCAGAATCAATCAACTTTTGTTCTTGGTAGACTCATTTATGATAATATCATTGTTGCCTTTGAGGCAATGCATACTATGAAGTGCAAAATGGCTGGAAAAGAAGGGTATATGGCTTTGAAGCTTGACATGAGTAAGATGTTTAATATAATTGAATGGAGGTTTCTCTAATCAGTAATGTGCATAATGGGTTTTGATACAAGTTGGGTAGATTTGGTGATGAGCTGTATAGAATCCGTGTCCTATTCTATTTTGGTTAATGGGACCCTTCAAAGATCTTTCAAGCCATAAAGGGATATTAGGCAAGGTGATCATCTATCGCCTTATCTATTTATTTTGTGTGTAGAGGCATTGAGCACAATGATAAGAAAAGTAGAAGATGGAGGATTAATTACTAGGGTTCCTTTTGCAAGAGGAAAAGTTAGACTCTTTCACCTATTTTTTGTTAATGACAACCTTTTGTTTTGCAATGCTAATTCAATTGAGTGGAGCAAACTTTTTAGTATTTTAAAAATTTATGAAGAAGCCTTAGGACAAAGATTGAACCTTGAAAAGACCTCGATCCAGTTCAGTAGAAACACAGCTCAGGAAACTCAAGATCTTATTCTAAGGCTGCGTTTAGATGTTGAGTTGAGTTGAGATGAATTGAGTTATTTATTAATAGTAGTGAGTTAAGAGAGTGAAGTGAGTTTTATGGGGTTTACCTAGGATGAGTTTAGATGTGTTTGGATGTTAAGAGGAGTTTAGAGATATTTACGAGAAGTTGGAAAAGGTTGTGTGTCTCACGTGTAAAGAGGTATTGAGTTGAAAAAGGTTATAGGTTCCACGTGTAAAGAGGTTTTGAGTTGAGATGAGTTTAGTAATTTGAGAGCTGGTGTTTGGATGTTAAACTCATATTAAAATTAGACTGAACTGAGTTGATCTCAGTTGAGTCAAACAATCAAACGGTGCCTTAAAGTATTGATGGTGTGAGATCAACAATGTCATATGAGAAATACCTTAGATTGCCAACAGTGGTGAGAAGAGCACGAGAAAAGTCTTTTAGAAGTATTTTGGACAAAGTGAGAATGAGTATAAGTAGTCATAAGGTGAAAACACTATTTCAAGCTAGAAAGGAAATTTTCATTAAAGTAGTGGTGCAATCTCTCTCAACATATTGCATGAGTGTTTTCAAACTACCCAGCAAACTTTTAAGAAATATTAACAGTGTAATGCATAATTTTTGGTGGAGACAACAAGAGACTGAGAGGAAAATTCACTGGGTCCCATGGAGCACAATGAGGAAGGCTAAATCAGCATGAGGTATAGGGTTTAGAGATTTAGAGAATTTCAATCTTGTTATGCTTGCTAAACAAGGTTGGAGACTGATTCAACACCGTCTATCTCTAGCATCTCAAGTTTTAAAGGCAACATACTTTCAAGGATCTTTGTTTTTGAATGCTAGATTGGGGCAAAAGCCTTATTATATATGGAGGAGCATTCTGGCAACCAAACATTTAATTGAAGTTGAAACCTATTGGAAATTAGGCATAGGTGATAAAGTCAGTATCTAGGATGATAAATGGCTTCCAAAGGTCACACCATCCAATATTCAAAGTCTTGTTTTGATACTGGAAAGTAAGGCTAAACTCTAAAGTCTAGGAGTTGATTGATGAATGTGAAAAAAAATGGAGAACTGAGCTGGTGGAACAAATTTTTGAAAAAGAAGAAGCAGAAATGATAACACAGATTCCTCTTAGTTCCTCCAATAGCCCTAATAAACTAATTTAGAAAGGCACCTCAACTGGTCTTTTCACTGTTAAGAGTGCCTATTATATGCAAAAGGAACTGTGTTTGATTGCAAAGGGCCAGGCCTTGAGCATCAATAGTTTTCAAAGGGTGTGGAAGCTAATTTGGAATTTGATGTCACTCTAGGGGATAAGGTCTTTCTTTGAAGAGCCTGCCTAGAAGTCATACCTACTCAAGCTAATTTGTTTAAGAGGAAAATAGTGGAGCATCCAAAGTGTCCCATCTATTCTAATGAAGAAGAGATATTTGTTAATGAAATATGTGAGTGTGAATCAGTTAAGGATGTTTGGTTTCAGTGCTCAAAAAGGCTAAAACAAGTCATTTCTTTCCCAAAAATCTACTAGAACTAGTAGAGGCAATGTCAAATACTATGGAGACTGAACTAGTGCAAGAGTTTGTAGTGGTAGCAAGAAAGATTTGGTTGAGAAGGAATAAACTTATTTTCAATAAAGAGTTCAACCATCTTAATAGAGTAGTGAGTGCAGCTCTACAAACCTTACAGCTACTGCATGAAGTGGAGGAGCAAAATAATGATATCTTAGAGCCAGGAAGCAGTACTGATACCACATGGGAACCCGCTTCTTTGAATACTGTAAAATAATTTGAGATGCAGCTGTAGATAAGACTCACTCTAGAATTAGTTTAGGGATTGTGGTGAGAGACTATATAGGAAGTGTCATTGCAACTATGAGAAAAAATAAGAGCATTTTCCTAGATGTATTGTTGGTTGAAGCTTATGGAGCATTGCAAGCAACAACTTTTGGCTTGAAATTGGGACTGAAAAAGGTTATAATAAAAGGTGAATCCATTCATATCATTAAGTTTTAAAGAAGAATGATGCTGCTTAGACTAGTACAAGAATGTTTGTGTCTGAAGCAAAGGAGAATCTAAGATATTTTATCAAATGGGAGGCTCTTTATATCATAAGAAATATCAATGTAATAGCAAATGTCTTGATAAAAGATGCTTTATTTATTTTTGATGTAATTGTCCCTACGAAGGAATCTCCTCTGTATATTTCATTTGTTATAAATAACGTGCACAAAAGCTTCTTTTATAAAAAAAAAATAAAAAAATAAAAAATTTTGCCGACCCACCGCCAAAATTGCTAATGCTCTGTCCTGCTCTCTCCCGTACAGTGTGAGAGAAAAGTAGAGCTTGTGAATGCGAGTCCACAAAAAGTGGGATCCGTCTTTCTCACTCAGCGATAGAACGATTTTTGACTCTTGGAGTGCCAATCTCGGTTTTCGTTTCCCCGTTCCACCCCCTACGGCCTTCTCCTCTCTCTCTCTCTCTCTCTCTCTCTCTGTTTCTCTGAGTCTTATCAGAGAGAGTTTTCGTAATATTCTTCTGGCAACAAATGAGAGAGCGTCGAAGTCCTCAGTTACTTCCAAGTTTCCAGTCTATAATAACTTAAATATCTTCACTTTGGCTCCTCCTCTTCATTCTAAATATGTATGTCTAGATTCGCTTTTCCAGCAGTAGCTACAGCATCGACTTCTAAACCATGGCTTGGCCTCCCTTTACTTCTTTTTGTTCATGCTTACTATTCGTTTTCTTTTTCGGTTTGGGGTCCCGGATCTGTTATGGATTCAGGTTCGGCTTCGACATCCACCACAGCTTCTCCGATCCCGTTAAGGGATTTCTCGGCCTCGATGGCCTCCCCGAGAAGGGAAGCTTAGACTACTACGTAGTCATGGCCCACCGTGACCGCTTAATTCGCGCCCGTCACCTCGCCGCCAGCTACGGCCAGTCCTCGCCACTCACTTTCGCCAATGGAAACGACACTTTATTTATCGGCTCTTTGGGATTGTACGATCCTGAACTCCTAATGCGTGTGTATTGCTAGTTCTTAAAAAAAAACTTTTGGGGCCTTTTGAAGAATTTGGATATGATTTCTTGGTTACACTGACCTGATTCGATTTTACAAAACTTCTAAATTCATCTCATTTTACTTAATTATTAGAATTTTTTTAAATTTTCGTATTTTCATGTAAAATAAAATAAATAATTAAATTTTTTCAAATTTTAGAAAAAATAATATTAAAAAAATATTTGAATAATATTTTATTACGAGGCCAAGAAACTGGAGGAGACGAGGAGATTGGGAGTTTTTTCTTCGATGTTGATGGATATGGAAAATGAGTTCTTAAAGTTACGGATTTGTTTGTTTGGTTTGAAATTTCCCTCGATTTTCCTGTTGACGAAACTTGGAATGAAAGTTTTGTGGGATTCTCTTCGTGTCACTTTTCTAATAACTAACCATTGCTTTCTATCTTCGTGGTGTTTCAGTTTGCATTACGCCAATGTTTCTGTGGGGACACCAAGTTTATCCTTTTTGGTGGCATTAGACACAGGCAGTAATTTGTTCTGGCTACCATGCGATTGTAAGAAAGATGGCTGCGTTACTGGCTTGCAGACATCATCTGGAATTGTATGTTGTAATACTTTGAGTTTTTATTTATTTGCTTGGAATCATGATCTGTTATAAATATTGTTTCAACTGCTATCTGGATATGGTTATTATTTATCATAACAATGATTTTTTCTTCAGCCTGTGTGTCAATCTCTTGCTGCAGTCATGCTGACTACCATCATCTGGACTTTCCCGCTACTTTGTTGAATTTACTATAATCATGCACTTTTGTAAAATGAGAGCTTTTGAATGAAGGGGAAAGCAACTCAAATTTCCAAATCATTAACAAATACTTGTGAAACTGTTTTAGGCTTTACTCAATATATGTCAAATTTTCTTTGCCACACCCTGAAAACTCTACCGAACGTATGACTATAGGACAAGCTTTAATCATTCATTAGCTCTATGGTCTTATGTTTTCCACGTATTTGGTTATTTTGTGAATGGGTGGTGATAGAAGCTTTCTTCGAGTCCTGAATTCTTTTATTATTACTCTTTTATCAAGCAGGAAATAAAACTCAACATCTACAGCCCTAATAATTCATCAACAAGTGAAAAATTATCGAGCGGCAGCACCCTGTGCAGACCAAGTGATCAATGGTCTTCAGCAAGTAGTAATTGTGGTTATAAAATTGTGTATCTTTCTAACAATACTTCATCTACTGGGATCTTGGTAGAGGATGTTTTGCGCTTAGTTACAGATGATGATCAATCAAAAGCTGTTGACGCTCGGATTACATTTGGGTACACTATTCTTCCTTCACTTACTACCAAAAACATTGGGGTGGAATATTTGATAACTCTTTGGTTCTTTGTGATATCAAAATAGCTCCCTACATACAGATGAGCAGCTTTTCAAGTGAATATGATGTTAAATCGTCAGTGATATTTAGTTTAGAAACTGGACTATAATCAATTAATTGTCAGTTGAAATGACAAAAAACTGGAGAATGGGAGATGGATTTTTTCTTTTTTTTTTTCCTGATCGGTTGTAGATGGGAGATTTTGAAAATGTAGATCATGTGGGTGATGAACCTAGAGTTGGTGTGGCTTTGTTCTCCTCTAGTAGGAATGATTATCATGGGGTCTCTCAAGTTGTTGTATTGCCATCATTGGGGGCAGTAGGTGATCACCAAATATCTATTTATATAGAAAAAGAGAAGGTGAAAATTTCCCGGGGGGGGGGAGTAGGTGGTCACCAACATATTAGAAACCTCTAGAGGGGTCAGTTATAGTACCAGAAACATGTAAGCCTTAATTTTACGAGATCATCAATTCTTTTTATCTCCTTCATTGATGTGACAGCATTACCCTCTTATTCCTTGAAGTGAGCTCTTGTTTTTTACCTTGTGGTCAGATTTGTTCAGCAAATTTTTGTTTATTTGTGGTCCCCCTTGTCTAATATGTAGTTATTTGCAGTTGTGGTCAAAATCAGACTGGTACTTTTTTGATGGGTGCAGCACCAAACGGTCTGTTTGGGCTTGGCATGCAAGATATATCTGTACCTAGCATCTTAGCAAAAAATAGGCTAGCTTCAAATTCCTTTGCATTGTGTTTTGGACTTGATGGGGTTGGGAGAATCAATTTTGGATTTAATGGCAGCTCAGACCAAAGTGAAACACCATTCAATGTTCGGCAATCACAGTAAGTCTTTTTGTTTTTTAAGTTAATGGGGATGGTGGGATTCAAACCCCATATCTAACCCTTGAAATACCAGGGTCAATGCCGATTGGGAGTTCACTGGCACTTCTTGATTGCAAATAAAAATATGTTTGATCAGAATCGTATGCTACTTGTAATGATTTTTTCCTTTGGGGGCTTCTTGTCAGTCCATCTTATAACATCAGCATCACTCGAATAACTGTGGGAAGCAATTCTTCTGAGCTGGAGTTCAGTGCCATCTTTGACTCTGGTACAGCTTTCACACACCTAAGTGACCCGGCTTATACTTTTATTTCTGAGAGTGTAAGTTCTTTACATAACGCTATTATGTGTTATTTGTTGGGAATTTGTATTTTTTAAGATCTGAGTATCTATGATTTATGTTGCTATTCAGTTCAATTCCAAGGTTCAAGAAAAGCGGCATTCACCTGATTCTGTGATCCCCTTTGAATACTGTTATGAATTGCGGTAATTTATATGAACAAAAACCCTGTTCCTATTTTGTATTGGTTTCACCCTTTCAACTCTGAGGCACTGAATCCACTTTATATGCAGTGCAAACCACAGCAACTTTAAAAAAATCCCTAGTATGAATCTGACAATGAAAGGCGGAGACGACTATTTTGTCAAACATCCAACTGCATTGATCCCAACTCCGGTATGATCTCACTTCTAGAACTTTAATTTCCTTTTCCTAGTTGAGTTATTCTAAAGTTTGATATTATGGTCTCCAGGAGGGTGGATATTTGTATTGTCTGGCTCTTCTCAAAAGTGAAGATATAAACATCATAGGACGTGAGTATCTATTTATCGATAAATTGCTTATTTGTAGACTGTGTTAATGACTACACATTTTTTTTTTTTCTGTCATTTTGGAATTTAGACTTTGTGCATATATCTCTTTAGGTGTTTTAACTACATTGTTGTGGAAATTCTACATATCCTTCTACTCTCTGAAACTCTAGGATAATGAATTCTGAAGTGATCAAAAAGCACAGAAGTACTTGAGCGGTTTATTTTTCTTTAACTATATGAGGGTAGTTGCAGCTTTTGGGTGAGTCAGATAGATCTGCAAAGTCACTCATTCTGTCTACTGTTACTTTAATACATAGAAAACTAGAAATTTAAAAACCATGACTATATTCACCCTCCTGGTCCAGTACTCCCTTCCTTTTTAGACTTGTATTGCCACTGCATGACAGTTAAAAATCATTATTCCTTATACAGCAAGATATTATTAATGTGAATTTGAATTATGGGAGGCTCGTCAACGTAGGCTGTGCAGTCTTTAAACCAGGAGTTAATGTTTGCACAAGAAAAATATATATTTTCTTTCATCATTGCCTCCTTGAACAAGCCTTATGTTCAACGGAAAACGATCATGCATCCTTATGTGTTTGAATTGACAAGTTGCCACTTACGTTGTGAATTTATTTATTTTCATCCAGAAAACTTCATGAGTGGTTATCATATAGTTTTTGATCGTGAGAAGATGATATTAGGTTGGAAGGACTCAAACTGTGAGTGTGGTTCTTTTTTTCTAATGTGCAGATTTCTATTCTCTTGGTGAGTTCTTTTAAGTTGCTATAATGAGACTTGCTGTCCCCAGGTTACAATGATGAGAGTTCTAACACTCTACCCATCAGCCCAGCACCATCTTCTGTGGTTTCCCCTGTTCTTCCTGTTATCCCAGTAACCACGGAAGGCAATGGAAACAATTCTCATACACCTGCGGCAGCACCATCCAGTTATTCACCCAAGTTGAAGTCTTTTATTTACACAGTCACAATTCTTCTTGTTTCTATTTTTGTTATTGTTTGATCACTTTTCTTATTTTGTGAGACTCCCCCAACCCCTGTACTATATAAATATATACATATACTAGTCTTCACTGTATTTCTTTTTTATTTTTTACACTAGGCTATATAAGAATCGGAAGGTCAGTTGGCCTCCTACTTTTTAGTGTTCAGTGGCATTAATTGGAGCATTGGGTTGCAAGTAACATGGTAAAGATATTTGTAATTAGTATAAGCAGAACCAATTCAGGCTGAAATATTGGAAATCTCTGCAGTCCATACTCTCTGATAAACAATAAAACTGCGATGCTGCTCATGTACATTATTTTTCTTGAAATTGTGCGGACGTTTTACTGTTGTGTTGATTATAATATGAAGTTATTGTGGTGTGTAAGAAATATTTTAGTTGATGGTTTTTTGGTGTCAACCTTTCATGTCTAAGATGACCATTTTGTGCCTGTTTGGTATTTTCGTGGAATAGGCACATCTGTTTTAATGTCTTCAGTCTTTTTAATTAGCCTATATTTTGCTCTTGGCCATTGAATGGCGTTTTTGTGCCCATTAGTTGTCATACTCAGTTTGCTGGTGGGCTGTTCAGTCATTTTGTTTGGATTTTAAGATCTTAAGATCAAGTACTGGAAGGATTTCAAGTTACACGGTGGTTACTTTTGGTCATTGAATGACAGGTTTACATTTGGTGTGCCCATGTGTGCTTCAGCTTCTACTCTGCTTTTCTGTCTTTTACTTTTTCAGAAATGATAAGTGCACTGACCCTTGTATGGGCTGATGTGGCAATGCCAAGTGGCACTACCACAGCTGTGTCTGACGTGGCACGCCACATCAGCACTGTCAATGATATGCTAATGTGGCAGTGGCATTGCCATGCTAACCCGTGCACATTGTCTGTGCATGGGTCCATGCCTGTGGCATGACTCCTCTCAAGTTCATTAATATAGCTTCAGATGGTACCTGTTTCTTTTCCTCATAGTAAAATCTGAGATATGCAGGGCTTCCATATCTCATTTGCTCTGAGGATCGCAGCTTCAATGGAGGCTCTCCTCTGCTGACCGCTCAATCAACTGCCGAGATTGAGTTTCTTTTTTCTTTTTCTTTTTTTGTCATTGAAAAAGGAGATGTGCTACATTTTCAGGTAGTCCTGTGAAGCATGCTCCCATTTGGTCCTGTGATTTGCTTTGTGTGGTGGTGGTCATGGACCAAAGTTGAGGAAGCAATTGAACAATCTTGACTAGAAAAGCAGGAAGGTCGGTGTGTTCAAGGTCTAAGGGAAATAATCATCTCAGGTGCATAGTCTTCTCCTGATTTTTTTTTATAATATTTTTTTGTGGGTTCAGTTTTTATAGTTTTGGCTCAAATTTGAGATTACTTTTATTTTATGGTTCTACTTGATTTGTTGTTCAGTTCGTTATCTGTGGTTTTGATGCTTAACCAGTTGTTCCTCCTGCAGGGATTCTCCTCGGCTTCTCTTTGTTGTTCCTCATGTAGAATAAAGAAAAGGTTATTTCTTGCTTTGAGAGAGTACTGAGGGACAGCAAAGAGAGAGGTAGGTTTTCACTCTCTCTCAAATATTTCTCTCTCTAGTCTCAGCATTTAGGCTGTTACAGTATGTGATTGTTATCTTAATTTTTAACATGTGACACACTTCATCCTCAGAGGATGAATTTGGATGAATAGCAATGATGGAAAATTCTGTGGAAAAACTACATCAGATCCATAATTTACCGCAAGAGGTAAATGCTTCTGTTATGTACTCCAATCTAGAATTTATAACATTGGTATTAGGGCCTCAGTAAGTTGGTCTCGATTTTGATTTTTGATACGAGGTTTATGGTAATTCATTTTTTTTTTTTTTGTTTCATCTTCCCGAATCGACATGGATGCAAGAGGATCACCCATACTATGGGGCCTAAGTGACCTGCCATGGCACCGTGAGCACCATCGGGGTGCAGCGCTACCCATGGTGCTACATCAAAGATGACGTTGTGTGCACACACACTAAGTAGTTCACCATTCATGGTGTTGCATGCACTGAATGGGTGTAGTGCGGCCACAATGGTGCTTGCAGCAACTAGGGGTGAAGCATCCATGGCCTTAATGTTCAGGTGACCAATATATGGAACGAGAGTCAAGTCAAAGATGCCTGATAGATTTTGTCCATACACAACCTCAAATGAGCTCAACTGTGTAGTCCTGTTCTTGGATCGGTTGTAAGCAAACTCTGCTTGATATAAGATGAGGTCTTGCTGTTTTGGCTTAGTATCGGCCAAGCTCGTCAAAAGGTTGCCCAAACTACGATTCACCACCTTAGTCTATCCATCTGTTTGGGAATGGTAGGCACTACTAAAGTGCAGTTTCGTCCCCATTTTCTCCCACAAATTCTTTTAGAAATTACTCATAAACTTTGTATCCCAGTCGAAGGTGATGGATTGAGGAATGCCATGTAGGCGAATAATCTCTTTGAAGTAAAGATGGGCGATATGTGTGGCGTCCATAGTCTTTTTGCAAGCTACAAAATGGGCTATTTTGGAAAAAGATTGAATCCATGGCTTGTTGGGTTCATGGCAAATCCAAGACAAAATCCATGTAGACATCAAGCCATTGGCCTTCGGGTACAAGTAATGGAGTGTAAAGCCTAGCATTAGTGAAGGTCCCCTTCACTCTTTGGAAAACAAAACATCTCACCATGAAATGTGCAGTGTCATTGGTTAATTTGGGCCAATAATAATCTGCGTTGGATAATCTTGAAGGCATGACAATCAACTCGTATAGACCATGTTGTGTTTTGAACGTTGTCTTCCATTAGTCACTAGGGCGTATCTTGATTTGGTGATACCAGCTCTTAAGGTCAATTTTGGAAAATACTTCAGAGCCTGACAACTAGTCCAACACATCATCTAGGTAGTAAATAAAAAAATTTGTACATCATGTTGATTTTGTTGATGGCTTTGCTATCCACACACGTCACAAACCATTTTTCTTGCTCACTAGGAGGGTAGAGACTGCACACAGGCTCATGCTCTCACAAATATAGCCCCTCTCCAACAACTTCAATACTTGGCGCTGCAACTCCTCGGATTTGTTGGGGCTGAGGCAATATGTTGGTCTGTTGGGTAAGCTGGATCCCGGCACTAAGTCAATTTGATGTTGTATATCTCTCATGGTTGGAAGGCTAGGAGGAAGGTCCTTTGGCATTAGATTTGTAGACTCGTACAGTCTGACGCACTTTTGGTAGTAAATCACGATACCCCTTTACCACTGTCATCACATGGCACTAAGGCGAACACCATGTCCTCTTTCTTCACCTCCTCCCAAAACCTAACCAAAGATAGAAGATTGGTTCCTTATTCAACCTCTGGAGCAAAAAACAACTCTCTCTCTCTACGAGGTGCTAAAACGACATTTTTTCCCTTTAATGCTAAGGGAATAGGTGTTTTGTCCCCATCATGAATGCTCCAATCATAGTGCCAAGGCCAATCTAACAGCTCCAATCATAGTGCCAAGGCCAGCCTAACAGCAAGTGGCAAGCATCTATGAACACCACGTCACACCATGCATTATCAAAATACTTCTAGCCAATTGAAAAAGACCAAACACCGCCGGTCAACTGTGATCTCACTGCCCTTCTTCAACCACGATAGCTTATACGGCTTAAGGTAATAGTCTATTTTGTGTTGGAGCTTCTGAAATGCATCCTTGGCGACCACATTCTCACAACTACCACTATCTATGACCAGTTTCCACACCTCTAAAATAGTGTAGGTAGTGTGAGAAATATTAGTTCTCACCCAGTCTTCTCCCGAATCACCCTTGGGAGTTAATAAATCTTTTCTAACAACAAGGGTCTCTTTATCACCACCATCCTCATCAAAGACAGGTTCTCCAATGTCCTCATCATCCTCCATGTCACCCTCATGAATAAGAAGGTTCCATTTCTTATTGACAGGCTTTTTGCATTCCGTTGTCCTATGACTGGGCTCCCCGCATTTGAAACACCGAATATTAGTGACGTTTGAACTCTGACCTTGAGTTGACTGCAAAGTAAGGCGAGTCTCCTCTAGACAGACCCCCCGTGTGTTTTGGTCACTCCTAGGCCCAGGTGGTGTAGTTTATTGCTTCTCTACGATCAAAGCATGTTGAGAGGCCTCAGAAACAGTCCACAGAGAGTGTAGGTTGAGGGCATCTTGCAAAGGTTGCTGTAAACACCCCAAATACCGTGTCACCATTTGCTCTTCAGTCTTGGAAAGATCATTCCAGGCCACCAACTTATAGAACTCCTTGGTGTAATCATCAACGGATCTCGCTCCTTACCTTAACAAGGAAAGTCATTGAAACAAGGTTTAAGTATTCTTGAAGGGTAAAAATTGACCCTTCATCTTCTCCCAATCGCCAATTTTGGACTTGTCCTGTTGCTCTTGGGATCGCTTCAATTGCTCCCACCAGGCAGACGCTTAACCCTTCTCAACTTGATGGCGACCTGTTTTACCTTCATACAATCTGGGACATCCTTGTAACAAAAAATACACTCCACCTTGTGTAACAAATCGATGAAGCCCTCATTCTGCAGAGTACTAGTAAATTTTTGAAGACAACTTTGAAGCCTAGGTCTCCACCTCGCTCCTTCCTACCACAGTACTCACAAAATGGATCATGATTGTGATACGGTTTCTCGAAACTGGAGTTAGAATACTGACCATACGTCTATCCCTGCAGAGTTTGTTCCTCTATACACTGGGATAATTCTACTATTTGCCTCTGCAAATCTACAATCATTACATCATATACATTATGATCGTGGTGAGGGACTTCCTCAATTAGAACCTACCCACGCTGACCATGACCTCTACCACTAGCCATGAAAACTGATGATAAATCACCTCGGGAAAACATTAAAGCTCTGATGCCAACTTATGTCAGGGCAGAATAAGAACTATATTGAAGGCTAGTTAAGCAACGAAAGCTAGATATTGAGATTGAGAAAAACGTAAATAAAGAGAAACCCTTCAGATAAACTTTGAAATTAGGGTTTCTTTATAAAAATCGAATATATCTTCTGAATTCCACAAGCTGAGCTTAAATAGCTAAGGAAAAAGAGGCAAAATTACAATTAAGACCAAATAATAAAATATGAAATAAAATAAGTATCTCACTAAAATCTAGGTGAATTTTGAAATAAAATCGTTCCTTAAAATAAACATTACCGTAAAAAAAAAATCAAAAATAGAAAAATAACTAAAATCTACAATTCAGAGGGGAAAAATGCTTATTTTGGGGTCAAAATGGGGACCACCAAGCAAAGTTAGGTGACCTTGATGTGCGCGGTGAAGAGAGCTTTTTGAATTAGGGTTATATGCGCGAGTTTGACACTTGTAGCCAAAATTATGGCCAAAATACTCACATGTGTGCAATGTCACTCTTCTGCCTTGCCTAATTGAGGAATGCCAACCTTTGCTCACCAAACCGACGAATCTTCATATTTTTCGATCGGTTTTGCGCTGATCTTCCTTCTCGAGTTAGTGTAGTGCCATTTCGAATTTGTGAACTGAGCATCATCAGGCTCGAATCCCCCTAAGTTCCCAAATCTCTACCAATTATTCCATTTTCTTCTATTCCACTGAGGTGAAACATATACTTGTTCCCCCTTCTCCAAAGAAGTAGGCACAAACTGTACGAACTTCTCCTCTACCACCTCTTAGGAAGCAATTAACAGAAGACTTGTGACCTTATGTTGTGTTGACTTCCTGCTCTAACTTATAGTCACGCCATGATGGTTAAAAATCATTATGCTCGAGCACAACTTTAGTAGTCTCTAATTTGGAGAGATTTTATACAGTATGGTATTATCAATGTGTGGGTTCAAATTACACATTTAATCATACACTAATCTTTGCACAAGAAACAATAAACGTGGTTTCTTCAATCATTATATTATTGAAAAAGTTCGGAACTTTAAATACTCTGTTTCACTTAAAATTGATATACAAAATATGGAGTATTTCAGTCATGGTATTATAAGAAGGATGGCCAAGCCAAAATATTCCATGTGTTGTGTGATTTAAAGGAGGATCTTATTCCTGCTAGGGCTGTGCAAAAATACATCACAACCCGATCCGGCCGATTAATCCGATCCAACCCGTCCGTTAAATTTGGATTTAAGGAAACAACGAGTTCGATCCGCTATTTATCAGGCGAAAGTGCAACCCATCTGCTTTTCATCTTAATTTCAAACCCTAACCCCATTCTTCGTGCAATGCTTCATCTCTTCTCCAACCCACCAAGCAGTCCAGATCCATCCATGGTAAGGAGAGAAAATAAAGTAGATTTTCCACCTAAAGAAACAAAACCCACTCCAGGAAATAAGAAAAGGCTTACACCAGGGCACGCCGAGGGATCCGATTCGAGACTGTCTAACCTAAGGAATTTGGAGCGGTAAATCAGGTCGTAGTAGGAGGAGACGCAAACAAAACTGTGGGAGTGGAAGAGTAGCAAGGAGAGGAGAGCGAGGAACGCGAGGAGAGGAATGCGAGGCAGGGTCCGATGGGACCCATTCAAGAAAAGGAGTTAAAGCCCGGTTCGTGAGTGGGAGTTGCTGCTTGTTGGTCTTAGACTCGTCTGTGGCGCCATCATCGTTGTTTTCGACTTCTTCGTCCCCGTGTGGCGGAGCGGCTCGGCGCAGGGAGAGGTCCAGTGTTTGAGGTTTCTTGAAATTGGAGAGGTGGATTTTTCTGGAGCGTAGAGAGAGAGAGAGAGGGAAAAAAAACAAAAAACAAAAACAAAAACAAAAAACTGACAGCTGAACCCGATCCGAATGGTGCGGGTCGGGTCGGGCCCAAATTTGGCTTGGCTGGATCGGGTTGTAGGCCTAATTCTTGCCACTTGTACCTGGATATTCTTGGCCCGATGCATAACTAAAAGCCATCATGTATCCTCACATTATCACATATTTGAATTGAAAAATTGCCACTTACAGCTTGACTTTATTTATTTTCATCCAGAAAACTTCATGGTTGGTTATCACCTAGTATTTGATCATGAGAAGATGGTATTGGGTTGGAAGGACTCAAATTGTGATTGAAATTCCTATTCCTTCCATTTTTTTCCTCAACATGCAAATTTTGCTTCCCCTGGTGTGCTCTTTAAGTGGTTGCAATGAGGCTTGCTGTCATCAGGCTACAATGATGAGAATTCGAACATTCTGCCTACCACACCATCACACTTTCCTGCTGTTTCTCCTGCTCTTACCGTCAACCTGGAAGCCAAACAAGGCAGTGGTAACAATTCTCCTATACCTATGGCGACTCATTCACCCAAGTGGAAGTCCTTTACTTGCACACTCACGATTCTTCTTGTTTCATATTTAGTTTTTTATTTTTTTAATCATTTCTTTATATCTGATGCTTCTTGACAGGAAAATTCTATATACCATACTATCATCCCACAAAGTAAGATGTGACATATTTATTACCATTAAATGATCATGTATTATATGCTTCTTTATCATTTAATAGTGACGAATGTGCTATATCTTATTTAATAGTATGAAAGTACGATGAGAACGTAGTGTATAGCATTACTTTTGTTGGCTTACTGTTTTCGGTGTTTAGTGTCATTAATTTGGACACTGGATTATAGGCAGAAACAGTTGTAATATTTTGAGTTTAAATTTTGTCATTTTGCAACGTTGCTATTAATTCCATTTTCGCTCAAACATTGGATATCTCCTTTCTTAGCTACTATAAAAAATTTGAAAGAAAATAAAAATATTCAACAACTATCTCTTCTATCAATGCAGGCAGAAGGTGCAATTGTGGAAAATGGGATTTTCTTTTTGTGCATGAATGTATACTTTTATCGTTAATACCCCCCCTTAATTAGAATGGTGTCCCTAACATTAGGTTGTGTTTAGTTGTTGGACTCATTTCAACTAATTTCAACTCAATCATTAATATGATTCATTACTTTTTCAACTTTTTATAAAAAAAAGTTAAAATTCATCTCAACTTACTTAATACATTTAAACACATATTTCAACCTATCTACATTCAAAAACCTACAAAACATTACTATTTATAGATCATTTGAAATTTTCTTAGTATCCAAACGGAGCTAAATTTCTATGTAAATATTTGGATCAATATCCTAATAATTCAATTTGATTTATTTTTTGCGACAAAAAATCACAATTTCTTATATTGCGAGTTTATAGTGGGACATTTTATTCAGTAAGACTATAATATGTTGACCATGATAACTCATCTCAATCACGAAAGTGGTGGCTTCTAATTGACATGCCGACATGCTTGGAGAATATTGAACTTGACCTCGTCAGCATATTATTCCAAAACTCGCATAAGTGGGATAATAATTTTGTTACCATATTTAGGCACAAAAGACCATTTTGAAATTAATTCTATGGAAATTGATTATTCTATAAAACAAAAAGTAGGGCGTAGTACAAAATAAAACGAAAGTGAATTTATTTATTTATTTACAAATATTTTAAGAAGAGAAATGCTTAGTCTAGATATAAATATAAGACAAGAAAATTTATACACTAGCATGATTTAATGTGATTCATTAGATTATAAATTTGTTATTATTATTATTATAAAATAGATATAACATATTACATTTTTTATACAAGGGTGAGGGGTTTTGAACCCAAGTTTTTAATTTGGATAACTGGGTCATATGCCATTAAGCCATTAAATTCTTGACATCTAATATATTACATTAAGTTATATCAACGTGTAAACTTTTTTGTATAAGAGTTGTGGATCTAGCACAACAACAATATGTATAAACACAAATCTCACATGTGACCAATAAAATAGAGGGATCCTGCTACGTCCACCGCTTCCAGTGCCCGCTGGGAGCTACCGTTAAGTATAAGTGAATTTTTATTTTTTTGTTATATTTTTTTAACATTTTGAAATATTTTTGTTTTAAAAAAATTTTACAATATCTTTAAAAAAACATTTTTCTTAATCATGGAGTAAAGAAAAAAAAAAAAAGAATGAGCAGTAGCTCCCAGTGATGGAGCAGTGACCATATCATTTTGCTCAAACAGAGGGACCATAATGTTTGCCTTTCTTCCTATGTCGGCTGACAGTAGACCCTGTCAACCTTTCAATATAGGGTGGCCCTTTGTTGGGAAGGTCGGATGTATAAACTATAAATCCGTCTTTTTTAGTGGATTCACGTTACTTCCCAATAAAATTTTATATAATTTAATTAAAAATGACATTTTTTTTTAAATTTTTCTTAAATTTTATTTATCTTTCAAAAACCTCCTACATCCTATTTCATATCATTTATCTATTCTATTAAAATAATATTTCTCTATTCTTTCATTATTATTATTTTTCTTTCACTTCTATTTACAAACTTAACTACTCAATATTTTTTCTTATGTTTTAAACTATTACTCTAGTGAATATTTTAAACAAAAACTTAAATTATTTTTAAATTTTTGTGAGTTAATATTTTTAAAATTATTTTTTTAATATTTTTGTAATTATTTAAATTATTTTTAAATTATTATTTTAAAATTACCCTCTCTCAAAAAGGGCGCTATGTCCATTGCCAAATATTTTCAAATGTATATGATAAGCCTATTTGCCCTTCATTTTTTATACACTTAAAACATTAAAAAAAAAAAAAACTCACAACATCATTAAAATTTTTTCCTTAATCACTAAAAAAAATCGTCCGTTACTTTTTTAAAAAATTTAAAAAATAAAAAAGAGTAGTAAAATGATAGTAGTAGGGTAGTAAGGCTATCATTATTCATAAAACAAATTGCAGAGATCACTGTATATTGTAGTGACACCCTCTCTCCTTATCTTCCATATTTTTTAGGAGATGCGATCATCTCTTCCATTTTCTAGAGGTTTGAATCGCAAACTTGTCAACATAGAAGGGAATAATATATTAAATGAAATATGTAAAGCAGAGAGAGTGTAACATTATTTGAAAATATGGAAGAGCTAACTGCATATTCAGAAAGTGGATGAGGTAACTTAAAAAATGAAAGAAGTACTCCTAGGTAATCCCAATAGCCATGATAAAAAATTATAAACAACCTTATTTCCAAAATTCTCATTGTTGAAGCAATACTCAATTCATTCAGGGTTTTAACCCTCTCTTGCTCATTGTCCTTGTTTCCCCAACCCTTGAACCACAAACTTCACACAGACTAAATTCGAACCCATAACCAAAAAGCTACATAGTAAGAAATATCCCAAACAAGAGGAATTGCGACATTAAACTAGAAGAAAAAGAACAATAATAAATTACATAAGGTCTATAGAGGGCTATAAATAATATAATTCATTCCTCCATTTCTTTCCTGTTTTGGGACAAGTGCACACCTTCGGAGATTACAAATTGGATGTAGTAAGGGATCTAAGATCACAACGTCGTTGGTGTAATCGAGGTGTCAAATAAGGATTTCAACGAATATTTTAAATCGCTTAGTGGTGACATGGGTGATTGAGGACACGTAAGTCCAAGATGATGAAGTGTATTTTTGGATTTTGGAAAAAAAAAAAGAGTGGAAATTTTATGGATTTGTGATAATCTATAGTACTCATGAGGCTTGAATGGATGGCTTCAAGGAGATTTTGTTTACTATTAGGTGGGGAATAACTGTAGTTAGATAATCAGATTTTGAGAATGAAGGAGGATGTAACACCCCAACTGAAATTACTAAGAATTTAATGAGGATAATTTAATTGGACCTAAATTAGGTTTAATAAGCAATGATGAGTGAGCCCAGAATTAATATTTTATTGTGAAAGGTTTGAAATTTTAGTTTGGCCCATAGGCCCAAATTTTTATAGTTGGCCTGTTAAGATGAAATGTACTAACGTTTTAGAAGATGTGTAGTAACATTCTACTTATTTAATTACCTATCATGAAGAATAACTAAATGAATATTCTATTTCAAAAAAACCAATGAATACTAATTAATTAAATATTAATAACATATTTTCGTTTTTAAATTATAATTTAGTAAAATAATTAGGTATTTATTCAACTCCGTTAAAATAAGTCATGAAAATTTTAATTCTTAAAATAGGTTTAATTTTCTTATGATTAATATAATCATTCAATTTTACAAAAATCTAATAAATACCAATATCGTTTAAATATTCTTAACATATTTCTTTATTTTCAATTTACAACCTTAATTGCATAATTATATCAAAATCTAATATAGTAAGCAGTAGAAATTCATTTCATATAATAGACATTGAACTTAAAATGTTTAAAATAAAAATTAACCACTTGCTATTTACTATTTAAACCCTTAATTATTTTCTGTAGGGAAAAATAAAGTTTCTGTAAAATAAAGGTTATGAGCTTACAATAAGTAAACCAAGCCCTAACTTAAAATAATCCCATAACAGTTAAATTGAGCCCAACAAATGAGTCAAGTCAGTTGGAAAAACACAAATTGAACTTAGGAGTAAGCCCAACTTAAAAGCAAAGCCCACGTGAATCCAAGTCCAGCCTAGCAACAAAAAGCCCATGTGAAAAACCAAAGTTGGCCTAAAACCATCTGCCATGTCTCACAACTAGAGCATAGGCAATGGCCTAAATCTAAAATTTAACTAAACGTGGAAAAAGTCATCTGCATTGGACTTGCTATACATATCAGGTTTGACATTTATGCTACAGTAAGTGTTAGCGCATCTTTAAGTCTGGCGAGGGACTATTCTGAGACCAAACACTTATTTTATTATTTTTGAGACCACCTGTCGCTCATCTTTCGCTTGTTTACATTGTGACTTTCCTACTGTTGGTGGTCTTCGATTGGTGCAGTGCAATGCATGTCATCTTTGTGTTTGTAAAAATGCACCAACGGTTCACTTATTTTAATAAGAACAGAGATGTAAATGCCAGATGGTGTTGCTTGGGTCATGACTTTATTAATTATTTTTTGTTGTTTTTATTGTTCTTGCAATCTTTACACTTAGCTGAAGTTTAAAATATTAAAAAAAAATTATCAAATATTATTAAAATAAATAATATTATATTATTATTTAGAGTTTAAGATAGCTAGTTTAAAGTGGACTAATCTAACTAAAAGTCCATATTACAACCAAAAAATCACATTGGAGTTCCATTTTAGACTTTGGCAATGGTTAGGCCATTGCAGTAATTTAATCTAGATATATATATATATTATATGTCACAAAACAAGTTTGACTACCCATTTGAAAGACATAGAACTCTCTAGAGAAACGAGGAGTCTTGTGACAGAGGGCTCAAGGCTTACCATGGGGGAAAGATACTGCCCGTGAGATGGAGGTAAGGATGACGTGGATGGAGACGAGACTGAGATCCATGGCAGTGAAAGCTTCGGAAGAACACAAGGAAACTTGCTTGCGACGGATCTAATGTTGGTAGAGCTGTGGTGGAGACTCGTTGAATTTTCTTGAATGTGGTGGTGCTCTAAATGTGGTGGTCGACACTTTCTGTGCATGGGGAGTCGACGTGGAGGGGTCGACTGTATGAGCTCTTCAACGGTGGCAACAATTTGACTCTTTAAGGAGCTCTTCAACAATGGCTAGTAGACACAATGGCCTATAACTATGATTGTTGTAGACACAATGGCCTATGACTATGATTGTTATAGGCCGTTTTGAATTTTTGAACATGCTAGTATGAAGCCTAGTAGACTATGATTGTTGTCAAACCTCTATAAGTGGATGACTTTTTGTCAAACCTCTATAACTCCACATTCATCCACTGAAGCCTAGTAGACACAATGGCCAACCTCTATGACCACCAAACCACATCGAAACCAAAAATTGTTGTCACGCCAATGGCTCCCCGCGAATGTGAAGCCTAAACCTGTAGATGGACCACCTCACCATTGTTGTCCCTAGTGCCACCTTATTGGTTGATAATCACAATACTCAACCTCCAAATCATAGCAATGTCTCCCAAACTGAAATAGATCAATGTCGTCCAAATTGAGAGTAAGTCACCGTAGTCCAACCACCTTGAGCCACTAGATACCTGTCACAATCCAATAACCAAGTACATAGGCCATGGGCCATATAATTTCATCAGCAATTTCCTTCATTTTAATTCATCATCTTATTTAGACTATAGTGTAGTAAGTGGGCTTGGACCCATAGTTTTATTTTCTTTTTATGCAATTAGTTTTATAGCTCGGGCCCATGTAGGGGTCATCCTGCTTATGTATGAGACAAGAGCTCTAGGGTTGATCATCATAAACTTAATACAACATATTTTTCAATTTTTCTATTATTCTCTTGGAGGTAAGGTCAACCTTGAATTTGACCAATTTTCTTTTACTTATCTACATTTTCTATTCACCCAAACACTAACTATTAGGTGTGTTACAAAGTGGTATCAAAGAGGCACCAATCTCTGTGCTATAATGGAAGAAATTCTTGTATTTCTCAACAAAATCAAAGATTCAATTGAATGAATTCAAGAAAATCTCGAAATTCTCCATCAAAATGTAATTGATGGTAGGAAGGATTTTGAAGAAAAATTTAGCCATATGTAGCAACAACTTCGTGAGTTGCAAGAAGAAAAAGAACATGCAGCGAAGGTGGAAGAAAAAAAAGGAAAGAGTAGCAACGGATTGCTTGTCCGATTTCCTCTTCAACAAAACTTGTCTCTCTCAGATCTCTATTTTTTCTCTTCCATTATGGATTTCTTCCCCTCAGCTGAATTTGACTCAGCTTGGGGGGCAATTGAAATTTTCCTTTCTCAGGAAACAAATGCAAATAGAGACTCGACACAAAGAGAGGGTGCGTGTCAGTTTAGCCACTGGGAACGATTCCCTTAGCACCATATGGAAGTTTGATTCTGGTGGCCTCTGCTTCTCACCCTCACATTTCTTCTTCTTTAACTTCTCTGTTTGTCTCCGTCACTTTGAATCCAAAATCCAAAAACCAATCTCTATCACAATTCTTCTCTTGTTTGTTCCCTCTTTGCTTCTAGCTCTCCAATCAGAAGCAACCATCCTAGCACTAGGAGTTCTATACTCTAGGAGGACCTACAAGTAGCGGTACCCATAAGCTTGTCGAGTCTTCATCTTGCTTGTTGACCTCATCAAGGTCTTTATAACTGGTAGTAGCAATAGTAATAACCAAGAAATTCCCTTCCACTTGGTGATCTCCATAGTCGACATGCTACAAGGCATCTTCTCGAAGCTTGGAAACCAGAGATACTCGGACATTTCTTCATTTCTACAGACATACTTGGAGCTCATAATCAAGATGTCGGTGGATATATCAAGAAGTGGGGTTGGTTCAAAAAGTCCTAAAACCCAACATTTGATTGGGAGATCATTTGTTGAGGTATTTGAAACTATTGACCAGTAACTTCAAGAATATGAGCAAAAGCTCTTTGCCCCTGCGGGCATGCCTTTGTTTAGCTTTGATTTACCAAAGTATTTGTATGGAGAATCTGATGATGTCATGAGCCTTCTCCTTGATGCCAATGATCTCTTGGTTGTCATGGATAGAAGCGTGGTTGTTCACGGAAGAATAAAAATCTAGTGCTGGGGAAGAATAAATCCATGATGCTTGTAATTGATGGCAGAAGGAAAAATAAAGAAAGTAGGGATACCCATGATGATGTTGTTGGTGCCATGGTGGGTTAGGTGGTTACTGGTGTCATTAAAGGTCCAATTAAATGTCTAGTTGTTAGTGTTGAATGGGTCTATAGACAAAGAGATGCCAAAGCTAGCCTTGTTATTGACCAAAACTCAAGGTTTGCACATATAGTTGATGCACGGGTTGGTTCTCAAATGAACCTATCCTATCCAAATATATACATAAAGTCTAAAGAATATGAGGTACAAGCATGCAATTGATGTTGTGGTATCTGCATATGTGAAAGGAATCATTGAGTATTGGAGCCCTGCTACTCATGAGTTCCTGGAGAAAGAGGCAAGGACAGAATATAGGGCGCCTCAGTTGTTTGCCAAAATGCTTGAAAAAATCTTATGAATGTTTTCCAGCATTCTGGCTCCATTTTCATTAGTTTGGTGTCAAGATTGGAAGCAGAGATTGGGCTATTTTTTCCTTTGATTGTTTTGAGAATTTTTGAAACTGTTGTTTAACCTAACTTTCAGCAGAAGATGATTGTGCTTTAGTTTCTCGAGAAGCTCTAGTTGATTCACAAATCTTGGTGAAAGCTATCATACTTGAGGTAAAAAATAGAGAAAAAGTTACAATTAAAAATATTGGATTTGAAATAAGTAGTACTGGAATGTAGTACCTCTATTTTATGTCTTGTGATCCAGTACTCAAGGGCACAATAATCAAAGGAATGACTGTTTGGAGAGTGTGGTCTGTTGATGGTCAAACTGCTAGGTATACAAAAAAGTTGATCAATGATTATTCCACTTTGACATATGCTCCTATAACGGGAGCTCATTGGCCTATTTTTTCCTTCAAAGTCCTTATAATAATAGCTCATTGGCTCTTTGATAGAGGAAGTGGAAAATAACTTAAGGAAATCGGTGAAGATGCTTGGCGTGTTAAGGTTGCTGCTAGTGCAGCACGTGGAATTGTATATCTCCATGAGGATTGTCATCCTCAAATTATTCAAAGGAATATCAAGTCATCAAATATTCTTTTAGATAACAAATTTAAAGCTTGGGTTTAAGACTTTGGGCTTACCAAATTAGCTCTTGATGTAGACACACATATAAGCACTAGTGTCATGGGAACTTTTGGATACATGGCTCTAGAATACGCAACAAGTGGCAAAATTGATTGAAAAGTTGTGTTTAATCTTTTCGGGTTGTGCTTTTGGAGCTGATTATAGGTTGCAAGCCTGTGGATACCTCTCAGCCATTGGGTGAGGAGAGCCTTCTTGAATGCCCCCCCCCCCATTGCTTTCTCAAGCACTTGAAGATGGTGACTTTGGAGGGTTGGTGGATCTAAGTCTGGAAAAGAACAATGTTGAAAATGAAATGTTTTGGATGATTAAGGCAGCTGTAGCTTGTGAGCGCTATTCAGCTACGAGAAGGCCACGATTGAGTTTGGTGGTGAGAGCTTTAGAGTCTTTGTATGAACTTTCAAATTTTACCAATGGAAAGAAATCTGGCCAAAGTGAACAATTTGATCCGGAACAATATGCACAAATTAGAATGTTTCAAAGGATGGCATTTAGAAGTGAAGAATACAATGTTGAGCTTCCATTTAATCCAATCGGCTCAGAGGTTATGGGAGGAATTGGTGGAACGTGGTGCATCATTTGTGGTTGTGTTCCCAAGAAAACTTTGGTGCATGCATCAACACTCCTTGATGGTGTTGTTATTATGAAACATGGAGTGGCTACTAGTAAAAAGAAAATTCTCATTTTTGACCTTGGTGGTGGGACAATTGTGTGCAAGGATACCCGCACCTTGTGGGCAAGGTGCTTTGATTGAAGATGATTTGTTACAATCCAAGAACAAAGTACATGGGCCATGTGCTAGATAATTTCATTGGTAATTTTTTTCATTTTAATTCAGTATCTATTTTAGACTATAACATAATAAATGGCTTGGACCCATAGTTTTATTTTCTTTTTATGCAATTAGTTTTGTAGCTTGGGCCCATGTAGGGGTCATCCTGCTTATGTACGAGCTAAGGGTTCTAGGGTTGATCATCAGAAGCTTAATACAACATATTTTTCCCTTTCTGTCTTCTTCTCTTGGAGGTAAGGTCAACCTCAAATTTGACCAATTTTCTTGCACTTTCTTATATTCTCTATTCACCCAAACACCAACCATCGGGTGTGTTACAATGCCACCCCATAGTCACAACCAACCCTTCTCTTGGTGAATCTCTATATACCTCCCACAACCTCTTATGTGTGTGTGTGTATCACTCACTCTCTCATTTCAGCGTTCCTCCATCACACACAAAAGAAGTCTGTTAGTCCCCGCCATATCTCAGGCACCCAACGCTATTGCATGCTTCCCTCTCCTTTCGGTTAGCCCTTTGTTTTGCCTTCTCTTAGTAGAGAAACCTTGCTTTAGGTTTAAGTGTTTTATTTTCCAAGTCTGGACACACGGCTTAAGTGTAAAACAAACCATATTACTTTTCCTTTCCCACACTTCACGTAGCCCCTATAAAACATTCACATACAGACTGCAATGACTAAATCACGTTACTTCCCTTACTTGTAAGCCATGGCAGACTACTGGGCTTATTTTACGAACTTGGTTTTCACTCGGATGATAATGTTATGGGCTTATTTTAATATATGTTATTAGTATTAAATTATGATTATAATAATAGTTTGTAAGGATTTGAATTCTAAATATGATTAAGTTTAATTATCCAAACAAATTTCCGTTGTTATTTTGTCAGATTTGATAAATTGTTTTATTATAGTTATAATTAGGAAATAAAGAAATATGAAGAATATTTATATGATATTATAATTTATTAGATTTCTTGTAAAACTGAATAATTACTTAATTATAAGAAAATTTGAACTTAATTTTATGAATTGGGATTGTCACAACTTATTTTAATAGAATAAAGTCTAATTACGCTTCTAAGTTAGAAACTGAAAATAAAAATGTGTTATTAGTATTTAATTAATTATATGATATTAGTTGTTCAAAAAATATTATATGATATTAGTATTCAATCTTTTTTGTATGAAACATAATTTTTATTAAATTAGTCCTCATGGTATGTACGTATAATTAATTAGAATATTATGATACGTTTTTTTTATAGAAACGTTAGTAACATTGGGGTTGTGTGGAAGAGGTTTCATCTCATTTCCAAACATCACATAAATACTTTTTATTTTTAAATGTTCGATCAACTTTCATTTAATCATTACCTAATCTTTACAATTTTTCTAAACTTCCAAATAAAATATAAAAAATACCTCAACTTTTTCAAATCCCAAAACAAATATAATATTTTAACAATATTTTAACTTTATAATATTTTTATTCAACTTTTTTTCTCTCATTTTCTCCAAAATCTAATTAAACATCATAACTCAAATAATTTCACAACTATTTACAAATCGTTTCACTATTATTAACAGATTTTTCATCTCATCTCATTCCCTAAGCATCTTCTTATTATTTCATATAGGTAACGTGCTACGAAATAGGTTTAGGAAGTAGTACAACGAGGTAAGTAACTTGATTCTAAAATTAAGATTAGTACACATAAGCTAGTTAGATTATCATTATAGCCAATTCTTTTATAGCCAATTTTTTATGTACCACGCATGTTATTCATCATAGTACATGATCATGTTAATTCTGCATCATATTTAATTCAACATTTATAATTATGTACGTATTATGTATGTCATACATTTCACATTGCTCTTATGCACGTAAGCTTTCAAGATGAAGTGTAAGATAATATTAGATTAGTTTAATTAGGATGAACATTCAAATGCATGGTACCAATACAATTTATGGGTGGATGTGCAAGCCATAGACCTAATCATGGTCCACCATGCTAGAATACTATTAGCGACTCCCCTTGTAGCTACAAGATGTGGGGCCAAGTGCACAACCTTGTACACATGGTTAAGTGTGTTGGTTAGTAAAATAATTCAAGACAAGTCATGCATGTCATAAGCATATGTATGAATGACCATGATTTTAAATTACATGAAATATTTTATGAACAATCTTATATTTATTATGTTTACGTTATAATAGAATTACTGACTCTTCAATTCATTTTAGTTTTATATCATGTTTTTAAACACCTAGGTGAGGATGATGAGGAGTACAAGCGGACAATGCTTACATGAAGCAGTTTGATTTATTTCCATGCTTCTTATATTAATTAATTTTTATGATAGACATTTTATTCAGTTATTTGAAGACTTTGATTTAATGTTATTTGAGATATGATTTATTTAATAACTCTTTTATAAATTAAATATTTATTTTTTAAAATTATAAAGTCTCTCGCCTGTCTATATTTTTGAAAACACGTGATATCCTTAGCTTATGGGAAGGAAAGAGGTGTTACATTCGGATCTGACTCTAACTTAGTGGGAATTCGAATCTGACTCTAATTTAGTGGGAGTTCAAATCTGAACTCCAACTAGGCCAGAATCCGATCCAACTCCGACTCTACTTAGAAAAGTATAAAAACTTTAGCTTCGAGTCCGATGCTGCGAAGTCAATATTAGAGTCAAATTTTTAAATTTTTGCACAATCCTATCCAAACCGGTAGATTTTTTTACCGAACCTGGCGAATCACATAAATGTTGGTCTTCTTTATTACTATCAATTTATTATTAAGCAAGCTACGAATGAATACCTCTAACATTCTATCACCATGAACAATTATGTAAGATAAGAGTCATTTGACCATACTCTTCAGCCAAAAACTATATCAGCAAGGAAAAAGCTATTATACCCTTAATTTATACCACTCACTTTTTCCTCTCGATGCGGCATCAAAACCACAATGTGCTGCTAGATAGCATATTAAAAAAAAATTTAAAAATACAAATATAAATAAGTAAAAAGGAGAGTTTCGAAATAATGATTTTGGCTGTAAAAATTATTGAGGCACTTTTTCTTACAAATGGCTGGGCAGCAGTCATCAATAGTGCAATAGAACTAGGTGGCGATCGGAGACTCGAAATGGGTGGGAATAATACAAAAAAGGAGATTTGTTTGAATGAAATCGTCGATTTAACATGTTATTTAGAAAAATGATATTTGCAATTATGAAGTAAAGTGAATAAATATTTTATTATTTTTTTAAAAAAATAAAAAAATTCATAAATATTTTATTATTTTTTTTAAAATTATGTATTATTTACCGACTCCATGTAGCATCATCCATCTATCCTCTTGAGAAGAGTAGAGCTTGTGAATGCAACTTTGCTACGTACAAGTAAAGTTGCGTACTAACCTGCTATTAATACTGATTTCTTCATATTCAAAATTTAAATTAATATTGTTTTCAATAAAATCTACTTTTTGACCAATCATATTAGATTGATGCACGTATTAATACACATTATGCTTAAGGGTGTTCAACTGGGTACCGGACCGGGTATACCCAGCCTGGAACCCACGTTTCAAATTCGGGTCGAAACCCGGCCCGGAAATACCAGGTTATGACCCCGGGCCGAAACCCGGCTTAATCCGGGTTTTAGTAACTCGGAAATCCGGGTACCGGGTTGTACCTGAGGTTTTTTTTTTTAAGTCTTTTTTAGAAGCAGATTTTTTTTAAAAATAAAAACCTATATTTATATGAAAATGTTGAAAAGCATAATTCTCTTATATTTATTTGAAAAATTAAAAAAAAGTGTGGAAAATCATACATTTTTATAAAAGACTATTATATAAAAGGATTTTCTAATTCATTAAAAAGCATAATACTAACATTTCCAAAATATTAAAAATATATAAAAATAAAAAACTAAAATGCATGCAATCCATTACATATTACATTATTTTGTTATTTACACATTACATTACAATATAAAATACAAAACTACAAGATTTGAATTACAAAATAATTCCAACAAGTAACAACTTCAAGTAGCAAGTTCGAGTGATCTGTCTTTTGGCCTTAACTGATTTGAATAGTATTCCTCCCCCATGAGTTGGTCTTATAGCTGAAACAATGGACAAGAAAAATGATAACTTGAACAATGGAGAAGGAAAAAAAAAGGACAATCCTAGCAACGCCATTTGTTTCAAGGATCACCTCATTAGTGAAACCATGAGTAGATATATCAAGGCTTTCCAAATAAGAAATCTGCAAGTGCAAGCACAACTATCATAAAATACTTTTACTTGAGGTTCAACCTAGAAACAACAAACAGAAAAAACATTGCAACCAAGACATGTAAAAAGGGGGTTCTATATTAGTGTGAAACTTTCATCGACAAGGCAAACTGTAATGCCTCAGAAACCTAAAAAAAAGGGGGGTTGTGACTTGTAAAAGTACATATTTTAAGAAAGAAGTCAAACCCAATTGAGCAGTATATGAATGCAATTAGAAAATGGTGTCTCAACAAATATCTACAGTAGAATTGAGATTCTAAATCCCCAAACATATATTATATGATGCAGAGGAAACTTGAGCAGGATTTCAAACGATTGAGTGTACCTTTGACCATTAGGTTATACAGAGCATCTTGTGGACTGATATCATAAACAACACCCTTTACTTCATCACACTTGTTCAGTACTATTACTTGAGGGCTGGCCTCCTTTCATTCTTCAATCAGCTTGTCCAAGCATCACAGAGACTGTTGTGAAAACGATGACAATAAAGTGAAAAATATGGAATATGAAAGAGAAAATCACACACGACACACAAATATACGTGGTTCGGAAAATTGCCTACGTCCACGAGAGCTGCAGAGGATTTTATTGTTTGAGGAATCACACTACAATGGAGGGGGGAAATACTGTTCACCAACAGTGTTGTATAGTATGGCCAAATATGTAGAAAACACATATTTATAGTCAAATGGCGGAAAAAGCCCTAGATCTGAAAATATACGATGTTCGCTCGAGCGGCGTGTCGAGCGAACTCCCTTCTGCAATGGCTCGAGCTCAATGTCGAGCGGATATCGAGCGTTCAACTCTGCCTGACTTCGCTCGAGCGGATAATGCCTCCGCTCGAGCGAACTTCCTTTCCTGCAACCGCTCGAGCTCATTGTCGAGCAACTTTCGAGTGTTCGAATCTGCCTAGCTTCGCTCGAGCGGCGGTCTTTGGCCGCTCGAGCGAAGTGGACCAGACTCTACAATACTCAACAATTCTCCCACTTGGAGACTGGTACACTCGCTGCATCGTCCTCTTCCTCAAACGTGATATCCTTCACCTCTGCAACTCACTGCCCCTGTCTTCATGCTAGAAGACCAACTGAAGTTGCGCACAACTTCAGTTTCTCAAGTGTAACACCCTTAGTCAACATATCAGCAGGGTTCTTGCTTCCACAAATTTTCTCAAGTAACAATTGTCCGTCATCTAACAATGATCGTATGAAGTGATACCTGATCTGAATGTGTTTGGTCCTGGAATGAAATGCTGGATTCTTGACAAGGAATATGGCGCTCTGACTATCACTGTAGAGAGTGCCTTTTTGATTCTTCTTACCCAATTTCTCCAAGAAGCCTTGTAGCCATATCATCTCCTTTGCAGCCTCTGACACTGCAATATACTCAGCTTCTGTAGTAAACAAATAAACTGTTTTCTATAAATTAGAATCCCATGACACTGCAGTACCACCAAGAGTATAAACAAAACCCGTGGTACTCTTCCTACTGTCAATGTCTCCAGCTAAATCAGCATCAACATAGCCCTGCACCTTTAAACTCTCTCATGAAAAACGCAAGCAGGTTTCTGAGGAGCCTTTTAGGTACCTCAAAATCCACTTCATTGCTTCCCAATGTTCTTTTCCTGGGTTACTCATGTATCTACTCACAACTCCCACTGCATGGGCAATATCCGGTCTTGTGCAGACCATAGCATACATAAGTGAACCAATAGCTGAGGCGTAAGGAACCTTACTCATGTAGTATTGTTCCTCCTCTGACTCGGGTGATTGATTCTTCCTGAGTCTGAAGTGACTGCCCAAGGGTGTGCCAACTGGTTTGGCCTTGTCCATATTGAACCTGCTGAGTACCTTTTTCACATACTCAGCTTGTGAGAGTCTCAACGTGCCTCTAACTCTATCTCTGACAATCATCATGCCAAGGATTTGCTTTGCAGCTCCCAAATCCTTCATTGCAAAGTGCTCTGACATATGCTTCTTCAGATTATTGATCTCATCAATACTAGCCCTTACAATAAGCATGTCATCAACATACAACAGTAGAATAATATAAGAATTGTCAAAATGCCTGACATAGCAACAATGATCTGCCTGACATCTGATGTACCCTGCACTGTGCATGAAATTATCAAATTTCTTGTACCACTGTCTAGGAGCTTGCTTCAGGCCATACAAGCTCTTCTTTAGTCTGTAAACTGAATCTTCCTTTCCCTGTACTACAAACCCCTCAGGCTGGTGCATGTAGATGTCTTTTTCAAGGTCTCCATGAAGAAAGGCTGTCTTCACATCTAACTGCTCAAGAAATAAATCTTCGGTAGCAACCATAGACAGTACCATCCTGATGGTTGTGATCTTCACCACAGGAGAAAAGATCTCAGAGTAATCAATACCCTGCTTCTGCTGAAAGCCTTTTACAACAAGTCTAGCCTTGTACCTCTTATTGCCATCATGCTCAGTTTTTAACCGGTACACCTACTTGTTGTGTAATGCCTTCTTCCCTGATGGAAGTTCTGTCAACTCCCATGTCTGATTCCCTAGCAGGGAATCCATCTCATCTTTCATGGCCAGCTCCCACTTGCTAGAATTTTCATCTTGCAAGGTTTCTTCATAACTCTGCGGTTCTCCACCATCTGTCAACAAAATGTAGTTCAAGGTTGGTGAGAAACATTGTGAAGGACGTCTAGTCCTAACTGACCTACGAATTGCAGCTGTAGAAGTGGACGGCTCTGAAACTGACTGCGGAATAATAGAAATGGGTGCACTGGACCCACTCTCCTCGTCACTCACATCTCTACACTGCACTGTGACCTCTGGTAGGTCATCAAATCTTACAAACTCGGACTCCTAAGGAGCTACTTCAGAAATTGTACTAGATTTGTCCTTGTAAACAATTTTCTCATTAAAAATCACATTCCTGCTTCTTATGATCTTCCGACCCTGATCATCCCAGAAACGATAGCTAAATGCCTCATCTTCATAGCCAATGAAATAACATTTCTTTGATTTAACTTTAAGTTTACTACGAGCATCATGATTAATAAGAACATAAGAAAGACAACCAAAAGTTTTAAGGTGAGAAAATTTGACCTCTTTCCCGCTTCAAACCTCCTCAGGCAATTCACAATCTAATAAGACGGATGGCCCCCTGTTGATCAAGTAGACGGCAGTGACAATTTTTTGTTGCCTTCGGAAAAAGGAGAAGTCCCACCCCTATTAACATAGGAATTATAACTGGAATGAAAGGTATGATCGATGAATATTGGTATGTATATTCCATAAAAATAAATAAAAATCTTTTATTCTTAATTAACTGTTTCTGATTCATCCGCTCTTTTTTTTTAAAGGAGTCAGTTAATAAAAAAAATTAAGATAAGATATGTAAAACTAAAATAAATATTTTTTATTCTTAATTATTCTAAATCTTTTCCAAATACTTCCAATGCCATAATCTTTTCCCCGACCAATCCACCACTCAATAGGGCTAGCTGCTTTCTTTATCTCGCTTGCCGTTAGTCCGTCTAGCGCCTTTCGGTTGGGGTCTGCCCCGGGGGTTAGACCACTTGGATTATATTTGAAAGTCTCGAAGGCAGTCAACGTGTCAGCCATTCTTCTCCCATTAGACTTGTAAATCCTTTGCTCTTTTTCCTTCTCTCTTCCAGTTCTCGCCCTCTACTTTACTTGACAGGGGCGGAGAATACCACTCTTTCAATAACAAGAACGTGTAGGTGCACTATTACGTGGTGGGGATTGTAACTTTCCATGAATTTCCCATTTATCACTCAACAATGGAACTTTACTTATTTCTTTTTTGGGGGATCTACGAATCAAATGATATTTTTGTTCCAATTTTTGCCTCTTCTTCTCCCTCTGAATTAAACTTTTTCTTGCCATAATGGTTCAGTTCTTCCTAGTAGTATCAATGATACAAGTCGGATCCTAGATGTAGAAATAGAAGAAGGCAGACCCCCTTCTCCATCGAAAGAAATGATATTCTCGAGGATATAACACATAAAATAAAGAATTAACCAAATTTGCCCGATGTAGAGGCAATCAAGAAAGCCGCGTAAGTGAATATATAACCCACAGAAAAGTGGGCTAATCCAACCAATCTTGCTTGCACAATGGAAAGAGCCACTGGTTTATCTCTCCATCGAATCAAATTAGCCAAAGGTGTGCGTTCATGAGCCCACGCTAAAGTTTCAATCAATTCTTGCCAATATCCACGCCAGAAAATTAAGAACATAAATCCAGTAGCCCAAACAAGATGTCCAAATAAGAACATCCACGCCCAGACTGATAAACTATTCATACCAAAAGGGTTATATCCATTAATAAGTTGTGAAGAGTTTAACCATAGATAATCTCTTAACCATCCCATCAAATAAGTGGAAGATTCATTAAACTGTGAAACGTTACCCTGCCATAATATGATGTGCTTCCAATGCTTCTAGCACGCTCATTTATGGTCTTGTTCATACGCTCCGCAACTCCATTTTACTGTGGTGTCCTAGGAATGGTCTTCTCCATTCTGATATCCTGAGCTGCACAGTACTCCTTGAACCCATCATCAATGTACTCACCATCATTGTCAGACCTCAAACATTTCAGTTTTAAGTCTGTCTCTGTCTCAACCATTGCCTTCCAAGTTTTGAACACATTAAATACGTCATATTTATGCTTTAAGAAATAAACCCATACCTTCCTACTATGGTCATTAATGAATGTGACATAGTAACGAGAACCTCCAAGAGATGCCACTGTGGAAGGTCCCCACACATCTGTGTGTACAAGATCTAGTTTTCCTGTCTTTGGCGTTCTGCCACTTTTCAAGAAACTGACCTTCTTCTGTTTCCCCATAATGCAACTCTCACACATACTGAAATCAACTGACTTCAGTTTTGGTAGCTTGCCTCTAGACAGAAGTTCTTTCATACCCTTCTGACTCATATGGCCAAGCCTACAATGCCACAAATCTGCTGTGCTCTCTGCAACGGTAGTAGCAATAGTGTTAATTAAACTGGTAGTCATATATAGTGTACCAGTTTTCTTACCCCGAGCCAGCACCAATGCTCCTTTTGTGACCTTCCAGGTGCTATCTGAGAACACTACTGAATGACCACACTCATCGAGCTGCCCAACAGAAATGAGGTTTTCTTCAACTCAGGAATGTGTCTGACCTTTTGCAAGGTCCATTTGTTCTTGTTAGGGAGTACAATGTCAATGTTTCCCATCCTCACCACGTTCAAAGCCTCTCCATCAGCAAGATACACATTCCTAAAGTCACCTGCAACATAATTTCGCATTAACTCCCGGTGGGAAGATGTATGGAAGGAAGCCCCTGAATCCAGTATCCAGTCATCAACTGGACTATGAACTGCAAGCAATAGTGCATCCTGTACTTCTTCAGTTACAACATTAGCACTATCATTCTCTATCTTCTTAGGATTTTTGCAGTTATTCTTTATGTGGCTAGTTTTGCCACAATTCCAGCAAGTTGCCTGCTGACCAGGCCTTGACTTGCTCTTGCCCTTGTGTTTTGATTTTGATCTTCCTCTGTTTGAGTTCCTATCTTGTGATCTCTCTCGAGAATCAACATTCAGTGTTGAAATCGAACCCGAGGTCTCGCTAGAATCTTTCTTGCGCACCTTTTCAGTCAAAATCAAATCACGAATATCATCATATTTTAGCTTAGATTTACCGGAAGAATTACTAACAGTCATTCTCATGGCTTCCCAGCTATTTGGCAATGAAGCCAACAGTATCAGTGCACGTATCTCATCATCAAATTCAATTTCAACAGACGACAATTGATTTGTGATAGTATTAAAATCATTCAGATGTTGTACAACAGAAATACCATCCGCCATCTTTAAATTGAATAACTTTTTCATCAAATGTACCTTGTTATTTGCTGACGGCTTTTCATACATACCTGACAAAGCCGTCATGAGATCCGCAGTCGTCTTCTCCTTGATGACATTGTGTGCAACGGATCTCGACAGGGTTAATCGAATAACCCCCAGAATCTGTCGATCCAACAAATTCCAATCAGCCTCATCCATCTTTTCCGGTCGCTTTCCCAATAACGGAAGATGAAGTTTCTTCCCATAGAGGTAGTCCTCTATCTGCATCCTCCAGTAACCAAAATCCGTGCCATCAAACTTCTTGATCCCCAATACCTTCACTTCATCTCCAGCCATCGTTTTTTATCAGATCTGAACCTTGGCTCTTGATACCAATTGTTGTGAAAATGATAACAATAAAGTGAAAAATATGGAATATGAAAGAGAAAATCACACACGACACACAGATATACGTGGTTCGGCAAATTTCCTACGTCCACGGGAGATGCAGAGGATTTTATTGCTTGAGGAATCACACTACAATGGAGGGGCGAAATACTATTCACCAATAGTGTTGTACAGTACGGCCAAATATGTAGAAAACACATATTTATAGTCAAACGGCGGAAAAAGCCCTAGATCTGAAAATATACGATGTTCGCTCGAGCGGCGTGTCGAGCGAACTCCCTTCCACAACGGCTTGAGCTCACTGTCGAGCGGACATCGAGCGTTCAACTCTGCCTAACTTCGCTCGAGCGGCTAATGCCTCCGCTTGAGCGAACTTCCTTTCCCGCAACCGCTCGAGCTCACTGTCGAGCAGCCTTCAAGCGTTCTAATCTGCCTAATTTCGCTCGAGCGAAGTGGACCAGACTCCACAATACTCAACAGAGACATGTAAAATCAAACAAAAACCCATGTACTCAAGCAACTATACATGATGACATATAGATGGAAATTTTCATTCACTATTTCTTTCTATATATGGTAAAGATACACAGATCACCATTTTCAGATAGCAAAAATCGCATTATTTCATATTAGATTTAAGTGAGTAAATAAGGACATAAAAGAGCCATTGGTTTTGATAAAATCCACTTGGCATATCAAAATACACAGCACACTGTTTTGAATTCAAGTTCCCATAAAACATTGACATTTGTGCATATCCAAGTATCATCTTAAACCCAACAAAACCAACATCTTCTAATCAGTTATTGGTGTGTTGATTTCATCTAAGGCTACATCTTATATTATGCATATTTTGAGAAAACAGAGCAGCAAACTAATCCAGTTGTATCTAAATCCAAAGTCTTAAAGCTATCGACTCCAAACACCCTCTACATAAGCAGTAACATGACTTGTTTCAAAGGTGACTCTCCATTTAAAGTTTACAAATTATCATAATGTTTTGTCATAAAGATTGCAAAAAACCCATTTTCTCATAGAAAAATAATAATTTTCAATTTATTTAAAATAGATAATATTCATTTACCTATTCTTACAACTAGAAAGGGTCTACTTTCTTTTTATAAGAAAAAATAGGTATTTATAAAATTTGAACAGTCAAAATTAGCCCCAATACAAAAACATTCACATGTAGACACCACCTTCTAAAGAATTATGCAAATAGACATGTATCTAAGTCTTTGATTGTAAGATGTGAACATAAACAACAAATTCATAAATGAAATCACCAGCTCCATCCCATGTGATCTTTAAAGAATATATGAGTCTTCTCTAAAACAATATTTGACCAAAACAGAGCATTTGATAAGTTACTCGAAGCTCCCTACGCACTTTGTCCACTAATTCCTTTAAAAGACGCTATAAACTTTTACCTCTAGTTAATGGTACGCTCAAAAAACATACTCCTCCAAAGATAGAAGAAACAGGGAAAATAATAGTTAGCTCGTGTGGACCTTGATAAGTGTCCTACAGTTGTGGGAAGAATTTTTTCTTGTCTTTGTGAAACCGAGGATAAACCGACAGCCCACCCTCTGTTCAAGTTTAAGATGCATGTCATGCATTTGCCGATTAAATATTTTCCACACTATTTTTAATAATAATAACAACAGTCAATAAATTCATTCACAGAAAACTAAAAAAGAACCACCAAAGAACCCCCAATGAAATCTCTTAATTAACCCAATTGCAAATCATACCAGTGTTACGAAAACCACAAAATAAAACAGCTTTCCAAACAACTGTAGTAGGGTTTATGCCTGTGCCTATCCATCAACAAGGAGGAAGAGAGAATAAATTAAGATCTAAGAGTAGTAGGGTTTCAGCCCTTGTCAGAGGAAGGCTAGGGTTTCGACACTTAATAGTCCAACATCTTCCTTGACTCAAAACTCAAAACTCAAAACCTATCACAAAACTCAAATATATCGTGAAATACCGAAATTTCACTCACCTGGTCGCGGACTGGGACCCTGACAACGCGAGAGAGAAAGACCCAGATGGAGACGACGGAGCAATGGAGTGAATATCAATACATGGTGATGGAGCGAGAGCGACAGAGAGCCAAAAGCAAATAGTAGAGCAGAGGTGAGAGAGTGATTTGCGATGGAGTTTTTTTTTTTTTTTTATTTAGGGGGGGGGGGAAGGGAGGGGGAAAGTGGGGTTGCGGCTAGGGCATTTGGATGCCTGTGTGTTAATAAACTCATTTTGTTAATAAACCCAGGTACCGGATTTTAAAACCGGTATCTATGTGTTTAAACCGCATTCGGGCCGGATGGACCTAGATTTGAATATGAGGGTTTCGGACCGGATGCAAACCGTAACCGGAAACCCGGTTATCCGGATTCCGCTGCAGGCAAGGTAAACCCCGGCATGTTTGAATAGTCCTAATCATGCTTGTAACTAAGTTTTTCCGTCCACAAAAAGTGGGACCCTTCTTCCTCAGTCAGCGAGAGAACGACTTTTAACTCTTGGCGCGTCAACCACGGTCTTCGTTTCCCCAACCCACCCCCTACGTCTCTCGCTCCCTCCGAGCCTTCTCATAGACCAGTTTTCGTAATATTATTTTGGCAACAAGTGAGAGAGCGTCAAAGTTCCACAGCTGCTTCCCAGTTTCCAGTTCTTATGGACATTAAATTTGTTCACTTTGGTTCCTCCTGATCTTTATACTATATATGTATCCAGATTCTCTTTTCCAAAGAGAGACTTCTGCAGCAGCATCAACTACTAAACCATGGCTTGGGCTCCCTTTACATCTCCTTGTTTATGCTTACTATCCATTTTCTTTTTCGGTTTGGGTTCATGGATCTGCTATGGGTTCGGCTTCGGCGACTTTTAACTCTTGGCGCGTCAAACAAGGTCTTCGTTTCCCCAACCCACCCCCTACGTCTCTCGCTCTCTCCGAGTCTTCTCATAGACCAGTTTTCGTAATATTATTCTGGCAACAAGTGAGAGAGCGTCAAAGTTCCGCAGCTGCTTCCCAGTTTCCAGTTCTTATGGACATTAAATATGTTCACTTTGGTTTCTCCCCTTCTTACTATATATGTATCCAGATTCTCTTTTCCAAAGAAAGACTCCTGCGGCAGCATCAACTACTAAACCATGGCTTGGGCTCCCTTTACATCTCCTTGTTTATGCTTACTATCCATTTTCTTTTTCGGTTTGGGTTCACGGTTCTGTTATGGGTTCGGCTTCGGCTTCGACATCCACCACCGCTTCTCCGATCCCGTTAAGGGAGTTCTCGGCCTCGATGACCTCCCCGAGAAGGGAAGCTTAGATTACTACGTTGTCATGGCCCACCGTGACCGCTTAATGCGCGCCCGTCACCTCGCCGCCAGCTACGGCCAGTCCTCGCCACTCACTTTCGCCAATGGAAACGACACTTTCTTTATCGGCTCTTTGGGATTGTACGATCCTTAATGAACTCCTAATGTGTGCGTGTATTATTAGTTTTAGAAAAAGAACTTTAGTGGGCTTTTGAAGAATTTGGATATGATTTCTTGGTTACACTAAGAAACTGGAGGAGAAGAGGAGATAGGGAGTTTTTTGTTCGCCACATTAAGATATTTCTTTTGTGGTTTCTCAGGCGATTTTTTTCTTATTGATTGATGGATATGGAAAATAAATTCTTAAAGCGTAACGCTCGTTGAGAAAGTTGCGGATTTGTTTGTTTGGTTTGAATTTTCTCTCGATTTTCTGGTTGACCAAACAAGGAATGAAAGTTATATGGGATTCTCTTCGTGTCACTTTTTTAATAACTAACCATTGCTTTCTATCTTCATGGTGTTTCAGTTTATATTATGCCAATGTTTCTGTGGGGACACCAAGTTTATCCTTTTTGGTGGCATTAGACACGGGCAGTAATTTGTTCTGGCTACCATGCGATTGTAAGAAAGGTGGCTGCGTTACTGGCTTGCAGACATCATCTGGAGAGGTATGTTGTAATACTCTGAATTTTTATTTATTTGCTTGGAATCATGATCTGTTATAAATATTGTTTCAACTGCTATCTGGATATGATTGTTATTTATCATTACAACGATTTTTTCTTCAGCCTGTGTGTCAATCTCTTGCTGCTGTCATGCTTACAACAATCATCTGGTTATTTTGTGACGATAGGACAAGCTTTGATTATTCATTAGCTCTGTGGTCTTATGTTTCCACCTATTTGGTTATTTTGTAAATAGGTGGTGATAGAAGCTTGCTTGAGTCCTGAATTCTTTTGTAATTACTCTTTTATCAAGCAGGAAATAAAACTCAACATCTACAGCCCTAATAATTCATCAACAAGCGAAAAATTATCCAGCAACAGCACCCTGTGCAGACCAAGTGATCAATGCTCTTCAGCAAGTAGTAATTGTTGTTATAAAACTCTGTATTCTAAGAATACTTCATCTACTGGGATCTTGGTAGAGGATGTTTTGCACTTAGTTACAGATGATGATCAATCAAAAGCTGTTGACGCTCGGATTACATTTGGGTATGCAATTCTTCCTTCACTTACTACCAAAAATATTTTTTAACTCTTTGGTTTTTTGTGATATCAAAATAACTCCCTAAATAGAGACGAGCAGCTTTTCAAATGAATATGATGTTAATCGTCAGTGATATTTAGTTTAGAAACTGGACTATAATCAATTAATTGTCAGTTGAAATGACAAAAAACTGGAGAATGGGAGATTTTATTTTTCCATCGGTTGTAGGATGGGAGATTTTGAAATAGACTTTGGTGTGGTTTTGTTCTCCTCAAGTAGGAATGATTATCACGAGGACTCTCAAGTTGTTGTATTGCCATCATTGGGGGCAGTAGGTGATCAACTAATATCTATTTATATAAGAAAGGAGAAGGTGAAAAATTTCCTTTGGTGGTCAGATTTCTTCAGCAAATTTTTGTTTCTTTCTGGTCCCCCTTGTCTAATGTGTACTTTGCTACAGTTGTGGTCAACTTCAGACTGGTACTTTTTTGATGGGAATAGCACCAAACGGTCTGTTTGGGCTAGGCATGCAAAATATATCCGTACCTAGCATCTTAGCAAAAAATGGGCTAGCTTCAAATTCCTTTGCGTTGTGTTTTGGACTTGATGGGGTTGGGAGAATCAATTTTGGATTTAATGGCAGCTCAGACCAAAGTGAAACACCATTCAACGTTCAGCAATCACAGTAAGTATTTTTTTTTTAATTAATGGGGATGGTGGGATTCAAACCCCGTATCTAACCTTGAAATACCAGGGTCGATGCCGATTGGGCGTTCACTGGTACTTCTTGATATTGCAAATAAATTTATGTTTGATCAGAATCGTATGCTACTTTGTAATGATTTTTCCTTTGGAAACTTCTTGTCAGTCCATCTTATAACATTAGCATCACTCGAATAACTGTGGGAAACAATTCTTCTGAGCTGGAATTCAGTGCCATCTTTGACTCTGGTGCAGCTTTCACACACCTAAGCGACCCGGCTTATGCTTTTATTTCCGACAGTGTAAGTTCTTTACATAACGCTATTCCATGTTACTTTTTTTGGGAATTTGTATTTTATAAGATCTGAATATCTATGATTTATGTTGATATTCAGTTCAATTCCAAGGTCGAAGAAAAGAGGCATGCACCTGATTCCGCGATCCCTTTTGAATACTGTTATGAATTACGGTAATTTATATTAAAGAAAATCCTGTTCCTATTTTGTATTAGTTTCACCCTTTCAACTCTGAGGCACTGAATCCACTTTATATGCAGTGCAAACCAAAGCACCTTTAAAATCCCTAGTATGAATCTGACAATGAAAGGCGGAGACGACTATTTTCTCAAAGATCCAACTGCATTCATTCAAACTCTGGTATGATCTCACTTCTACAACTTTTAATTTCCTTTTCCTAGTTGAGTTATTCTAAGGTTTGATATTATGGTCTTCAGGAAGGTGGAAATTTGTATTGTCTGGCTCTTCTCAAAAGTGAAGATATAAACATCATAGGACGTGAGTATTTATCGATAACTTGCTTATTTGTAGATCAACAAGAGTTTTGTTTGTTTTAAAACCTCTGTGTTAATGACTACACATTTTCATGTTTTCCTGTCATTTTGGAATTTAGACTTTGTGCATATATCTCTTTAGGTTAGGTGATTTAACTACATTGTTGTGGAAATTCTACGTATCCTTCTACTGTCTGAAACTCAAGGATAATGAATTCTGAAGTGATAAAAAAGCACAGAAGTACGTGGGCGGTTTATTTTCCTATAACTATATGAGGGTAGTTGCAGCTTTTGGGTGAGTCAGATAGATCTGCAAAGTCACTCATTGTGTCTACTATTACTTTAATACATAAGACAATTAGAATTTTAAAAACCATGACTATATTCACCCTCCTGGTCCAGTACTCCCTTTTTAGACTTGTATTGCCACTCCATGATTAAAAATCTATACAGCAAGATATCATTAATGTGAGTTTGAATTATGGGAGGCTTGTCAGTGTAGGCTGTGCAGTAAACCAGTAGTTAATGTTTGTACAAGAAAAATATATATTTTCTTTCATCATTGCCTCCTTGAATAAGCCTCATATATAACAGAAAACCATCGTGCATCTTTATGTGTTTGAATTGACTAGTTGCCACTTACGTTGTGAATTTATTTATTTTCATCCAGAAAACTTCATGAGTGGTTATCGTATACTTTTTGATCGGGAGAAGATGATGTTAGGTTGGAAGGACTCAAACTGTGAGTGTTGTTCCTTTTTTCTAATGTGCAGATTTCTATTTTCTTGGTGAGTTCTTTTAAGTTGCTATAATGAGACTTGCTGTCCCCAGGTTACAATGATGAGAGTTCTAACACTGTACCCATCAGCCCATCACCATCTCCTGTGGTTTCCCCTGTTGTTCGATTAACCACAGAAGACATTGGAAACAACTCTCATATGCCCGCAGCAGCACCATCCAGTTATTCACCCAAGTTGAAGTCTTTTAGTTACACAGTCACAGTGCTTCTTGTTTCTTTTTTTGCTATTGTTTGATCACCCGAGTTGGAAGAATCGTTTTATTTTTTATTTTTTGTCACACTATAGGCTATAGGAATCGGAAGGTCAGTTGGGCTCCTACTTTTTAGTGTTCTGTAGCATTAATTTGAGCATTGGATTCCAAGTAACATAAGAAACATATTTATAATTAGTATAAGCAGAAACCAATTCAGGCTGAAATATTGGAATTGTCCGCAGTCTATATACTCTATGATAAACAATAAAACTGCGATGCTGCTCGTTCACATTGTTTTTCTTGTAATGCTGCTTAGTCATTTTAATTAGCCTATATTTTGCTTTCGGCCATTAAATGGCGTTTTGGCGCCCATTAGTTGTCATGCCCAATATTTGTGCTTCAGCTGCTACTCTGCTTTTCTGTCATTTACTTTTTTAGAAATGATATGTGCACGGACCCTTGCACGGGCTGATGTGGCAATGCCCAAATGGCACTACCATGGCTATGTCTGATGTGGCATGCCACATCAGCACTGACAATGATACTTGAATGTGGCAGTGGCATTGCCATGCCAGCCCGTGCACATTGTCAGTGCATGGATCCATGCCTGTTGCACGACTCCTCTTAGGTTCATTAATATAGCTTCAGATGGTACCTGTTTCTTTTCCTCATATTAGAATCTGACAATGCAGAACACCAAGGGGTTGGCTCAAGTGGTTGGCTCAAGTGGTGAAGGCATTGATCTTCGGATATTACTTTCCTCAAGGTTCAATATCTCATAAGTGCAAATAATCATTTGGGATCACATTCTCTAGTAAAAAGTCAGCGATTTAATCAATTCTATGTAGGCAAACAATACGGTACACGGGATTGAAATTTATTCTACGGGGTGGGTCCGAAGGGCCTTGGTGAGGTTCCCCGACATATTAAAAAAAAAAAAAAATTCTGAGATATGCTTCCATATATCCTTTGCTATGAGGAGTGAGGATCGCAGCTTCCATGGAGGCTCTCCTCGGCTGACCGCTCGATCAACTGCTGAGATTTGAGTATTTTTTTGGTCACTGAAAAAGGAGATGTGCTACGTTTTCAGGGTGTACTGTGAAGCATACTCCCATTTGATTTTCTTTTATATTTTTTGTGGGTTTGGTTTTGATAGTTTTGGCTCAAATTTGAGAAGGAATGAGAGACAGCAAAGAGAGAGGTAGGTTAAAGTTCCGTCTTCGAGTTCTAAGGTGGTTGAAACCTAAAAGCTAAAATGACGTAGCTAAAGCTTTCTAGCACTCTTGGGAACCTGGAGGCTGGGGGTGGTACACAAATATAACCTCTCTCTCTTATTTGCTTTATAGATAGTTCACACAAGGTTCTCTATGCCAAATTTTGGTAAGTTTACTTGAGGTTTGAACCGGGTTTCCTTAAATTCTTTGCAAATGATTTAGGGCTGGTTTAGATAGCCAAACGAGATGAAAATTTTCGAAAATCCTTTCATACGGATAAAACACACTTTGTATCCAAACGTTTTTAAGATACTCTCATCCCATCACTCTCTTCATTTCTCAATACTATTCATTGACCGCACGTTATACATAAAGCTGAAAAAACCATGTACTGCACATCATCCTGGATGTTTGTAGCCCCGTAGGGCTGAGCAAAAATTAAAAGATTGGTCTCTAACTCTGCTCCAATTTTGATAATTATTTATTTTAGTTTGAAAGTTGAAGTTTGAGTGGGAGTTGGATGTGGCATTAGATTGACTCCGACTCTACTCTGATTTTGATTCCAATTTTGACTCTAATATTATACATATATTATAAATATATATATTTTTATATATCAATCATATATTTTTTTAAACACAAATTATTTGAAAAATTTATTCGTTCAAACCTATAAAATCTGTTCGAAGCATTTATTCCATTCAAACAGGATCAAATATGGTCATTAGTTCGAATTAAAAATTCTTATAGTTCAAACAGTACTTGTCGGTTCAAACGAGTAGGTTTTGGTTCGAACGATTTGTTAAGACGAAAAAATTGTCTAAAAAAAAAACCCGTTCAAATAGTTTTGACTAGGTCAGTCCAATTTCGTCCATAAAAATAATTTTTTAAGATAAAATTTACTTATCATCTCCAAATACATTTCAAGACAAAATAGAGACAGAACTTTTTAATCTCCAAAAATTTTTAGGAATGAATTTTGGATTTTTTGAGACAAAATGATTTGTCTCAAAAAACCCAAACTCTTGTAGTGATTAAGCATATAATGTTATAATTGAGACCTTAAATAATTTTTTTTTACTCGACTATTTTTCCTATTAAGAAGTCTAATATTGTATAATAAACAAAACTTAGAGATCCATAATAATAAATTTATTATTTTTCCTAAACTTAATTTTAATTTAATTTTGGTGAGGCCACATTCTTGAAAATAAATAATATATAAAAATTATACAAAACTTCAACGTTGGATTTCAGAAACGCCTTCAGTCGTAATAGACCAATTCTCTCTTCCTTTGAGCAACCTTTGTGCTCATGGATTTGAACAAAAATTACCAACGCCCACATCAAATACTTCACCAAAGACCATGGTCTCCTGACTGGAAAACATTGCCGCACATCTCGATTCATGATTTCTTGCTAATTAATCAACTTGTTTTTGGTTGGCATAAAATACTCACTTTTATTTTCTCCATTTTTCTACTGATGATATATATGATAATACATTGGGAAGACTTTTAAAAAGGAAAAATATCTCACCTAGTGATCAGAGCATTAACTAGACCGCGTGGAAGACTTTCTATTTCCACATTTGACTTGGACTAAATATGTACACCCACGTATTACTCCGTAGAAACCTGCAAAATGCCTTAATATCCACATTTATTTCACATGGATTGTCGGTTTCAATTTAGAATACTAGGATCAAAGAGTGGCGGGAACAAATGTGGAAGCTGAAAAGAAATGATAGACTGAATTAAGCTGCTACTCTTATGGAAATTGCTTCGAATGTATTGTCAACATCTCCATTTGTTACAGACCATATGTATGAGCCAGCGCCTTAGCATTCATCAGACTCTTAATTGCTAGTGTTAGATGGATTTTATTTGGTTCGACAGAAACCAAATTATCCATAGCTCCAAGAGGTGTATGGACACCTAGCCTGTAGAACGCTAGCACCCGACAAAGATATGCATGCCATGGAAATATTTTATTGCGGGGCCAAAGCGCAGACATGGAAGGTATTTAGGAGTTGGGGAAACATGGAATCCCGAGTTAGGAACCTAGCTAAAATCCTTTGTCACGAGGGAATTGCAAAAAGAAACGCTAATATTAGAACCTACTCAAATCAATACTTAGAAAAGAAAAAATGATTCCCAATGAAATAACCAAAAAGAAGAAGTCACTTCCTGCTATTGTGATGAGCTACCAAGTATATATAACTGCCCCCATTCCAAGAATAGCATTGTTAAGGTCAGTTGAATAAAACCTAAAGGACATTGGCCACTACAAGAAATCGGAAAAAACCCATAAATTCACTGTAAATAATCTGTTAAATCATAGTTAGTGTCGCCGGAGCCTATTTTCTTGTACCATGGTGGCACAGACTAGTATTTCCTCTGACAATGTCAACCATTCTCGAAGTAGCTTAATTAAGTAGAATTGTTTAATGGTGATAGGGACCAGTGGGATCATGTTAGGACCTAGAAATCAAGGGTCCCAGTCTTTGAAGACGTGGAACGGCAAGCAGAAGTTCCGCTTTTGCAACTTTGAAGACCCAGATGCACCGTCAATTAGGGCTTGACTGAGACATTCTAAAACTAAAAGGGAAATACTATTCCCACAGACAATTTCTACTACCGAATTTTTTTTTTAAATATTGATTAAGTAAGTGTTTTAAAATGAATATGTAATTTTTTTTTATTTTTAAAAAATGGTGAACGAAAAAGTGAAAAAAAAAAAACAATTTACACTTATTGGTAGAGAATTAACTAAATTCTCTGTCTATGTAGCATGGTCCTAACTAAAAACTTCCGCTTTTGCAACTTTATTGAGAATGTTGTTGCATCAAGCTAGAATCACAGGGACCTGACAAGAAGTTTGAACCAACTACAAGGTAAGGGTAAATAACAATATCCAAAAGATAACTAGCAGACAGGAAATTATGCTGTATTTTTCTCAGGAAAATCTGACTGGGCTGGTTGTTTTATCAACCATTCCGAGAAAACAAAAAATTAAGGGCCTAAAACAAGAAAATCCAAGAACATTAACAACAATGATGGACAAATATCTTCTATTCAGTTCAAGAGATTTGATCAAGCATACCACAACACAAATCAATGATGAGTTATATTAATATTTATACATATATGTGTGTGTATATATATACTAGTTAAGATTTCACATGCAATGCACGAATGCTCGGTTGAAGATGGCGTAAACGAGCAATATGACAGTCTGACTGATCTTGCTCGGTGATCCTGATCAACAGTTATTTTCTTACGATGCTCGGAATTTTCGAGCAGTGTGTCCGTCGGACTAGATTTGCTTAGTGATTCCGAGCAATAGTTATTTTCTTGTGATGCTCAGAATCTTCGAGCTATATGTCAATTGGACTTGTCTTGCTCAGTGATCCTGGACAAAGGTTAAATTCTTACATTGTTCGGCATTACCGACCAATGTGTCGGTGATCCTGAGCAAATGTTATTTTCTTTCGATGCTTAGAATTATCGAGCAATGTGTCGGTCAAAATGGCCTTGCTTGGTCATCCTAAGCAAGGTTTATTTTCTTTCGATACTTGGAATTACAAAGTAATGTGTCAAATGGACTGGACGTGCTGGATGATCTCGAGTAAGGTTTATTTTCTTGCAATGCGTATAATTTCCAAGCAATGTGTCATCCAGACTGGCCTTGCTCAGTGATCCCGAGCTAGGACTAAATTCTTGTACAATGTGTTGATTAGATTGTGCAAGGCATGTATGTCCAGATCATGAAGATGTTGTTACATTTTTTATATGGGAAAACATAATCTTTAAAATGCATATTAATTAGAAAGAATCATTAAGACTGAAAATCATTGAGAAAAATAATAATTATTAATATGATAATGAACTAAATAATGTGAAATTGTTTTACAGTTTTGTCAATTATAAAAAAATAATTATTAAATTGGTAGTAGCAAAGATAGCAAACCATGGATAGATATGTTAATCAAAACATGGTTTCTGAACAAGTCAAGTCAAGAGGCATATATACAACCATTGTAAAGTACTGTAGTGGTTGTTACCTGCGGGCATGTATTTTTTTAACACATGATTAGGCTATTAAGAAAATAATTATTTTGTTTTACGGAAATATAATTTGTTTTGTTCATAAAATTGATCTTCCCAACTCAAGTATATTTTTCTTTTATTGCAAGGCTCATGTCTATGTCTACATTGTTTGTATATATATATTTTTTATAAGTAATAAGAATTTTATTATCCTAAAACCTTTTATCAGTAGTAACGAAGATTCATGGAGTAGCTCTATATGTTCCTTGAAGTTTGAATTTTGGTAGTTTGGATTAGATCCAGCAACCTACCCTATGTTGGCGGGCAGTAAGGCATCTCGCCCCTACTTGGGTGGGGTTAGGGATGTTCAACCAGGTACCAAACCGAGAACCCGGATATACATGGCCCGGAACCCGGGTTTTAAATCCGGAACGGATTAGCCCGAGTTATGACCCGGGCCGAAACCCGGGTGAATCTGGGTTTTTACAACCTGGAAATTCGGGTTTCGGAATCAACCCGGGGTTTTTTTTTTAAATAACAAAAACGTATATTATTAATTTTTTTCAAGAAATGGATAATGTTGAAAACATAAAAAGCATATATATATATATATTAATCTAAAATCCTATATTCTACCACAATTTTTTCAAAAAAAATATTGAAAAACATAATTTTTTTAATATATAAAGCCAAAATATAATTAAATATATCAAAATGGAAAACTAAATTTTATGTAAAAAAATAACTAAAGTTAGAAACAACTAATTACCATGCATGAATTTTTTTTTTTTTTATATTTATCATGTAAAATGCATGCAACATATAATGCAATTCCCTACATATTACATTATTTGGTATTTATATATTACATTATAAAACACAAAATTACAATTATGAAAATTACATATCTAATGGTCCTATTTTACTGCAAGACCCATGAAAATGAAGAAAACTCAAGGAAAAATAGATGATGGAACGGGTCCTTCAGGTCCACTAGCAAGCAATTCACTCACAAATCCACCTGCAATTCATCAAAAGAGAAACTCATTATTAATGAAAAAGATGATGCCACCTATTCCATCTTATCAAAACATTCAAGACCAGCTGGCTTCCATGTAGTTAAAACATAGACCAACTTGAGAATAATAAATATGCAAGAATCATTTTACAACAAAATGTTTTTTATCAGTAAATTATTCTACAAAAAATTGAGGTATGGAATAAAGGATCATGGAAAGAACCAAATTCACAAAATTTAAGATTTAAAATTTATCGTACATCTACAACTTATCTCATCTAGTTTTAAAGGGTGGAAGTAGAAAGACTTGATTATGGAAAAGTCTAATTTTAAATTGGATCTGAAATAGAGCTTACTTACAAAAGTGAGCTTACTTACAAAAGTGGTTCATGGAGCTTTTCCCTTTCAGTTGGGAGTAAAGCTTACTTGAGTTGATCATCTCATCTATCCTTAGTACTAAAGTTCGATCTAAGGAAATATGAAAAAAAAAAAGGAGATTATGATTCCAGACTAGTTTCTGTTTTCTATAAACTTTGTCTATGTTTTGGTGTTCTTGTCTTCTCTAATTATGGAACTTCAAAATAAACCTTCAAATAGTGCATATACGACAAGTTATGAAATTACCACTAATGAAGCTTCTTATGTAGATTTTCATTTTTTTTTTTTGTAATCTTCTTCCACTATATTGTTTATACATTTTTCCTTATTTTTGTAAGCTTTTCTTCTTTGCAAGTGGAAGATTTTATCAAATCCATATTTATAGATTCACCCTTAAGAAGAGAATGCTTATGGAAGATAGAAAAGACTAGGTTTTAGAAGTTTTCACTCGAACTACTCAGAAATGCCTGCAAGTAAAGAAGAGTAAGTTAGTCTACTATTGGCCTTATGGCACTGGTGCTGCAGTTAGTGTTTTAAGGCAATCCAAGGAACAGAAACAAAAGTTGTCTCAAATTCTAATTGATACAAGGAGCAAAAAAGCAAAAGAAGTTGCTCTTCTGCAGTTTTTGATTTTAGAGATACTTGTACAGTAGAGAGAGAGAGAGTGCTGTGAACTGCCAAAAACTACTACTTGATGAATGTTGTGTTTATTGAAATGGTGTTGGGTAGCATTCGGGCAGCAGATACTCGTTTTGGTCAAGAAGGGGGACGCCTGATGGGCAGCTTGTGAAGCAGAAAGGAAACTCGGTTGCTACCATAAGCAAAAAGAGCAATATGATTGACTGGAGAACATCTCTCTGAGTCAGAGGAAATTTGGGTGCAATATATTCCAGTTACATGCAATGTTTCATAGATACATTTTTATTTCAAAGGAAATTTGGGTGCCAACAACTAGAAATAGGCAGTTCTCGATCCTTAATTTCTTGTCGTTGGTGTGAGAGACATGCATGCAAAATCTCCAAGTAACTTCTGTTCAACAGCGTACAAGGAATCCTATTTCATTATATGAACGAAAGTGTGTAGGAATTTTCTATTTTAGCATTATTATTCCTAAACCCAATTTTCTAAATTTTTTACAAGCCTTCTAATGCAAAAACCCTGGGCAAGAAGATGACCCTGAAAGTGAGTAGACTAGACAGTACAAAAACTCAAAACTTCTGGATTTTCCCACCAAGCAGTGAACCAAGCACCTGCACCCAATCTTTTAGCTTCATCAATAAAATCAATGAACTCGACGAAGTACAATGATAGAAGCCAAACAAGGTTCAGAACAATGATAAGCATCAATAACCCATCACAACCGAATACTTCTCAAACATTCAAACATCATCTTTAAAAAAAAAACTCAAAATCACCAAAGAGAGAACAAAAAAATAGAGAAAAAAAAACATACCCACGGAAGAAGAAAACCTAGACAGAGCACCCAACAGTTGTGCACCCCCTGATAGAAAGTAAAGAGTTTCTCCCTTTGTTAGATCTCTCGATAGACACCGGCATCCACTGGTTTGGGACCATCTGCAAATCTGGAAAAAGAGAAAAAAACAACGCCGGCGTGATGGTGAAGAATCCTAAAATATGGCACCAAAATCTTTGACCCCCAAAATATCACTACCTTCCATCGAGTATTCTACCTAGCCGTGTCGTTGGCAATAGTAGGCAGGCTGGTCCCAGTCACAACTGCTGCCGAAAGAATGCTAGAAGATGGAGAGAGGGACGACATTTCGACTGGAGAAGGCTTTTCTTCCTAGAGAAGGCCCCCACGACTGATGAGAGAGAGAATGAGTAAAGCGGCGGCTAGGGTTTCAGAATGTTAGTTGAGAGAGAGAGAGAGGGATATTTAGCCGGGGGGAAAGATATAAATGAAACAGGGTATCGGGTTTTTAATCCAGTACCCGGATTTTAAATATGTACCCGGACTGCATAGGTCAGGGTTTTGCAATCCGGGTTCCGGCCTGGCTTTAATCCGGGTCAGAATCTAGAACTGGAATCCGGTAAAACCGGATTCCTAACCGGGCCGGATTCGGCCCGGATGAACATTCCTAGGTGGGGTGGTTCTTTTGCCATCCTGTCCCGTCAATACCCATCGTTCATTTGCCTTGCTACCTAGAAAGACAGTAGATTTGTACCTGATCAAGATTAGATCTAATCTCAAAACCAGATCTCAAAACCATGGCACATGGGGTTTCAAAGATCGTACCTCACAATAGTGTTGTGGGTCTGAGTAGGGATGTAAAAACAATTTGGTGAATCGGTAAACCAAATTAGACTGGACTAAACCGGTGGGTTCAGTTCGATACCGAGTTTGGTTTAGTCTGGTATTAGTTTTATTTTTCTTAAAATCGGTCAAAATCGGCCTGGTTTCAATTTTTCTTTTTCTAAAACCGAACCGGTTCATATATATATTTTAATTTTTTATATTATATATAATATATAATTATTTATAAAATAGTTTTTTATTATATGATGAATTACTAATTAATATAATATTAAATTTTATATCACTATAGTTTATTGTATTAATAGTTATACTAATATTATATCACTATATATTATAATATATTATCACTATAGAATTATATAGTATAATATACTATATTATATATATATATTATATAATATATAATATAGTATATTAAAACTGGAAAGCCGGACCGGAAACCGAAGTACTGGTTTAGGAGGGTAATCGGTGCGTAATCGGTTTTGAAAAATATAAAACTGGTGCATATTAGTTCGGTCCTAAATTTTGTCTAAAACCAACCTGGATCGGACCATTTATACCCCTAGGTCTAAGTATCAGGGACAAAAACTTGTAGTGTTGTCATGGGTTGCTCCATTAGGGGCCACAAGCCTTGTGTTGGAGGTGACAGTTGTTCCTTTGGACTTGGGAAGTATGACGATCTGGCCCAGTAATTTTAAAGCTAGAATATTAATAATTTTAATTAGGCCTAAATTATATTTAATTGGTCATATTGGCAATGGCGGAACTAGGAACTTTTATGAGGAAAGTTGACTTTTCTATTGTGTAACACGTTTATATAAAATAACAAGAAACTAAAAAATTATAAAATATAACTATATATAAAATTAGATCTCAATATTTGTTACATATACATAGAAATAAAATTCTAAAAAACACAACTTCATATATGTTTCAAATTTCTGACGATAATGTTTTATGAAATAATATTAATTCATTATTATTTTATAATGAAATATTTAAAATTTATTTTCTTTATAGAAACTATCAAGTGATCTTTTAAAAGGTTATCTTTAATTCTAGTTTATAAGTTAGTTTATCATGTTTCATGCAAAATCTAGATATTTTCGTGTCACATTAAGTATATAATGTTATAATTCTTAAATAATGTTTTTTTTTACTCAATGAAGTCTAAAGGATAAAATCTCTCCACTATTTTTCATGTAAATTATCAACCTTAAATGATTTTTCTTGTATTTTAACTTTAGATTCCATATTCAGAAGTCTAATATTGTATAATAAAAAAACATTTGGAGATCCATACTAATAAGTTTATTATTTTTCCTAAACTTAGTTTTAATTTAATTTTGGTGAGGCCACATCCTTGAAAATAAATAATATATAGAAATTATACAAAATTTCGAGACTATAGAAAAAAATTGAGAAAGACATTTCTAATATATTGAGATTTTAGAAAATTTGAAAGAACATATGGGAGTGTAAAATTTTTTGGGGGGCATTTGCTATATTTATAAATTATAAATAAAATATAAGGTATATTTTGATTTTTTTTTTAAACTTTGGGGGGTCATGGCCCCTCCTAGGACATAAGGTAGGTTAAATCTCATTTATTGTTTATCGAACAAGTTAAAACTCCTTTTATAATTTAAAGATCGGTCATTAGAAATTTATTTCAATTTAAAATAATCACTGATTGAAGTCCCCTGGACAGTCTCAGTCACTGCCAATCATAGATTGAACGAACTATTAGATTATGTTTTTAACTTCAAACTCTCTTTTTAGATGATCACCACTAAGTGTTTAGCAGATTAATGTCACTACATGTATTAACCGAGTCCAACTCAAACTAGTTGTCACCTTCTCCCAAATCTCTCTATAAATATCTCCATTTCGCATGTTATTTGGAAAAAAACATCAACCTCTCAGTTCAGCACCATGATAGATTTTGTGTCAAAAATTTTATGAAGCAACACTACAAAGTAAGTAGCTTAATCACAAATTAAGATTAACATATGTTAACTAGTTATATATATTATTACTAAAACTAGTTTTTTGAAAGCCAGTGTTTTTATACCACGCATGTCATGATATTTGCAAACACGTCATTGATCATGTTTCATTATGCATATTATAGTTATGTACATATTATGCATCTCACGTTGTATAAGACACGTAAGCTTTCATAAAATCAAGTATAAGATAATCTCAGAACAATTAATCAGATGGCCGTTTAGATGCACGGTGCCAATGTGATTTATGAGTGGATGTGCAAGCCACGAAACTAAGCGTGATCCACTATAGTATGCTATAATACCATTAGCGGCTCACCTTGCAATCACAGGATTTGGGGTCGGTGCAAAACTTTACACATAGGGTTAAGTATGTAGGCAAATAAGATAAGTATGATAAGTTAGATCATTTAAGACAACTCATGCATGGCATAAACATATGTATGAATGATCATGATTTTAAGTTTTCAACATAAAATAATTTAAGAAAACCTTATATCAAATATGTTTACGTTATAATGGATTTTTTACTGAGTCATTTACTCATTTTAGTTTGTTTTTATGTTTTTAAACCACCCTAGGTCAGAATATTTATGAAGGTAGAACTGCAGGATGGGACTCAGTCTAGGGAGGTGTGGCAATGGCCTAGATCATGTATAGAGATTTTAAGTTATGATTTTTATGGCACGGACCTTGAGAAATTTTAATAAATGCTTCCACACACTCTCTTATGATCTCAATATTTTTAATAAAGAATGTTTATTTATTTATTATATAGAATTTTTGTACTCGGTGCTTTTGTAAGAAAATTAAATATTTTTAAGTAAGGTTCAATAGTAGCATTCCAGCTCCCATAATTTTCTACAAAAATGACGTATTTATGTACGATGGGGAGCTGGGTGTTACAGGAGGTTTCAAATTTATCTTGGAGGTGATGAGAAGAATGAGGAGAAGAGAGGGAGCGGAGAAGAGAGGGAAGCTGAAGAAAAAAAGATGAAGAGAAAGACAAGAAAAAAGAAAAATGATGAAGAACCGAAGAAGAAAAGAAAATAGAGGAAGAAACCGAAAAGAGGAAAGGGAGGAAGAAGAGAGTGGGCAAAAGGAAGATAGAGAAAAAGAAGTAAAAATCATTAGGGTTTTATGTTTTAGATTTATATATGAATAAATATATGTATTATTAAAGTTGGTACCTAAGTAGTTTAGAACATGATGTGAACCCCAATCGACTCGCTTTAAGACTCAACAACAATATTGGAAAAACAATCCCAAGAAAGTCAAACTCAAGTCTATGAATGGAGAATTTAAACTTGTTGAGATTTCGTTTTAAGAATCTAGATTATATTAAAATCTAAATCCAATGAAAAACCTGTCTCACCCAGATTATAAGGAAAAACGCCACAAAGGTTGTGATTTACCTTTGATAAGTTCAGAAATTCAATGAAGAATAAGAGGAGTAAACTCAACTCACAATGAAAATTCAATATTTTCTAACCTTTTCAAATGAGGATACAAGTGGTTTAAATAACAATCCCAAAAAACCCTAAGTGAATAGTACCGCAGGTACTGTAGCATGAACAGTGCCATGCTACAGTACTTCTAAAATCCTAGTTCGCATAAAATAATAACTTTTCAAATATGCTCTTGCCCAAAATACAAGACCTTCCAAAAAACCCTAGTTCATTAAAAATAAGATGTGTGGGCTGGTCATCCCCTAAACCCAATTATTCTAAATTAATTCCTATGACTAATAAAAATAAACCTTTTTAATTAAATAAATAAGTCCATGACTTTCAATAACAATAGGCCCAAGTCATATCTTTCATAGCTTGTTATATCACATGAATGAAACTGGATTTTCTTTAAGCCCATCTTGAATGTTGGGCTGTTACTAGACACGTCCCAAGTGGATTGCACCTATCATCGGATAGTTTTCTTGATCTTCCTAACTCTTGATCTTATAATTGCCACATTTGAAACTTGCAAAGGATCTTTACAACTTGGTCTACCTTACGGCCCATCATTCCCCTTCTCCTCAAAATGATTCGACCTCGGATCTCCACTTGGATAAAAGGGAAAAATATCAGAAACATTGAAAGTAGTAGAAATATGGTACTTACCTAGAGGATCCACTAGATGTGAAGTATCATTAATTTTCTCAAGAATTTGAAGAGGTCTATCCAAGCTACTCCTATCATCAACAAGCAAAAGTATCAGAGTTAAAGGAGTAAGTAGATTAAAATCATAAACAACTTCAAAAAGAGAATATGAAGTAGTAGTATGCAAGGTCTTATTATATGCAAGCTCTATAATGACAAACAATCCTCCCAAGTTTTTAAATTCTTATGAACAACTGTGCATAAGGGCTGAGTATTAGAAACAATACTCCTACGTACACCATGAAGTGGCACTTTCTCCATGAATAATAAGTTAGCTATGTTTGTGGCATCATCATTTTTATGACATGGAATGAAATGTGACATTTTGCTAAATCTATCCACATCCATAAACATAGAATCTATACCCCATTTTGTCCTAGGTAGCCCCAAAACAAAGTTCATAGATATGTCTACCAATGGCTTACATGTAATGCACCTTTCACAAGTGTGATTGATAGCTCGTTTCATCTTAGGCCAAAAGAAATATTCATGCAAAATGTCTAAGGTTTTGTTGACACCAAAATGACCACTCCAATTATGTGCAAACTCAATTAAAGGCAAATGATACTCCCGCAAATGTTCATACAAAAAGTCAATGCATGACAAATAATACTTCCACAAACGATTATGCAACACGTCTAAAATCTTTTTTATACCAAAATGATCCATCAAACCACATCTATGCACAAGGAAATCATGAATAAGACTAGTAGGCTCATAAAATCTATTCTCTTTAAACAAATATCAATCTAGTCTATAGTACTTACCAAACGATACTTTCTCACATACTCCATACACACTAGCAAAGTCATCATCATTAGCATGCAATTTCTTATTATATTCAAATCTCAATAGCTTTGCATCTAAAATGAAGACAATGACATACCTTCTTGATAATGCATCAATCACAAGATTTTCCTTACCATGTTTGTATTCGATTTTATGAGCAAAAGTCCCAAAACATTCCTCCCACTTAGCATACATTCTAGTCAACAACTTACCTTGTCCAATCAAGTGTATCGAGGGCACATGTTCTTGAAAGAAAGGTTGGGTAGGGATTGTCACACCTGGTACAAAGTTAATGTAATGCTTTATCTCTCTAATAGGTGGCAATCCACTAAACACACCATTAGGAATTATGACATCGTATCCCTGCAACAAATAAACAACAATACTAGGTAAAGGTATGTCAAGTTAGTTAGTATTATAACTTGCCTTAGTATAAAAATTCACTTTCCTTTTTGTTTTCCTCTCATTTTTTCCACTATCTTTTCTCTTTTCACTCTCTCTTTTCCTTTCACTCTCTCTTTTTTCTTCAGTCTCTTTATTCTTTTCACTCTCTACGTTCTTTTCACTCTCTCCTTCTCTTGAGGTTTTGCCCTCACAATTTCTTTTTTTTTTCAATCTCACTTTCTCTCTTTCTTTTTTGATCAACCTCACTTTCTTTCTTTCTTTTTTGACTAACCTCAATTTCACTCTTTCTTTTTTGATCAACTTTACTTTTCAACTTTAGTTGATCCTCATGGACCTATGTTGGAGTTAAAGGAATAAGTTTGATTGTTTTTCCATCATTTTCAAAACTGTACATGTTTCTAAACCCATTATAGATTACTCTACTATCACACTGCCACGACCTCCCCAACAAAATATGGCCAACATGCATAGGCACTACATCACAAAACACCTCATTCTTGTACTTCCCAATTGAAAAAGAAACTAGCACTTGCTTATTTACCCTAACATCCGTACAATCATTCAACCACTGCAACTTGTATGGTTTAGGGTGTTTCGAGGTAGGTAAATTCAACTTCTCAACTAAAGTAGTGCTAACCACATTAGCACAACTCTATCCATCAATGATCACACTACATGCCTTATTGTTAATGTGGCATCTAGTATGAAAAATATTCTCTCTCTGCTGCTCCGTATCATCCATCTTAAATTGTCTATTGAGAGCACGCCTGACAACAAAAGACTCACCATACTCTTCATTCTTATCATACACATTCTTAATACTAGGCTCACATCTCTTCCTATCTTCCCCACCTTGCAGATTTATAATTACTACACCTTGTTGATCCATCCTATCCCTCATTTCCCCCAACGCCAAATTTAACTTTTCAAAATTTTGTTGCATGGACTGCAACACAAAGAATGAATTATCTGCCATCCCCTTCGGTGATGTGTTAGATATCGTAATGCACTGCACAAAAGAATGTTAGTGGTAAAAACCTAACACACTCCCTTACTTGTTTACGCTTGAATAATGGCATTTCACTCGTGTATCACTCTTAATTGGCCTTTTACCGATAATGATCTCTTACTCTGTTGCCTTTTACCCCAAAGTTTTCCCACTCAAGTTTTTGAAGAACTAATTGAACTAAATCAAGACAATACAATCTTATTTTATTCCAACTAATAATTAGGTCCAAGAAAACAAGAACAAGAGAAATACAAAAGGAACAAAATGACACAAGATTCAAGGTATTTATACGAGGAAAAGAGTAATTACAAAATAAGATAACAACTAGAATGAGGTAATAAGAGGTAATTCAGCCCCTTTAAGGACAAGCCCTGATCAACAAATTCTTTCTTTCTCTTTTATTGTAACTATGTAGCAACCATTGAATATGCTACATTTACTTTCCTTCTCTCTTTTTTTTTCGAATTTTTTTCTTCTTTTCTATTCTTTTCTTTTCCTTTCCTTTCCTTTCCTTTCTTTTCTTTTCTCACCAATTCAATCACAAACAGCAATATTCAATTGTGACAGGCAAACAATTGAATTCAAATACATAAAAATTGACAAGGAAATAGAATGAAATAAATGAAACCCTAGAAATTTTAAACCCTAGATGGTGTAAATTTTGGCAGCCTTAAGAAAAACGAATTTCTGCACCTTTTTTTTATTTTTATTTTTTGGCCATCCTAGAACATTGAAACCCTAGAATTAAAGATACAATAAATAAAATATAGAATCAGACCTGATTGGAAACCGAGCTCTAAATACCAAATGATGTGAACCTCAATCGACTCGCTTTGAGACCCAACAACAATATTGGAAAAACAAACCCAAGAAAGCCAAACTTAAGTCTATGAATGGAGAATCTAGACCCGTTGAGATCTCATTTCAAGAATCTAGATTATATTAAAATCTAGACCTGATGAAAAACTCGTCTCAAGAACCCAAATTACAAGGAAGAACGCCACAAAGGTTGTGATTTACCTTTAATAAGTTCAGAAGTTCAATCAAGAACAAGAGGAGTAAACTCAACTCACAATGAAAATTCAATATTTTCTACCATTCTCAAATGAGGCTACAAGTGGTTTAAATAACAATCCCCAAAAAACCCTAAGTGAATAAGGCCACAGGTACTGTAGCATGAACAGTGCCATGCTACAATACTTCTAAAACACTAGTTTACATAAAATAATAACTTTACAAATATGCCCTTAGCCAAAATAGAAGGCCTTCCCAAAAACCCTAGTTCATTAGAAATAAGATATGTGAGCTGGACATCCCCTAAACCCAATTATTCTAGATTAATTCCTATAACTAATAAAAATAAGCCATTTTAATGAAATAAATAAGTCCATAGCTTTCAATAACAATAGGCCCAAGTCATATCCTCCATAACTTGTTGTATCACATGAATGAAATTGGATTTTCTTTAAACCCATCTTGAATGTTGGGCTGTTGCTAGACACGTCCCAAGTTGATTGCACCCATCCTTAGATAGCTTCCTTGATCTTCCTAACTCTTTATCTTGTAATTGCCCTATCTGAAACTTGCAAAGGATCTTTACGACTTGGTCTACTTTGGGGCCCATCAGAACACTATGTAACCTCGCTTATCCCCTAGAGGGGACGGGCAGATCTGTCAGGTGGGCCCAATATGAGAGGGCCTATCGGGAACCACCCCTATTATGGATCAACGTGAATGTCAACTATTCACAAACCTATTATTTAAATAGACTTGAGTCAGATCCTCCTTGTGTCCTAATTTCACCATGATTCAATTTGAAAGAAATTTTAACTAATTATTGGAAAATCTCTTTGGGTGACAATGTTGATCTAGAAAAGTTGTTAAAATTTTCCCAATAAGCTTTGGTTTACTCAAATTTTAAGACATTTATGGTCGTAACATCAATTATTATAGTTTTACAATTATAACTTTCCTAAGAACGTAAGAGAGAAGGTTATGCACCCAATGCTTATTTGTATATTGTGTGTGTGTGTATAGATATGTATATACATATATATATATATATATATGTATGTATGTATGTGTGTATATATGTATGTATTGCTAATTAAAAAGGATAGGAGGGGGCAATTGGAAGTGGCTTTCCTATCCGAGCATGTGATCACAGTAACACCGTATCGGCTCAAAATTTGGATATTTTGTTTGCTTACTTTTTAGGTTTCTATTTGTTTGGTTTATATCACATAATTTTATGCTATTAATGCACTTGAGAATGGGACAAGTATGTTTTTTCGAGGTGTTAGTTAAGTCTAACTATCCCCATTAAAAAAACCCTTTTAATAGTTTAGATCATATTAATATTATTTAAGTGATCATTTTTCTATTCATATGTTTGTTTATTATAATACATTTGCTCAAGTGAAAGATGAACCAGAAACCCTTACTTCTGCATTTAAAAATGGAAAATACTAATCTTACTACTAGTTTCCACCGCTAGATTCTACCGTTATGATTTTTTTATTTTTTTAATTATTTTTTTACTTAATAATTAAATAAGTATTTTTTAAGAATATTATAAATATTTTAAGAAAAAAATATTTAAGTCTATTAAAAAAATACATGTAAAAAAATATATAAAAAAAAAAATTTCAAACCATTAGCGGGAGCCCAGTGGTGAGTAGCACCGCCCTTTAAAAATTTTAAATATAGGGGCTCCAAAATCTTCTGCATTCCTCTGCCCGATGCTTTATAGATATGTCCGAGTTTCGACCCGTTTCATTCCATTACTTGTTGAGATTCAAGAATGATTGTCCAAAATATCAATACAAAGATAATTTATGTATAATACTTTCTATATATTGGGTGATTTTAAATATAAACAAAGACGAAGGAGGATGCAAATAAAAAATAAATATAGCTCTAATTATGTGGAAGAACTAAAATCATAGTCTAAAAAGAAATGATAAATTTAACTTTATAGTCTGAACATGAGTTACCCATACTGACGTTATGGGTAATTTTTCTTGCTAAACATAAACAAACAGGCAAGTTTTCCTTCCAATATTTCAAAGAAACAAAAACATTGTGCGTAGTGTATAATCTTCCCCTCAGTGCTTGTCCTTAAATCGTCTTGGTAGTTGCTAGATTGCTGCTTCCACCTCCAACAAAGAAAAACGGCCTTTCCAATTCATCTTGTTTTCATTCTTTTGAGATTTTTTGATTTCTTTTTAACTGATTGAACTAAGGTTGAAAGATCATGCGGCTGTTCCATTTCCTCCGTATCTGCAGATTGCAATTTTGCATCTTTCTTCGACATCGAACCGTTAGAGGGAAATTGAACTTGCTTGGACTTCATCTTTATCGATTTAACCAAGGATGATAACTCAAGCTTATCTTTCTTTGACGGCAAAACATCAGACGTGACTTGCTCATCCTTGTTCAACTGAAGCTCATCAGATGGCACCTTTGATGTTGTAGATAACTTCATATGCTCCCTTTCCGCCACTTCTTGCCTGTTTTGCTTTGTCTGTACTAAATGCCGAGATAAAGCTGCCCACCTGTGACATCCAAACTCTAGTTGTTAGCACCACATTAAAGCATACTTATGAACAAACCGGCAGGTACAGCAATAATTTTGCAATATTTTGGAAGATCTATAAAAAGTATCCAGTAGATTTACATGCAAGTTCTTAATTTGAAATGTCAGAATCATCAAACAGGTGCCATCATGTCATGTCGCATGGGTTATCCTGCATATTACAATTACATACACTCCCCATCTAGAGACGAGTATCCCTAATCGTTGGGGCCTTATAACCCCCAAGTGTTCCCTTCTTCTGTTCTATTCAGACAAATATATAATGGATACAATAATCACAAGAAAAATAACGTTCTACATAGAAGATACCTTTTGAATTCAGGATTTGTTGGATCCAGTGCAAATTGAGGTGAAGTGAAGAGAGCAGAAAAACGCGGATCATTATAATCAAGATCTGGTATTTTGTCTTCATCTGGAACCTCTTTCCCCTTCCTTCCCTTGGCCTTCTTAGGTTTCAAATTATATCGCTTAAGACCAGTTTCTTCCCCCTTGTCATCAGCAACCAATAACTCAAGCTCTGCTCTGCTTGCTTCTGCTTCCTTATCCACATCTTGATGCAGCCTTTCTTCAACAATTTTACCTCGAACCACCTTTTTACCTCTTTTAACTGAAGGCTCTTCAACAAAGAAGTCATCTGGTTGTTCAGGTGCCTCTTGATCAGTATCACTCCCCTCATCCTCTGATGAATACTTGGACTTATTTTTCCTAGCCTTCTTTTTCTCATGGCTTTTTCTCAGATAGGCCTCCCACACTGTCTCTGACTTCTTACCCTTCTTCTCTAAAATACGCTTGCTAATGTCCTCCAGGCCAGTATTGAAAGTGACCTCCATATCCTGGCCTTCCTCCTCACCATCACCCTCTGAGACATCACCAGACTGTATCAAAGCACGGTACATATCTCGTTTTTTATGCCTTTTAGCTGACTGATCCTCTATGTCATTCTCATCCTCGTCCCCATCGCTTTCGCTCTCATCAGAAGCCAAAAACTCCTTCAACTCCAGTTCAGCTAGCTATAGGAAAACAAAGCCACCATCAGCTCAGAAGCAAAAAGCATTTCTATAAATTTGAAGGAAATATTATTTTATGCTCTGTGGTTGTTGTCACTGTTATCATATCCTCTCTCCTCTTCTTTTATGCTTCACAAAGCAATCAACACTAATTTGTGTATACATGCAAATACTGAAATACATCAGATTATAATATGTAGATTAATATTAATAAGCAGTATTATGTATGGAGGGTGAGGACGAGGCAAGAACTCTCTGAATCTGAGAGAACTCGCTACAGTCAGGTAGTCAGAAAACCTGAAAAAGAGCGACATTGATGGAGGATATCCCTTGGAGACAAAAATCAAGGGCTCTATGGTTAAAGGCAGAAAGAGAAAGAAGAAGGGGGGGGGGAGAGGAGAGTGCACAAAATTTTTCCACCGGTGGCAAATTTGCATGGTAGGAACAACGCAATTGAGACATTAATGGTAGACAGAGCAGTTTCCTCAGACCCATTAGCCATCAAAAATCACATTGTACAGTATTATGAGCACCTAATTACAAAACAGTCCATGTGGAGACCCAAAGTGGATGGATTAACTTTTGAATCGTTAGACCAATAGGGTTTAGGGTGGCTTGGGAGGCCTTTCAAAGAAGATGAAGTGTGCAAAGTAATACGTAGCATGTTTAGGGACAAGGCTCCAGGCCCCATTGGTTTACCACGGGTTTCTTCCAAGTTTGTTGGGTATTGATCAAGGATGATCTCATGGGCATGTTTCAAGCAATGTTTTAAATTCCGTTCCGGTGATCATTCCGACTAAAGCACTAGAATAGAATATTTCGGTACCAGTGCATTCCAGTATACCATTTTAGAATTAGCTATATATATATTTATATAAATTGGCAATTTATAAAATAAATACATGTATATGTGTGTATCATGTATGTATTTGTGTGTGTGCCTTTATGCCTAATGTGGTGCGCATGGAACGAAAGAAATGGCCGTTGTTTTGAGGATAAGGAACGCTCCCCAGACCATTTTAGGGATTTTTTCTTTCATACTCTGTTGCTTTGGGCCCATTCTATTGCATGGAATGGAACGGGTCTTAATGTTTTGTATGCTACTCTCCGTAGCACGTAGTTCTTGAAGTCCTTGTATCTAGGCTTTTCTTGTATACTCCCTGTGTACTCAGGCTTTGCCTATTTACGAGGATCAATAAACTTCTTTTATCTATCAAAAAAAAAAAAAAAGTATTTGTGTGTGTATATCTATGTCTGTGTGTGGGTGTGGAAGAATTGGAGATTTATAAAATGAATATATGTTGAAAATATTAAAAAAAGGTAGAGATATTGGTGTTAAAAGATAATGTTAAAAAAACCACAAACTTGAGTTGAGACAAAAAAATAAAATAAAATAGTTGAGAAATTATTAAAAATAATAAGATTTTAGAAAAGACATAAAGTTACAAAAAAATAAATTATATAATGACTTTTAGATTTTAAAATTATATGAACACCATCTAGATTTTAGATTTACAAAAATACAACCAAACTCAAGAAAATTATAAAATTTCCATTAAAACAATTCGGAAGGCTGAAATGGGCCGGAACTAAGAACAAAATGGAATTAGAATGTATAGTGTACCCGGCACTACACCGGAATGGAAAATTCCGGCCCTTCCTGTCAAAACAGAACATAATTCAAAATTATGCTTTCAAGAGTTTCATTCTAATGAAAGGTTTGAAAGAAGTCTTAATGCTACTTTTTTAACCCTCATTCCTAAAAAGATCGAGTTCATAGATGTTAAAGATTATCGTTCTATTTCCCTTGAGAATGGAGTGTACAAGATGCTATCTAAAGTTCTGGTGAATAGATTGAGTACAGTGACAAAGAAGTTAATTTCAAAGCCTCAAAATGCATTCATCAAAGGTAAACGAATTCTTGATTTAGTATTAATTGCAATTGAATGCTTGGACGAAAGACTAAAATCTAAAGAAATTGGGATACTTTGCAAACTAGACATGGAAAAAGCTTATGATCCTGTCAACAATAACTTCTTACTTTATCTACTTGCGAGAAATGTTTTTAGGGAGAAATGGTATGCTTGGGTAGCGTGTTTTTATTTCTACCATTCACTTTTCTATCTTGGTAAATGGTTCTCCAATGGGATTCTTTGACACATCCCGTGGTTTGAGACAGGGGGATCCACTTTTTTTCATTATCTTCATGGAAGCTCTCAACAAGATGATCTCTGGCCTTGTGGAAGGTAATTATCTCTATGACTTCTTGGTGGGGAATGGGGAATGACGATTACGACTCTGTTGATATATCTTGTATCCTATTTGCCAATGATACTCTCATCTTCTATGGAGCAAAGTATGGGCACTTCTTTGTTTTGAAGCTGTTTCCGATTTGAGAGTGAGCCTTTCAAAGTCTAATGTATTGTATAGTAGAGTATAGTAGGGCTGTGCATAAAATGCTCAGACCCGATCAATCCGTAAGGCCCGATGTGAGCCCATCCGACTAAAGTCGGGTTTATCGGGTCACAGGTTTAATTTACCATATATCGGTCGAAACCGATCACCCGAGTAAAATGAAAATGTGGCTAGAAGACTCAACCCAGAAAATGCTTTTGGAAACCGGAAGGATGCAGAAGCGAGAAGCGTTGATGCCTGGAGGTGAGCTTGTGGTCGCGGTGGTCGCAGGCATCGCAGAGAACTGCCTCGTCGGAGGTGCAGAACATCGAGGCCTCATCATTGTCACAGACATCACACTATATCTTCATTTAATCGTTGTTTGTGGTAGCTGGTAGGAGAGAAGAAAATGTACCGGAAACGCCCTAACTGGGTATTGCAGAAAATTTCCGGTCGTTCCCAACTGCTTTTCACGCCGTGGGCATCGTGGATGCTCAATAGCTGGCTGTTGACGCAAGACCCACCTTCAAACACCCAACCTACGGCTTCCCCACGGCCTCGACGCGTCACTGCCCTAGACCATTGTTGTTCAACAACTTGCCACAGTTTCCAATAGCCACCTGCGGGATGAATAATCCACTATTTTGCTGCTAAAAAACAGAGCACAACCAAAGGAAAATACTACCCCAGTCCACGGTAATCACACCTCTCTCCAAACACAAAATCTCCAAATACAGTTACTTTGGCTGGTTTTTGATCTGTTTGTGTCTTTTTCGGGACTGCTTTGATTTTTTTGCCCTTCATATGTATGGCGGAATGAATGTGAAGAAGATGAACGGGTTCGACCCGATCCGAATTGTACATGCCGGATCGGGCCACCATCAACCGCATCCTCCTACGGGTCGGGTCGGGTCGGGTCCAAATCATTTACGGGTAGCTCGGTGTGCAGGCCTAGAGTATAGTATGGTAGGTGAGCGTGGCCTTGTGGAAGGTAATTATCTCTATGACTTCTTGGTGGGGAATGGGGAATGACGATTACGACTCTGTTGATATATCTTGTATCCTATTTGCCAATGATACTCTCATCTTCTATGGAGCAAAGTATGGGCACTTCTTTGTTTTGAAGCTGTTTCCGATTTGAGAGTGAGCCTTTCAAAGTCTAATGTATTGTATAGTAGAGTATAGTATGGTAGGTGAGCGAGCGAAGACGCTTAGGCTAATAGAGTCGATCAGTGCATAGCCTTCATTCTACTACGCTACGCAAAGGTTACAAAGTCACTTAGCTCGATGTTAGGAGAGTCAAGGGGTAACGATTGGTCCAATCTCCTGGTCCATTGCCCTATCGATTAGTGGGATAAATGGTAGACCGGCAAGCCTGGCCCGGTTGCCCTATGCGAATGGCGCTTCAAAAGGCGAAATTCTCGTCGTAGTTTGGCGACCTAAGTCGCGGACTCTTTTTGTTATCTAAAGGCAATGACTCTAAAGCGGGCGAACATGCCAGGCTCCAGCTCCGGCTCCACGCACCTGCTGACACCTTTCAAGCCTATTTTCCTTTAGTGATGCAGCAAATGCACGATAGCCATAAACATAGGATAGGGTCGTCTGAATTGGTGCTGGTGGGGGATGTACCTAATGTAGCAAATCTAGCTAGTCTCTTGGGATGTAAGGTATCTCCCCTACACATGAATTATCATTGGGTGCTTCCTTCAAGTCAAAGGGGATTTGGAATGTTGTTATTGAAAAGGTGGAGTATAGATTGGCTACTTGGAAGAGGTTATACCAGTCCCAAGGGGGTAGGATTACTCTAAACAAAAGTACTCTCTCTAACCTACCCACATATTTCCTATCTTTGTTCCCACTCCCTACAAAGGTTGATAGTTGTATTGAGAAGCTACAATGGAATTTCTTGTGGAGTGGGATGGGGGACGAGTTCAAATTTCAACTTGTGAATTGGCCAATTGTTTGCACACCCACCTTGGATTGGGGATCCATAGCATGATGAAGTTCAGCCAAACTCTTTTGGGAAAATGGACGTGATGGTATCAACCAGAAAGGGGGCCCTATGGAAGACAGTTATAAATGTGAAGGTTGGGGAAGCTTGGGAAGGATGGTGCTTGAATGAGATGCGTGGACCACATGGGGTGGGTTTGTGGAAACGCATTAGAAGAGGATGGGAGATATTCCTAAGACATGCATGTATTGAGGTGGATGACAATTCTGGGGTCAAGTTTTGGCATGACAATGGTGTGGTGGTCAAAGCCTCAAATACACATTCCCAACCATATTTGAGCTTGTATGGGTGGAGGATATGTAGTAGCTGATCTCTTGGTTTTTCTATCGGCTCCCCTCAATGGAATGTAGAGTTCATTAGAGTAGCACAAGATTGGGAGTTGGAGGTTATCACCAAGTTCTTTGCTTTATTGTATTACGCAAGAGTGAACAAGGGAACCAATAGACAAGATCAGGATTGTTCTAACAACTTCCGACTAGTCAAGGCATGAACACCTTTTCATGGGAGAATATATGGAAGACGGAAATTCCTCAATAAGCCGCTTTTTTTAGTCTAGACAGCCTCCTTAGGCAAGATTCTTACTATGGACAATTTGAGGAAAATGCCATGTAAAGATATTGGATTGGCGTTGCATGTCTAAGAAGAATAGGGAATCAATAGATCATCTGCTTCTACATTGTGAGGTGGCCAGGACCATGTAGGATGATTTTTTTGCGGGCATGGGGATCTCATGGGTCATGCATTGAAGGCTGGTGATTTCCTAGCAAGCTAGAGAGGCCTGACTCCAAGGCAATCCTCAAGTGGCAGCAATCTCAAAGATAGCTCCTAAATGTTCATGATTTTCTAGTTTTGGTTGTAATCTAGTTAGGTACTCCTCCTGCATACCGTATATTACCTGTAAAAAAAATAAATGCGCATAAATCAGTATATGTATGAGAATGAATGCATTATTTCAGTTCAGCAGCAGGTAATCCACCATATTCGTGCAGCACAAAAAAGAAGAGTGCAGTTTATGACATCAACTTTGGAATATATATTTACAAGGATAAGATAAAAAAGTGGAAAGAAATAGATCAAGGACACCAACCTGATCAGCATTAAATTTTCGTTTTAAGGTCTTTACACGATCTGGTTCATCCTCATCCCAAGAAAGTTGAATTCTACTATGCTGCAGAGCTCGAGTTTGGAAATCTAAACCTTCATATCCTGCAGGTGCCTAAGCAAAAAGCAAAAATTATCATTATTAATCATCGCAAAACTTTCTTTAGCTCCAGAAAAAAAATAAAAAAATAAAAAGAGAGAAAAGAAAAGAAAAAAAGAACATAGATCCTCGAAGTTTGGCCAAATTAAGCATCTCCACTCTGAGACAATCCCTTAGCAGCTGAAATTCTAAATGTGTGTCCCTATTACTGGTTGAAATCCACTACCTATATAATTTTCAAACATCTTCTTTGATTTCTATTAAGCCACTTCAACATTCCTCTAATTAATTCTATCATTTTAATATTGTCTCAAATGCATTTTGATATTTTGAATTACACATTCTATTCTTTTGAACTTTTAAAACTCCCAACCTCCTGCTCTTCTCCTCCCTCCTATGCATCTCATCTCTGTCCACATCTGAGCTTTACATCTAACATTCAATATCTTTTTGATCAGAGCTTTTCATCTACCATTCATTTATACCTATCCATCACCTATAATATCTCTGAAGCATTTCCTTTGCTCTCACGAGCCACCTCAATATTCTTCTAATTACCATAAATTTTTATGGGTTCCTTAATTTGTTTCTTATTGGTAAACAAAATTTTATTGATCATAAAAGTAGGCAAAAGCCCAGGTATACAGGACATATACAAGAATGTTGTCCTAGTTCAGTGATACAAGAAATTCATGGAAACTCATTCCATTGAAATCAATTACAACCAACCAATGAAGTAAAGTATTGAAAAACAATTTCATAAGCTCTTCCATTGATTGCTCTCGATCTTCGAAGCTTTTGTCATTTCCCCCCAAATGCACCACCATAAGTATATCGGGACCATCTTCCAAGTAACGCCCCAATGGAAGGTACAAACTACATGACCTATACTTCAAAAGAACTAGTCAATAATACAATTGGAGCCCCATTAGAACCTTATAAAGAGCATGAACTTTTCCTTCCCAAGCAATGTGGGATCTTATACACCATCTACCCTTCTCCTTATCATATGAGGTATCACAGGAATATTGCTGCAATATGAGAGTTACCTCGAAGACCTCTCCAAGAAGCTAAGAGATTGATCAACCCTTCTTAGCTTTAGTCCCACCCGAGTGAAGAAGTCATTCCATAATGTTGTGGCAATCTCACAAAGAAGTAGTAAATGATCAACTGACTTCCCACTCTTTTTGCCCATACAACACCACTCCATGACAACAAATCGACGTTCCCTTGAGTTGTTGAGTGTGAGTATCTTCCCCCAATGAAGCAATCCATACAAAGAAGAGTACCTTTAATGGTTCCATTGTCTTCCAAATGCTATTCCATGGGAATGGGTTGGTTGTGTGTGTGTGTGTGTGGCTTGATAGAAAGAGCAGACAATGAACTTCCCTTTCTTGAAGTGACACCAGAAACTGTCATCAACTTCCCTCATGAGTGGAATATATGAGATCATAAAACTCCGATATTGTGTCGACTCCCCAATCATGAGCATTTATGAAAAACGTGTCATTCCATTGAGTGGCACCATTTGGTGTAACCAACAGGTCTGTAATGGAGACTTCTTTCATTCTTGCTATGCCATAGACTTCGGGATAAGCTTCCTTGAGTGGCCTATCGCTACACCATATGTCATGCCAAAATCTGATTTTGAGTCCATCACCCACCTCAATTTTATTATTCAAACTTTCTACTTCACTCATTATGATCATTTACTTACAGAGTTTTTACACTCCCCAACTATTTAAATGACCATTTATTGCATAATATTTTATTTTTAAATTCCAAAAAACCTTTCAACTTCCACTTCTCAAACGACCCTTTAGGTTCCACTTCATCATAGTTACTACACAAAAATTAAGGGTTTTTTCTTTTCCCATGATTTATTCAGAGACATTTTTCTGTGCATAGTGCAGACATACGACTAGTTATTTATAAAGATATGCGCTTTAGTGGGAGGTTTAATTTTTTTTTTTTTTTTTCCCTTGAGTTCTTTCTATGTAGCCAAATGGCTCATTGTCCTCAAGTTTAAAGCTGCAGGACTATGGGGCTCATTAATTATCTAGAAACATGCAGGCTAAAATCCCAGATCAGAAAGAAAAGAATTAGGTGACAGCAAGATTGAATTAAAAAAAAAAAAAAAAGATTGAATTACAATAGCAGTATATGTATTGATCTCAAATGCATCATCGCGACTAGGGCAAGGGCACAATACAAAATTCAAACTATTTGTATGGGTGTAACACAGATCATATGATCTGTACTTACTACAGGTATATAAATCTCTAGAGACAATAAAATCAGCACCAAAGGGTTTCATCCTTCTTTGCTACCTTATCTTTTAATTAATTCCCAAGTTTGATGTAGAATGGCCAGAAAGAGGCTCGGGTAAGGATTTAGGCGATGCCTAAGTTGGATCCTACACCTCAGTCAATGCCCCCAACTTGGAATCCTAGTCCTAGATTTTTAAATAGGAATAGCAATATCCATCCATGCCAAGCTGGCATTTCATCTCGGAGAAGAAACAGCAAATGGTCATATGGCTTGCTATGTACTAGCAATTGCACTAGCTTTCACTCTAACTGCAGTTTCCACTTTACAAAGGGTAGCACGGAGGATTTTATCTTTTAAGCATTGGTGTGATTACATCAAGACTTTACCAAAATTTGTTTTGTAAGTTACACAACAAATTATCTTGGCTTCTAGAACATAGCCTGCAAGCAGGGCCCATAACATATTAAATCAGGTTCATTGTATGACTATATATGCTCCTTGATAGACTAGAAATATTTTCATCGATTCACTGAAATGGAATACGTGATGATATATTTTTAAAAATACTACAGCCCAAACTCTCAAAAATGGAGTACAAAGCCTATCATGAGGTTAGAAGTCATACCTCGGTAGCAATATCTCGAGGTGGGTGTTTAAATTCCATGGAGTCTGGAATAAATCTCAGATCAAGTTTATTGGATGATCTTTCAAATTCAACTCCATCACATGCTTTATAAAGGTAATCAGCTGTGGCACTCGAATCACATTCCACCACAGCATAGTAGTACCTGTGGAGGATGATATACCCAAAAAATATGTAATATAATGTACATAAGATTTGATATGGTGAGCAATGCATGATCCAAAGAAAAGCCTATTATATAGTGAAAGAATAGCCAGAATATAAGCTCAATGACTTAATTTTTATGCCCAAACAATACATATTTCAGGGGCATCTACTCAAAACTTTTTACTTGGCAGCTAGAAACAGAGAAAGTGAAGTTCAACCCAGAAAATATTTCAAAATGATAAATTCTTCAGATCAAGTTAGTTAGCAATACTTTTTAGTTTAGCATGCAATATAAATAGCTCTTGGTCCTTTTTTACTCAAGTAAAGTTTGTAAGTTTATCATCACTAGCATAGAAACAAATGAGAGTAAGGGGATAAAAAATTAGTTGCTGAACCAAAAGTTTGGAGATCAAAATGCTAACGTTGACACTCTTAAAATGGGTCTATTTATTGCTAACCTAGTTATATAGAGTATTTTTCATCCAATACATTTAGCTATATGTGCGCATCAAGCAAGTTTACAACTAGTTTTAAGAGATTTTTGAATATGATAAACATCATTAAAGATAGGAAATCCTAAATAGATCTCATAAAAAGAAAACATATCCAGAAGTACACCTAATTGAATAGGCATGCTATCACTTAAATGCTTACTGGTTACAAATAGATGATTCATCATAACAAAGGCATAATTCTTAGATGTAATTGTGCCCTCTAAGAAAATGATATTGTTTTAGAACTTAGAATTTTACTGATAAAATCAAAGGCATTACCCATGTACACAGAGTACCTTAGGGAAGATTATGACCAATGATAATATACGAAAACATGGGCTTATAATCATAGACTGGTGTTATATGTGCAGAAATAGTGGTGAAACAATGGATCATTTACTCCTACATTGTGAGTTTGCTCGGGCCATATGGAATTACTTTTTCAGCAAAGTGGGATTAGCATGGGTAATGCCGAGGAGGGTGGTTGAACTACTAGCAAGTTGGAGCGGGATCACAGGGACACCAAAGATTGTAGCTGTGTGGAAGATGGCTCCCATTTGTATATTTTGGTGCTTCTGGAGTGAAAGAAATGACAAACATTTTGAGGATCGTGAACGCTCATTGGAAGAATTTAAGAGCTTTTTCTAGAAGACTTTATTTATGTGGGCCATAGCTATAGATTTAAATGGTCTCAGCTTCCATGATTTCCTTGTAATAGTTCCTAGTTCTTAAATAGGTGTTATCACATGTATACCTCCTGTGTACTCTAGCTATGCCTATCCTTATATCAATAAAATATCTTCCTACTTATCAAAAAAAAAAAAAAAAAGTAAACAGAGTATAAGAGATCCACCTAATTGTAAGAAAAAATGTATCAACCTCATATACCCCAAAAAAAGAACTAATGGCGCCTTTTTATTTTTCTTTATTACATTCTGCTTTTCATTTCTTTTCCTTTCTTTTTTCAGTGGAAAGGAAGGAGAAAAGGCACTCAGATTCAAAGTAAGTTATATGTTAGATCTCAAAGTAAATTTCACTCTGAACATGTCAACAAAGGGATGCAATATCTTGCAGATACCACAGAAGCAGCACAAGCATAAATAAAGATTGTGAACCTGAAAAAATGCACAAACTGCACTAAATTCAATCACCTTAACTTGCTTGTTTCATATGCACGCAGTTTCTCGTAATCTATCTCATCTTCGTTGTCTTCATCATTTTCATCATCAAATAAGCCAACAGGACCATGAACTTCTTCCTCTTTCATACGCTGAAGACCAAACTCAGACGGATAGACAGCCACCGATAAAATTTGTCCGTCTTTTGGGAGAAATGAGCTCAAAACTACATACAAGTCAACAGCCTGTATAAAGGTGAAGAAGATATATCAAATAAAAAATAAATACAGTGCAGAAAATACTGCCATAGTATTGATATAGGGCTCTGGATTAAGTACTGGCATCAGGCTAATGATTCAGGATCCTAAAGCTTCATATAAAATTTGACCTTTGAGTTCAGTATTGATATTGGGCTCTGGATCTAGTATTTACTAGTAAAGTAGTTAGGAACATCCCCCAGACGTTAGTATTTGGGGGATTTTGAGGACTCTTCTTTCCTTTTGTTGGCTTAGAATATGATCCCCTAATTGGTGGGATAGAATAAGAGCTGAAGATTTTGTGCAGATAAACTGGGCGAGTAAATACAATCAGTAAAACAAAAATGAAATTTTTTTAACTGTATATCCTACAGTGGAATCACACGCAGCTAGAGAAATGATATAATGGCATACAATACCAAATGCGCAGAAGCCATTATTGTGAAAGGCAGGGAGATCAAGTCAAGTTCAGTGCTTCAGCACGCAGCTCACTCAACAGTTACAAGGGATGGGAAGCGGCCCAAAAACAGAAGTACTAGCATTGGGACTATAACAATTCAAAGTTTAAACATAATCAAAATGATTTGGATAATTAAATGGCACTAGACACTTTGACGTTGGCTCTGATAACGTAAGACTCAAATTCAATTCTGTTCAAGACTTAACATACCTTAACATACCTCCAGTCCATATTAACAACAGCGAGTCTGCGAGTTTCTCTTTCGATTTCTGGTATACTCTCCTGTCAATATGGCAAAAGCCATAAAAGAAAGAGTGAATAAAATTCATGTCAAAAGGCACAATTTGGCTGCTAATTACATTAAACTGAAAATCTACAAAGCAAAAACTTGAAAGGTTACATCTTCTCGAGTACTTTTCTACCATATGACTACTTATCAAAAAAAAAAACTTTTCTACCATATGACCAAAGTTGAGCTCGAATTGTACCTGCACTTGAGGCTCTTCCTCCTCCTCAACCCCCTCGTCTTCACCTTCATCGGTATCGGTGGTTGTGTACGACTCATCGTCCTCCGATTTCGACACCTCCGACTCACTGCTCGACTCCAGTCCTGACTCGACATGAACGAGTTTCCCCAATTTCCTCTCTTCCTCTACTTCCTCGTCGTCTTCATTGATAACCTCTTTCCCCGCCTCCTCCTCCTCTTCCTCTTCTTCTTGTTTGTGTTTCTCCTCTTCGATTCGATAATAATGTCGCAAAGAAGTCTCAGAATTCCGCTTCTTTGGCTTTCCTCGCTTGTCCAACGGAGCCGAGGACGAGACGAAGAAGCTCTTGTCAGTAAGAACGCGATTGAATCGCGAGTCGATCGCGACCATAGAAGTGTTCCTGGGAACTTTCTGGAACCGAGGGTCGGAATGTACAGACGCGAACCGAGCGTCAGTGATGATCTTCCTGTCAGTAGATTGGGCTGCAGCTGAAGATTCTGAGTCCTTCGACTTGTTCTTGGTCTTGCCCTTCTTTGAGGCCATGTTGGATTAAGAGAATGACCGTCCTCTTCTTTTCCTTAGGGTTTAACGAATGAGCCTGGTTGGTTTCCTTAGGGTTTTACAGGAGGAGTAAGCCTACAGATCAGCTACTGTAGCATTGCACACAGTACTGGCTGCATTTGTGTCTTTCTTTTTAAAATTATTTTTTATATTTTTAACACCCAAAACGCACGTTTTGTTCAGGATTTGAAAGTCGGTTTTGAACATTTACTCCCATTTGAAACATTATGCAAACAGTTCTTCTATTTGCAAGCGCCGGCGTGGAACCGGTGCAGAACCGTCTGAAGTGCCACGTCAGTTTAAAAAAAACAAAAAAAGAGCCGATTGAAATATGCAGGAAAATGGGAGGGAAAAAGCCTTGTCTCAAAACAAGGTGAACCCAGAAAGAATGAGGCAGGTCTGAAAACGTCTGAAACTCTCTCCGATTTCGTCTGTGTCTGTGGTAGCTGCCGTGGACAGAACGTACTGTTGCGGTCGCCGTTCTCACACATTCCAGAGTTTAGCTCTTCGAGTAGTGGGTTGGAGTAGATTTCTGCTGCTCTGCTTCTTCCACTGCCACGCCACTGCCACGGTTGAGTGTTTAATATTTCTTTCTCTTCCACAAGCTGATTTTCTGTTGTTCTTCAAACATTATCTTATTTGGAAGTCTTTCTTTTATTTATTCTGATTGCAAAACGAACTGAAAATGGTAAATGCGACATCTTTAAAGCATTTTCAGAGCTGGAAAGCACCATTTTTGTGTAATAATATTCTGTAATAGTTTTTCCTTTACATCCTTGAGCTTTAGACCACATCTACTCAACTTGTTGTTCCCATTAGTTTCTACACATTTTATTGTTGCTACGTGGGAGGTGGCTGTCTGTGTGTGTTAACTGCAACATTTAAAAATCTGTTCTTATGTTGGACTTTGGCCATTTTATTGAACTCCAGACTTTATGGGTCAAACACTTATTAGAATTTTTGATGTCTGAAATTTTTTGTTATTCCCTTAGATTTTCAATATTTTTCTTGTTTGCAATCAACAAGAAATAGAGGTAGAAAAAAGTTAGAGAAATATTGAGTTTGCTTCATAAAATAAAATAATAAAAAAAGAAAGAATCTTTTTCTTGAGCATAACTCTAACATGATTGTGAGTTGTGAATCTATTTGACAACTTTTGTAATTAGCCAATAGTGTATAGGAAAATCAATATAGAAGACCATTTATAACAGTCTCTTCCCACCAAAACATCAACAAACATTGCAATTCCAACATCAGTTCTTCTAGGTACAGTCGCCGGATGTAATCGCGGAGCAGTCGGCTGACGTGGTATAATGCCACGTCAGCCATTTTATTATAAAAAAAAAAAAAAAACATGATGGCGTTGGTTCTCTCTCTTTAGTGGTCTTTTCTTCTCTTCGTGGTCTTCTTCTCAAACTCGTCTTCGGGTTTGTAGTCTTCAAGTGGATCTGTGCTTTCTCTTCAAGTGGTCTTCTTCTTCGTGGAAGGGTTGGGTCATCCTTTTGTGGGTCATTCGTGGTCTTCGAAGGGACGAAGGGAGGGGGCGAGCTTGGTCTGGGTCGTGAAGAAAAACCAAACAGAGCTTTCGAGTTTCTTCTAGCTTTCAAGTGGGTTTCTTCTTTATGTTTGAATCTTTGTGTTTCTTTGTCTTCATGCTCATTTGATCTAGTTCATTGATACCCACATTGTTTTGGTTCATCGTGCTGGGACCATGGGTCGTCATTTTCGTGGGTTTTTCATGTGGGTCTTCTCCGTCAGCAGCTTCATTAGGTGTAAGATCAAGTTTTTTCTTTTCTCAGTCTACATTTCTTCAACTGTTTCTTCCTGTATATTTGCTCCATTCCGCAAGAAGATGTAGTACTTTAAGGTCCCAAAATTTAGTTTTTGTGTTCCTCTCTGGAGAAGACCAGGGGTGATTATTACGCATATATATGGTGCTATTATGTTTATAATTGTGGATGTTGAACTCTTAGGGTTAAGGATTAGACTATAAAGCTAGTAGTTATCCTAAGTAGAATGTCTTAAAGCATTGGAGTGTCCTTGCGTGATTGCTACGTTTATGGCTTTTCATATTCGGCTTGAAATTGCCCCTTGGAAGTTCGAAACCGCTCTCAGAAAAAGGAGGTCAAGTAAAGCACATTATTTTTCTTTGCAACTTGATCTTCTGTCATTCTTGCTCTTTCATTTTTCTCCATCACATGCCTACATTTCTTGTTTCAGGTATTGATGAACCCTTTGGGTGATTGGTTTTTTTTTTTTTTTTTTGGGATTATTGTTATACTACAGTATGGATTTGTTAGCTCTGTCTTGCTCGAAACAGTTTAAATTGCTTAAAATAGATAAGGTTTTGGTCTCTTAACTGGGCAATATGTAAAATCCAATGCTTTCTTTCCCTGTTCTATTGTCTTTGTTTTCTTTTTTCGGTACCCTCGCAAGTTTTGTTGCCATTGTTTTTTGCACATTTCCTTCAAAATTAAAAGGAATTATGTTTCTTGATTAGCGGAAGGTGTTAGGGACCCTTCTCTATATACCATGCTTGTCTTCACAAGCTTGTAGGTCACAGATTAATTGACTACAAATACTGAGGTTATATTGGAGCAAGGGTAAGCTTCTTTTTATCATTTTGGTCATTGATTTATGCTTGCAAAAAAATAAAAGATCAATTAAGATGATGGATACATTGTTATTAACTAATATTATGTGCTCTAAGAACATAAGGATCTAATGCCTGATATTTTCTGCCTCAAAATCTACTAGTTTTATTGTCAACTCTTACTTGTCCCATTAAAGCGTTGAAGTTATTGAGCAAAAATATAAGAAAAAGTAAATGTGAAAAGCATATGGGTTATGTATCATTATTGCTTTTGTTTTATGTTCTTCTACTCACAGATCTAGTTGATGCAGAGTGATAGTGAGAGTGGCATGGTTTGGTGGCTGTTAATAGTCGAAAAACCCCAAAAGTTAAGGCGATTGAAGACAATTTGAAGTAAAAGAATAATAAAAGGAAAACACTATTTTCTTGCTAATTGGTTTGATTTTTCTTGACCTCTTTTGTGGGGTTTGTCCATTTCGAATAAATTTAAATATTCTTATTTTAACTGCAGGAGTATTGTTTATGGAGGCTGTGCTACGTAGGACATGTTGAAACTGCAATGGAGAGTAGCCACACTTTAAGCAAATGCATTTATGTTTAATTGTATAATGTAATTTAGCTTCATTCTCAAATGCACCAATTGGTAGTTAAGACAAAGAGATGAAATATACAGGAGGCCCGTTGGTGGTCCTTCCTTTTATGCAAAGCTCGTGGCTCTTTGAATAGCATTTGTCTGGATTACAAACATGCGAATCTGGTGACCATTCAAATACAAATATGAGAATATGGCAATAACACTACAAATATGAGAATTATCTTATGGCATTTGTCTGGATTTTTGTGTGTTAGTGCGCCAGATTGGGTATGTCAAATCTGGGGCCATTCAATTACAAGTCTTTTTATTTTTATTTTTTGGGGATGAGGAGTTAAGAATGGAAGTAACTTTTACAGGATGTTACCACCTTTTTAAATAGGAAAAACTCTGGTGTGCAAACTACTCCAAATTGTCATGCAACATCCTGTGACTCATCATATAAAATATTGTAAAGAGGATAGTTAAGTAGCTTAGCTTCTTCTGCTATGAATTGTGGTCCCAATTACAAGTTGCAACAAGAAGCAGGGCAAAGTGGCATTCTAGCTAATTAAGTGATTCACTTGTCTAACTTGAGCAGCTTTCAGAAGCTCATATTTCTTACAACCATATTGGAGAAAGAAAATCCATTCTCAAGGAATAGTGGTGAAATATGAAATAATATAAACTGAAACAATATAATCTGGATTGGTTCCTATTGTTGGCGACTTATATTGTATTCTTGAAAGATTTTTTTTTATGAACTTGCTATCAAACTCTGAAACTTTTTAAATAATGGAGTGAAAATAAAGGCTAATAATTAAACTTTTCCAGAGCTTATTGACAATGTCTAGTGAAACCAAATAGGGATTTTCTGATTTTACACCCACCAGTGCAGTAATGACATGTCTTGAGCAACTTACTAAATAGTAAATACAAAGAGTTGATTGATATATCCACATCATACAAGCGCTTACATAACATAACAGTTACATAAACCAACCATATGATTCCAAGCAAGTAAATTAGTGATGTTACAAGTACTAGATTTTGTAGTTCTGCCTGCTCTAAAAGCAGCCATAATTTACAGTTGGTTCATATATCCACAGCATACAACAAAGCTTACATAAACCAACCACATGGTTCGTGAAAGTTTTTGTACCAAACCAACCCAATATCTGTTTCACTTTTAACATGCATAGCTCTTTGGGGATCTTATAGATGCAACACTCGGCCACACGAAGGGAGGCTGCAACGCTAGCTCCATCTCAATGATCGTAGCATGATCAGACATCCTGTCCTCTGTTGTCAACAGTTTTGAACCTCAAGTTCCCTTTTTCTCCTCTAGAGTGATATGCTGATCATAGATAAACAACAATCATGACTAACACGCACAAGAAATATAGAAATATTCAGTTCATGCTCATGTCAAAGATTAGACACCATTTGCTCCAACCCCCAATTCCAAATATTAGTTATATTTTTAATCATGATTTTCTGTAGGCACTACTAGAGGTAGGAGATAATCACAATATTGCTTCTTCTTTTTTTGTCTCTCCCCTCTTTTTATTTTTAATTTCCCTTTCATTTTTGGTAAAGAAAAAGACTCGACCAAGAAATTCCATCATAGAATCAGGGACACATACTTAGTAATTTAAACAATAGATCTGGAACTTTTTTACATTGATAAATTATTATACATGCTATATATATTATTGTCCTAATTTGATGAGGATTATTATTTTTTTATGAGGATTATAAGGCTATACCTCAATATGTATGACTAATCAAATTAAACAGAATCTCTCTCTAATTATTACAAGGCAAGTGAAAAAAAGGAAACAAAAAATAGAGTAATTACAGGGATTGCAAGCATGAAAAATGTGCATACCACAGAGCAATTGGAACCCAAAAACAGAGTAATTACATGGTTCGTGTAACCCAAAAATCTACCAAAAAGCCCACAATTCCACCAACCTCGTAACACCCATGAAGTTCATGAACCTAACAACTAGAAAATCAAGCATCTTGAACCACTAAAACAACTAAAATTACATTCCGAGATTTTTTAAGAGATTTCTTATTAGATATTTGAAAACAACTAAAACTAATGCTCCATAAAAAATGGCAGACCTGGAAGAGATTCCATGCTCTAGGAATGTAGAGCATTTGCCAAAACCAAAGCCAAAAACCAAAAAAGGAGTAGGTGGTGATGAGGAAGGAGTACGTACCGATGGAATTACCATGTGACTAGTGGCAGGTAGGAAAGTAGTGAGTGGCGACAAGGAAAAAAGGATCCTTAGGTCTAGATGCAGAGTACCTTCTGAAGGTGAGAACCTTCTTGAGACAATGAAGAAAGAGACCCTAATTTGAAAGTGCATTTCACAATAAAGAGAAACGGTGGTTTCAATATTCTAATTTCCCTCCTTTTGATTTTCTAATTTCCCTTCCCGCCCTATGTTTCGTTCGTTTCAGCATCTCAAATTAAATGAAACGAGCCGTTTCATTAAACATCCACGTCAGACGACTGCATAACGACTGCATGAACCGACTGCATTTAGAGTTTCTCTTCCAACATAACACTGAGGGAATTTTTAGAAGTTTACCAACATAATGCACGAAAATAATTTAAAGCAAATTTGAGCTTCAAGGGCTCTGTTTCACTTTAATCAAAGAATTTTATATTTTTATTTCCATGACCAACGGAGGTTCTCAATAAAAATCGTTCATTTATACACGTTGATGAATTTTCTCGGCATGAAAACATCCCCAAAATCACCGAAAGAGATTTTTATTTTCCTTATATGGTGGCATGATGTCCATCTTAATGCATAAAAATATATTTTATGCTATATTTTATGCTCCCAACATTTCAGTAATTATTGTTCTATTTCAAGTTTGTTAAACTCATCATGCTTGGATTAGTCCTAGACTAGCCTCTTGGCCATCTATTATATTTTGTGGCTCTTCAATGCTTGAGTTGTCTGAGTTGTATCTATAGTCTTTGTTTTGGGTTAGTGTGGCCCAAAATTGTTATATTTTTGTGGTAAATAACCAAATTCTATACCCCAAGAAGAGAATGTTAATGGATTGGTGAGTGGTGGTTCAAAATGTCTAACATATTAAACATTTATTTTAATATGAGATCCATTGTACCATATGGTATATTTTAATCCGGGGTTTTAGTTATACAATATTGCTATTGACTAGCTACATTTGTCTTCCTCTCAGCATAGAAAAAGGAAAACAACATCCTAGCACACTAAGACCATCTAGCTCAAATCCCCAATCTGCGGTATATTATTTTATTTAATATATCAATAACATTAGAGTAGAGATTCGTTGATATTTATTTTCAAAATACATCAATAATTTGACAAGTATTTCATTTTAGGACATACCATCATCTTCTCCGAACATCCCAATTCACGATTACTATGGACCAATGCCTGCGTGGTCATCGACTTTTCTTGCTACCCACCAATATCCAAGCAACCTACAGGTGGTGGTGTCATGTTTTACGTAGATTTTTAATAAGTTGGTTTGTTTCAAGAGTTTAATTGCATTGAGTTTTTTACTTATTTCCAGCATGCTAGTTATCCATTTCTACATGGCATGGAAGGCCAGTTGTCGAACATCAATACAATTCAGGTTACAAGCAAATTTCAGGGTACAGAGGATAATAGACCCAATGTTGGGGAAACCGAATCGCCATGTACATCTTCTAGAGTTGATGAAATTAATTCTAATAGACCAAATGCAGAAGAAACCGAATATGGCAGTGCCGGAACATCTAACAAAGATTAAATGGATGGTGATCTTGAGCCAAAGTCGGGGATGGAGTTTAATTCCTTTGAAGATTTAATGAGTTACTATAAAGAATATGGTAAGAAATGCGAATTTGGGGTGATGACTAAAAGAAGTAAGAGGAGAGAGGATGAGACTATTAGATATGTCACCCTTGCCTGTGCCCGTGGTGGGAAGGCTCGAAATAGAATCTTGAATATCGCTAACCCACGTCCGACAGGAAAGACGGAGTGTAAGGCAAAAATTAATGCCTTAAAAGTTGCTGATGGAAAGTTCAAGCTGACTATAGTTCACAATATCCATAACCACGACCTCAGTCCAAAGAAATCCTGCTTCTTTCGATGTAATAGAGAAGTGAGTGAATCTGTTAAAAGAGTTCTAGATACAAATGATTTGGATGGCATCCGAATGAACAAGAGTTTCGAATCTCTTGTTGTAGGCGCGGGTGGATTTGAAAACCTCCCGTTTTTGGAAAAGAATTGTCGTAACTACATTGACAAGGCTAGGCATCTACGACTGGGCGTAGGTGGTGCCGGAGCACTTCGAGACTATTTTTTACGGATGCAGTACAAAAATCTGGGATTCTTTGCATTGATGGACTTGGTTGATGACGGGAGGCTAAAGAATGTATTTTGGGCAGATCCCCGTAGTAGAGCTGCGTACCAATATTTCGGTGATGTGGTAACCTTCGACACCACATACTTGACCAACCGATATGGGATGCCCTTTGCACCATTTGTTGGTGTAAACCACCATGGGCAGTCAATTTTGTTGGGAGCTGGCTTGATTCCATCTGAGGATACTGAGACCTTCGTGTGGTTATTCAAGACGTGGTTGCAATGTATGGATGGTATAGCGCCAAAGGCTATTATCATTGACCAAGATAAGGCCATGAAAAATGCAATTGCAATTGTTTACCCAGAAAGCCAACATAGATTTTGCCTGTGGCATATCCTGAAGAAAGTCCCTGAAAAGCTTGGTTCTTATGGTTTCTACAAAAGTGGAATGAAAACTGCACTGATGAAATATGTTTATGACACCCAAAATTCGGGAGAGTTTGAAAACTGTTGGGATGAGTTGATCAGCACGTATAACTTGCATGATAATGTCTGGCTGCAGAGTTTATACACTGAGCGTGCCCATTGGGTACCGGCCTTCTTGAAAGAGGTTTTTTGGGCTGGAATGAGTACGACGCAGCGGAGCGAGAGCATGAATGCCTTTTTTGATGGTTACGTTCATGCTAAGACGAACTTGAAAGAGTTTGTGGATCAGTACGATAATGCCTTGAAAAAGAAAATTGAGAATGAAAATGTCGCAGAATTCCACTCATTTAATCTCACGATTCCTTGCATCTCTAGATCGGCAATTGAAAAGAGATATCAAGATTTGTATACAAATGTTAAATTCAGGGAAGTTCAGAATCAACTTACCGGCATTATCGACTTGGACCTAGTTTTACATAGAAGAGAGGGTACAGTAAAGACCTATATGGTAGAGGATGAAGTCCGTGTTGAAGATTTCATGAAGCTGGTGACACACTCAGTAGATTTTAACCAGGAAGATATAGTCGCCAAGTGTTCTTGTGGTTTATTTGAAATGAGGGGGATAGTGTGCCGGCACATCTTCACCGTGTTCAAAACTAATGGGATTAAGACAATGCCTTATAGGTACATTTTGGATCGATGGCGGAAGGACATTAAAAGAAGATACACGTTAATTCACAGCAGCTACGATGCAGGCGAACATCGGGAAGATGCTAATAGATATTCTAGTTTGTTGAATATCTGTTATAAAATGATTTCTTATTCTTCTTCTTTTATTTCATTACACTGTGTCAATCTCATTTGTTTTACATAGCAATTTTTGTAGTTTGAAGATGACATATACTCAATCAATTCTTACTTGAGGTATGTGACTATTAATTGTTACTTTGAAAAATTGAGGAATCTTTAATCTGGAAGGTATTTTTTATGGTAGAGGAGAAAAACTTGTAATATTACTCATATATATATTAACTTCCAAAAATGAGGACCATATATCCAAGCACTTTCTGATACTTGCAGAATAAATTAAATATATATATATATATATATATATATTAAAATTGAAAGTAATGATATTGGTCCTTCCAAAAAGTAAAATAGTATCCAGATTTAGAAATTGTTGCATTACACTGAATTTGTCATTGGCTTGACAGGACCAAGTATATGGATGCTATAAAATGCTAATGGATTTTGTTGGGATCAGTTTTGAGGCCTCCCTTATTTCCAAAGTCACGTACAGGAGGGACTTACAAGCTGTTTTTTTTATGCTTGATATGTATCAAACAGTTTCAGTAGTTTATGGCTATTTTTATGGAATTTATTTTGATGTATAGAGCAATTATGGCAGTCACAGGATTTTTTGTTTGTTATGGTCATATATTGTGCCGAAACAACAAAGTGTGGTTTATAAGAAGCTTTCTGCACAGGTGTTTATGTGATTGTAATGACATTAGAGACATGGTTGGTGTTTATATTATAGAAAGGAGGGAGCAGCTGTTTATAATTCACAGGCTATTTATATTATGTGTTATGTATGCGTGCATGGTTATGGAGCATTTACGTGTTGCTAGTTCATGGATCAGTTTGGAATATCTGACAAGTTCTTTACTTTACATGGTTATTTGGCCCCTTCTGCGTTGAGTTTGTGAACATCTGGAAGTAAAATAAACCACTAAAATTTGTATACAAGTGAGTACTGCATCAATTCTGGAAATAAAATACATAAAGGAGCTGTAATCTGGACTCAGTCCAAACCCATCAAATTACAATAAAACTTTTACTTGCTATTCATAAAGTATTTACATTACTTACATCACACTTTCAAAAGTCTCAACAACTCTAAAGTAACTGAATGGGCAAATATTCAGTTCACACCAACTCCGTTCAACACCTTCAGGGAATAACCAAAACTAATTCACTATTCTATACTCCTTCCAAGTCTAGAGTACAAGAGCCTACAAATATTCATGAGCCAAAATAATGTCATTTTCCTTCATCATTTCCTTCATCATTCAAGGAATAAGCAAAAATTCAAACATCAAAATACATAAAGTTTGGAGTTCAAAACAGAAGCCAAAGTCCAACACAAAAACAGAGTACTAATGCAGCACCCCAATACATTCAGTTTAGTGATGCTAGACGCTTCCTTTCAGCGTGTTCTGCGTGACGCCCCAACTCCTTTTCGAGCTGATCCACTATCTTGCGAAGGTCAATTTCCCTCTTTTCGAGAAGCTCGACTATCTTCTCGAGATCTTTCTCCTTCCATAGTAGGTCATCAATTCTTTCTCGAAGTTGGAGCTCAGTTACTTGATTACTATCTGCCCATTTGAAATACTTGCAGAATGGTAATCCCTGAGCATTAAAATTCAGAATATTAATGAACAAAGTTCTAGATATGTTTAATGTAAGGCTAAAAAATGAGCTCTGTTACCTGTGTGTTGTAGTTTGGACACCCTAAGAAGGCTCGTCCCGGATTTTGTGCAGTAGTTGAGTATTTCAATGTGGGTTTGACCTCACAGAAGCACAATGGTTGACTTGAGGTTTGTTTAGTAAAAGAAGAAGAAGACATTGATGATGATGATGACATTTCTAACATGAACCAAAATAACAATCAGGTCAAATAGAAGAGAGGGAGAATATACACGTGTAGAGTGGTGATTCAAGAAAACTGGGCACCAATGTAGCACCTGGCAGTAGCAGTACCAAGACTTTTAGTATGTGGTACAATATGTGAAGAAAATCTACACAATATCCACACTTCAGTAACTCCTAACATTAGCAGTCCCAACTAAGCCCCATGAATAAGTTTCACATATAATTTACAAAACAACATCACAAGCAAAGTCCCATTTTTCCACTATAGCATTTAGGGAAAACAGAATGTATTCCAGAAAGCCAACCACATTTACTATGCCACTTGATTAGACACAAGTCTAACCCCCATCATCCCTCAGAATCTAGTTCAAACAAGCAGTACAACACATTTCAAGACAGAACATGAAATAAAACCGGTAACTCCTAGCAATAGCAGTACCAACACATTTCATACCAAAATGAACCTCTACAATTAAATATGCATGGCCAATGTGTGCCTAACTCATCATGACTACAGCCGGTAATATCCGTCGGCACCGAGATGTTGCTTGTCACAAATTCTATGTTTGTTGAACTATCTTGCAAGATGTCTGATCATATTAAAGCTTTACTCATAAACCAAGAATGAGAAGAATTAATATTGAAACGGTAAACCTCTATGAATTAATATACATTGAAGAAGATGACAGCTTACAATCAAATGAGAATATGTTTCATCAATAATATGTATAAACCTGCAAGAACAATTGAAGGGAAGGGAATGATGAGGGTCGTCTCATATGAGTTCATTTTTTCGTACCCTTAAACAAATTTTGGTATTCAAATAATTACAGAATTTTAAAACACTTACTTAATCTCTGTGGCATATGGCCCAAAATAATTATATTGACACCCATCCTCGAGACAACTAGCATTAATTATTCAATCATGATTAGCACAAGAGATCGTTAATTTCATTATCATATTAAGTACCCAATTATCCAATCTAGTGAACAAAACATGAGTTCCACTTAACGTAATTAGTCAATATATATAAGGAAATTATGCCTTAAAAAAAATATTTACCAACATTAGAAGAACTTATTGATATTCCCCTTTCTCGAAGGTCCAATTGCACCAATGTACATTAAAGAAAGAAACCAATGTAAAACAAAAGCAAAATCAATTAAAGTAACATTTCTGGGCATAAATATGAACAATTTCAACAAAAAAGTACCACAAATCAGAAACCTTATTAAGTCACTTTTAATAATTTTCCATATGTAAATAAATTACTGACATTCACAAACAGATGACATTGCCCCCCAAAGTTAAAAGTCTTCTTTTTTCTTTTCATCATATATGAGCAAAACAGACACGGTCTAGACCACTACTTTTAATTCGAAGCTCTACAATTCCAATACACATGCCTCACACTCGAGGGCTCATCAAATAGAATTTTAGAAACCATAAATAGGGGGATTCAGAGTGATTTTCGCCTTTGATTCATTCCTTTAATTTTTATATAGGAATCAGTCACCAATGTACATCAAAGTGAAATTCTTAATCAGAGCTCAAAAATATAAAATAAATATAAACAATCAGAAAACACAAAACCAAAACACATTAAAAGGGAGAAAACTAACCTGATTGATGAGTATGGCAAATTTTGTTAGGGTTAGGGTTAGGGTTTCGGTGCTCTGTGGGCTTCACATTTTAGATGTGGTGGAGAAGATGACAGGGCTTCATGGCTCTGGTTAGTGGGTTCAAATTGGGTTTGTGGCTCTTCAGGTATGTGGTTCGTGGCTCTTCAGTAGGAGCCTAAAACGTGGGTTTGTTGGTCTTGGGTTTGAGAAGAAGACGAAGACCTTGGTGCCTACGGGGACTGCTATGTGGGCTTCAGCTTTCAGATCTGGTGGAGCAAATGAAAGGTCGCTGTGTTTTCAAATCGGATCTGTGTTTCGCTTTTCTTCAGCACGTCTCCACAACGTCGGCCAGTTGTTGGGTCTTGGAATTTCGGAGAAGATGAAGACAAAGAACAAAAGGTTTCGATTTGGATGGAAGGCAGAAGCATTCTAAGGAAGACGATGGAAAACTGAGATGAGGAAGAGGGTCTTTGGGAGCGGGAGAAAGTGAAAATAATTTGGGAGAAATTGAAATGATGGATGTCAATCGAGTACGGGGGGGTCAATTGTTGATTCAATATTTCAAAACGACACCGTTTTGAAATATTTGCCATGTAGGACACTGGTTCCACAAGGGTTCCGCGAGCGGTTGCAACTAGACTTTTTGTTATGCAAAAGTCCTGCCCTCCTCCCTAGATAGCAACGATGTACCTAGCGGCACCTAGCGACATCATCTCTCTCGTCAACGACCACGCAAAGCTCCACTGTCTAGCCAGTGCCGCCGCTCCCTGTGAACCTATTGAACGAAGCAAATCTGATTTGAAGGCCAAAGACACTACTCCGGTGGAGCTTTGTTTTGCTATCGCCCCTGCTCAGCTTTTGTGGTAATATTTGAAGGTCCATTTTTCCTTCCATACTAGAAGTTCTTCTTATTGTATTGAGATAGGTGAATTTAGGATTTTGTGAGATAAATATTACGGTTTAGTTAGGGCATGGAGAAAAAATACAGAATATGTTTTCATTTGAAGGTTACTTTCTCCAAATTGTAAATATGCAAGCAAGAAAATTTCTGAGGAAGTGCTGAAGCAAGTTTAATGCTTTGAAATAGAATGGATTTCCACGAATGTTACTTTCACACTGTAAAATATATTTCCTGGTAGGATATTTGAGGAAGAGCTGAAGCAGGTGTAATGCTTTGAAATAGACTTTATTTCTACGACTTTTGTTTCATTTGTTGGTGTGTAGGTTTTTCTTGGATTTGGCCTCACAACCTGTACTAATAACTAATGCATAGGCCTCTATTCCAGCGGTGAAAGCATCTTAAGTTTATGCAGATAACAATAAAGAATCAAACAAAAATTAGTAAGCTAATTAAGTGAATTAGTAAGCTAATTAAGTGAGTCACGTTGACCCATAAGCATGCAATTTAATAATAGGAGTCTAGGTTATTTTTTCTCCTGAGGTCTGTGTCATTTTCTTCAAGGAACTTCTTCAAATACTTAACACCATTCTTCTTATTTCTGATCTGTCATGATATCAAAACAAATGTAAGCAAGACTGAATAGTCCTAAGAATGATTCAGGTCAATTTTCTGTTTGTTTAATACAAACGTACGGTTAGAAAGAGAAAGAAAAGGAAAAGCAACCTCGGATAGAGTAAAAACTTTTAGTTTGATTGATTTTAGTACATATGGTTTTTGGTTTGAAAAGCACGACAGCATATTTAGATCAACATATAACTTCTTTTTTTGTTGTATTCTTTTGAGTCCTTTTTACTTTTTCAGCTAACGAGCATAGAGTCGATATATTGGTTTTTTCTTTCTGTTTCTGGGAAACTTTCCATTTTCTGAGTTGAGATATGGATATTGAAACCACAATAGTAAAACATAATATTGTCATGAAGCCTCACTTTTTCTCTAAAACCAAACAGATCAATTAATTAACTAAACTCGCTTTTGTTTGTTCTCTTATATATTTTCTTTACATTTCCATGCTTCTGACTATAATCAATTATATAAAATGTTTTCTTTGTGTTCATTATTGTTTTCATAGATATTTTCTTCACATGTTGTTTTGAAATATTTTATTTTTGTTTGACTTTCAAATAATTTTTTTTTATAAATGATAAAAAAAAAAGACCAATTGTCTACCCTTTATTATTATTATTTTTTAGCATCCAATTGTCCACTTGATAACTGTGTCCCCAAAATCCACACAAGTCACGGATAGATAATAGCTGTGTAAAGGTTCTAACTCACCAAAAGTTAGAAAAATAACGTAAATTAATATCATGTGTATGATCCAACTCAACTTCATTGCCCACAGTAATTACCACTCACAAGAGTATTAGAGCATTAGTAGTGGGCTCAACATTCTTTAGCTAAAATTTAGCTAGAGAATTCACTTTTACAAATTTTAGCTAGCCACTTTTTACAACACCAAATAATAGGCTCAACAAATCTTTCACTATTCTATTAAAATATTGATTTTAAACTTTTTGTATATTTTAATTTTAATTATAATTTGAATATCATATGAGTTAGATATATTTTTTTAGTCTTATTTTTTTCCAATAGCTATATTTTTAACAGCTATATTTCTCCAACAGATACTTTTTTTAACGGCTAAATTTTTCCAACGGCTATATTTTTTAACGGTTATATTTTGTAACGGCTATAATTCTCCAACGGCTATATTTTTCCAACGGCTATATTTTTTAACGGCTATAATTCTCCAACGGTTATATACTTTCACTATAAAACATATCATTTCCTCAACAAATATTTTACTCCAAAAATAATGTTTAGCTAATGAAGTTGGCTCAATAAATTTGGCTAGCCATTTGGTTGAAGGCCAAATTTACTGTAACTTTGTTGAGTCCATTATAGGACTTTTTTTCACATTTTGGCTATTCTTTGGCTATATTTTAGCTTTGTTGAGCCCACTACTAGTGCTAGCCCGACGCATGTCCATTTTAAGTAATAAAAGAGATGTAGACCTCGCCCTGTGATTGAAGTCTAAAGTATTATAATTAGCTCAAAACTTTAATCTAGCCACATTCAACCCCAACACTGCACACAGAGCCACATGCAATCCCAACACAGTTACACCTAGCCACATGGCCGGAACCTTTAATTTGAAATTTATAATTCCACATTATGCTGCTTTTTTGTGTTGTCTAATGTTATTGTGAAATCAGACCTACTTTTTTGGGAAAATTTTCAATGGGCTCTATTAAAAGAAACGTTATTTCTTTTATATTCAAATATGCACATGCCAACATATATCTTAAAGCAACATTTATTAAATGGTGTGTTGTCAAATGTTAGAAAGTGTTATTTAAGATACACAAATTATAAATCTAACTAATTGCAGCATCCTTTTGTTTGATGTAAATATGCCCAACCCTCCGCCAAATAATCTGGTAAACTTTAGCCCATTTGATTATTGATTTTAGGTATATTTATTTGAATTTTTAAATTCCAGACATTAACGTGTTAATTTTTTTAGAGCCATTCTATTTTGTCTAACAACACGTCTGTTTGAACATATGCCACCTTATATGCCCTACCCTCCGCCGAGTAATCCGGAGGAATTGAGGCAATAAGTGCCCTCGGCGTCAACTGTTTCAACTAGTGCAAAATTTGAACAAAATCTTGGAAGTCCATTTAGGATGACAGATGAAAGTTTTCATGGCGCCAATGGTATTACAATTTTGTTTGCTTGGATTTTACGCTATTATTGTTTTGATGCTAATCCATCCATATGTTTTCATTCTTAGAAATGTTTTTCGACCTAAATGAAGATTTAAAAGGTACCACCGTTGTCCCGGATGATGATGTACGAGTTGAAGCACCAAGATCCGGTATGGAATTTGACAGTGTGAAAGAACTTATGATCTACTATAAGCAATATGCCAAGCAAGAGGGCTTTAGGGTACGAACATTCAAGACTAAAAGAGATGATGATGGGAGGCCTGTTTATGTGACCATTGGTTGTTCTCGTGGCAGGAAGTACCAATCTAAGGGTAGTAATATCTCGAAATCATGACCAACAACTAAAATGAATTTTAAGGCAAAGGTAAATGCGACATTGAACAAGTATGATAAATGGGTTTTTACCACTATTGAAAATGTACACAACCACATAAGTATGAGCCCCAAGAAGACAAGACTTATGTGATCTCGTAAGTATCTAGATGAATATAGTCAAATGATCCTTGAACTGAATGATAGAGCTGGTATACGAATGAACAAGAATTATTATTCTCTTGTCATTGATGCGGGGAGTTTTGAGAATCTTCAATTTCAAGAAAAAGGTTGTCAGAATTTCATTAACAAGGCTAGAAATTTAAGGTTGGGTAAAGGAGGTGGTGAAGCACTTAATCAGTATTTCAAAAGAATGAGAGATCAAAATGATGGTTTCGTTTCTAACATGGACGTGGATGATGAGGGAAAGGTATGGAAGCGTTTTGGGCTAATGCACGGAGTCGAGTGGCCTATGAGTATTTCGGGGCGTTGTAACCTTTGACACAACATACCTAACAAATATGTATGGGATGCTTTTTGCTCCATTCGTTGGTGTTAACCATCATGAGAAGTCCATACTATTAGGGGCGGGATTACTTTCAAGCGAGGACACACATACTTTTGTGTGGTTGTTCCAAGAGTGGTTGGATTGCATGAATGGTCGGGCGCCCAAAGCCATCATAATCGACCAAGATTGAGCAATGAAGAGTGTTATTGCCATCGTATTACCCTAAACTCGCCATAGATATTGTTTATGGCATATAATGCATAAACTTTTAGAAAAGTTAGGATCTCATGCCAAATTCAATGCGGGGTTGAAGATTGACATTCAGACTGCATTATATGACTCACAGACCACCACAGAATTTGTGATGAGTAGGGGTCAACTACTTGCGAAGTATGATCTGGTTGGCAATAATTGGCTTCAATCATTATACTAGGAAAGGTCTTTATGGGTTCCAGCTTACTTAAAGAGTGCATTTTGGGCTGGTATGAGCACGACCCAAAGGTCTAAAAGCATGAATGCATTTTTCGACAGGCATGTCCATTCCAGAACAACGTTGAAGGAATTTGTCGATCAGTTTGATAATGCTCTTAGAAAAAAGGTCGAGGAAATAATTGCATATTTCAATTCTAACAACCAAACTATTCCGTGCGTGTCCCATTTCAACATCGAGAAACAGTTTCAAAAGTTATATACAAATACAAAGTTCAAAGAGGTCCAAGGAGAGTTGTTGGGCCTAATGTGTTGTAATTGTTGGTTGGTAAGCACAGAAGGGTGCATTTTAAAATGCAGTGTCTTTGATGAAATATCTATTGATGACCACATCAAAACGGTTCAATATTCAGTTTACTATAATGAGGAGGAGATTGAGGTCAAATGCACTTGTGCACTGTTTGAGACGAGGGGGATTCTATGTAGGCATGCACTTAGAGATTGTCAGTTGAAAAAGATTAATGTGCTGTCAAATGCTTACGTCTTGGATCGTTGAAGAAATAACTTAAAGAGGAGATACACTTTACTCAAAAGTAGTTACGATGACCAGCGGGACAAATCAGATGCACGGAATTATGAGCTTGTGGTTAAAATATGTTTGCAATTAGCAACCAAAATATCCTCAGATAATGAAAAAGTCAGTGCATTCCTATGTGTTGTTAATGAATTTGATACAAAATGTGAAAGTTCAACACAGGAATCAACATTCGAACAAATGAGGGCAACCAAATGAGGTTTTGGATAAGGGTAAGAAGGTGTTAAGCCCCAACGTAGTCCGAGGGAAAGGGAGACCCCTAAGTAAGAGGAAGATGCCACCCGTGGAAAAGACGGCAACAAAGAGAAAGAAACTGGTAATAGTTTTAGAAATTTGCAATGTTAATACTTAATATTCTAATTCTAATATATTTTTATTTTTGTTTTGGAACTTAGACTTACAGGAAAATCTTGGTAGATGAAACATAATTGGGTGACACCGTAGGATCTCAACAACACCAATTTGCTGATGGAGTTGGTGTTGGGATACAAAAATTCATTCTTACACAATCAACTCCACCGAGCAATGAGGTTAACAATGTCTTTTCAATAAGTGAAAACCATGTATGACAAAATGATGTAAACGTACAAGTTAAAGAAAAAGCATGCTTTAGTCCTTGTTTTAATTATAGTTGTTTTCTTTTAAATGGGTGACCATATTGATGCACTGTTTGTAACTCCATGGTAATAAGCATGAAACATTTTTTGAAGCTCCTAGTTGGCATCACAACAATTCTAATCCTTTTAGGATTCACTTCCATCAGGTATTATTCTTTTTTAAACATTAACTTTGCATCCTGACTCTCCTTGGTTGATGGCCAACAATTGACTATATCTTTCTTCTACTTTTTAATTAATTTTTGGTTCCCCTTATCAATATCAACATGTTAATCAGGGAAAATGATACTCTATACTTGTGAACTTCTATTTTTTCATTTTCGATTTCTCTTTTCAGTCCTAATTTTTATATATTTTTGTTTTGTCTATTAAGATTTTACTTGTTCATCCCTTAACATTGTTGTCCCATTTTAGTTGACCTTCCTCTTCACCCAATACATTGGTTACAGAACTTAAGTTTTCTGCAATTTATAGCAAACTATTCCCTGCTATGTATAGTTGGGACTTCATCTACACAGAGTATGTCATGGCTGCAGGAAGTCATCATCGTTCAATTGTTTGGGAGGTGACCAAGATTATTCTTATATCAAATATATTTTAGTGCATTTCTATTCTTGACTGAAAAAAATATGGTCATTGGTGGGATCTTAAATTATCAATATTATATTATATATCAAATCAACAATTGGTGATGAAATTATCATCTTTTTCTTCTTGTGGGTCTATATTGATAGGATTTATTTTGTAGGTTAACAAGGGAAATGATGGCCAAAACTTTTGCGTCAGATTTCATGGTTTATTCGGAGCTGCTTTGGCTGCTGGATTTGTGTTGGCTACAATCATACTTTTGTAGTAGATGGTGTCTCTTGCTAGAGAATCTAGCTTAAAGAGGAGAAAAATTTTGGGCTGTTATACAAAGTAATTGTTGTGATTTTAAGACACATAAAATATTTGAGGCAAATATGTCTCGTTAAATTTATTTATCCAAGTTTTATTAAATTGAAATTTTAAATGTTTTTATTGATCCTGTTTAGAACTTGGTATCCATTCACTTCAAATGTTAGTCCCAGTCGGCATGTGATATGTTAATTGTAGATAGACAAAAAAAAAAAAAGAATTACTCAATTTCTGAAGAGAAGATAAATATAGACAAAATATTTACGTACTTTTGTTCACAGTTTATAGCTCCTATTGCAAAAAACTATTAAGCTCCAAAAGTTTGGATTCCCATACTAAGAAGATAATGTCCCAGTTTGCTATTTACATACAAATTATCCAAACCAAGTCAAAATAATTACAAAAATGACAACCCAATACAAACACAATAATTTTTGTTTTTCCACACGAAGAGTTGTCTCTGGCTTTTGTACTTTATCTTTCTTTTTACGAACTTCATTCGTGCACCAATATGTCATCCCACATCTTCCAAACTTTACTCTCTCATATACGAATGTTTTCCTCTAGCAAGTGAAGTATATTCACCCAAATGAAAAATTCATATTTCCTCGCTTCTCCCTGCACACAATAATAACATTTAAAATGATAAAGCATACTGTGGGAAATGAAATTCAATTTGCTAATTAACATGATAAGTTGCTTTACCATCTTATAGTTCAGGCAGGCGAAAAATTTCCTTCCAGGATTTTTAGAAGTGTGTGACGTCTTTAGTGGTGCTTTCGAACCACACCTACAAGCTGGTATTTCCAAGACAAAATCATTAATTACAGACGATGATGATTGTGTAGATGCCATTCGTGCTTCTGAAAGCACTGCACACAGGTTCAGATTAGTAAAGAAGCCGATTTCATAATGTACAAAAGAGTTAAGAATGTAAAAAGTTACTCTTGAATATCATCAACTGTTGCAAACTGGGTCGACTACTAGTGAAGTTACCTCATTCTGAGGAATATGCATTGCCCCAATTCAATATATAAGGTTTCCATGTCCCAAATCAACCTTTTCCTTAAAAACTAAAATTTTATAACAATACAATACAATACCAATACCAATACAAATACAGTGTCACTTCTTGGCATTACAAAACCAGCACCCTACCCATAGTCCTGATGGTTCTTATGTGTTCCAAAATTTCCCTTCAATTAATGCCTTCAACTAAGATGTAATCCATAACCATTTAATCTCATTGGATGCATGCCCCTTCACAACTAAACTTGAAGGTGCTTACTATTTATGAGGAAAAAGAATCTTGATCTTTTTACATGGATGCTTTTGATGATTTGAATCTGCCAAAGTTTCTGGAAAATTAGTTTCTCTAGGACACATGAGTTTGATTTTTGTTAGGTAAAGCCAAAGGAAAGCAGAAAAAGTGAATTGAAAATATTAAAGAGACCATGATGGGGGAATCAGTTCCAACCCTTTCATGCTTGGCTAATGATAAATTAGAATGTTAGAAAGAGAATTGTAGCCCATGCACAAGCCCTAGTCTTTTAAATTCTTTTAAAATCTTATTGCTCTTGGTAAATTTCTATAAGGATAACACAGTCTAAGATACACCACCATCCACATTCTGATCCTAAATTCTTTTCTAAAGTGTCAAAGCTATGCGTTTTATTAGTGTTTTACAGTTTACCTGTTTTTTACGTTTTAGTTATCTATCATTTTCATATGAAACCTTCTAGGTCATTTTATATTTTGCTCCATTTTGTTATGGGTTGTTACGGGAAGGCAATGAGCATTATAAGAGGGGAATCACAGAAAAGGAAAGGATCATTCTGGAAAATCTGTAAAAGCTTGGTCTGATGTAATGGAGGTTGGAAGCCCTTAAAGCCTTCCCTTTCAATATACGTATGACACTTGAGAAATTTTATCGAACACATTTTGTGCATTATTTTCCTTCATTACAGAATCCTTCATTTACATTTCATCAGTTTCCTTATTACAACACTACATCACATCACCCATTACAAACGGGTTCATTACATATTTCCAATGTTCTTTATTTTTTGTAAACCTGTTCAACCTTAATTTCAAGCTAATATCACTAATTTACAGCTAATATACCTAAACCCTAGAGATAAACACAAAGAAAACAAGGAATGTATGCCTAAACTATAGAATCACGAGCAACAATGGTTTTCCAAAAATTTTTAAGAAGATTACCTCTCATGAAGATCTCTGGACGTAGTTTCGGAGTTCTGAACTCACACTGTCACGGGATTGAGATGTGGAAATCACATCAGGTGAGAAATCACAGTATAACCGAATGAAGGGATCTCGAAATCACAATGCACGTGATGGGGTTGAGAGAATCACAGAGAATGAGAAAAAAAAAAGGTATCGAAATCAAACCTGAGTTCTACGCTTCCCAAACGCCACTCCGCGATTCACAAAGAAGAAGAAGACGATTCCATTGAACTTGAGGGATTCACAGTGAAGAAAAAGTAAGGCGAGCTGATTGAGGAAATACGAGGGTAGGGATTGAGAGAAGGGGGTGTGTGGCTAAGAGCAGAACTGGGTTCATTGTTAGTGACCGGTCTACACGTAATGGCTTCTGTAGATGTAGCTAAACAGTGGCTGCTGCCTAGACTTTCTGTTACAGAAGAAAACGACTGGGACGAGCCCTGTGCAACCTAATATACAACTCACTTTCTAATGTACAACATTGACATATTTAAAAATGAATAAAAACAATTATTTTAATTTCTTCTTTCTAACTACTAAAAATTGTTGCAAATAATAATGTAAAAAAAATTGATTTTAGACCAAGAAAAAATGTCTATATGACATCATTAAAACATATTACATATGTTGTTCGCTGTAATTAGCTCAAGATAACCAAGCAAATTATAGATAATCATTCTGTATTGACTCTACATAATTCTAGCACTTTGTTTAACCTTAACAAAAAATTAGACAGACATAAATGAAATTAAAAAGTTACAAGCATTGAGCTATACACATTGCTACTCCTTCAAAAATTCAATATTATATTGAGTTGATTTGCTTAAAGTGGATGGTGGCTAGTCACACGGTGGTGGCTAGAGCTAGGGTTTTCAATGCAAAAGCAGTGATGGGGCTACGATGGAGGCTGGCTAGAAAGGGAGGTTCGGTTGGGGGAAAAGATCGGCACAAGGTGTCTTGATGGGTGGTGTTGGGTTGGGGTGTGGGCTATGTTGCAGAAGTGCACGACGTTAGTATAGAGGATCAAGTGAGATCCATGAGGGAGAGAGGGGCAGATCAATGGCGAGGGAGTGAGTGGGGGAGGGGGGTTGGTCGACGAGGCTTGACGGCAAGTTCGTGGGGCTACCCATAGTGGCAGCTGGTGGTGCCGTGGAGAGAGAGAGAGAGAGAGAGAGAGAGAGAGAGGGCTACGGGCGTAGACTTTGGGGATGAGAGAGGGAGATCTGCGGTGAGGGTGAGGCTAGGAGGGAGGGGGCTTGGTTGACCAGCGATTGCCCAAAGGAGGAGGTGGTGGGATCGATGGCAGGGTGGGTAGCCACAATTGAGATGTGAGAGAGAGGTGGAGATCAGGGAAACGGGTTTTTGATGCTGGAGGGGAAGAGAGAGAGAAAAGAGAGGAAAGTGAGGGGAAACTAGATCCAATGGTGGATATTAAACACTTGGAAATAAATTAACTAAACAAGCAGAAAGATGAAATAAGACTATTTAAAATCAAACTTTGTCTTATTAATCTAAAAATAATATTTTTCATCATAAAATAAAATAATGAAGTTTATTAAATATTTTTAAGAGAAATAAAACCACCTAAATAAATAGAGTTTTTAACATAAATAAAATAATGAATATTCAATAATACTCTTACAGAACTAAAATCATTTAAATAAAATGATTTTCTAAAACTGATCATATTTAATACTAATATTATATACGTATGTTTAATACTTATGTTGTATACTTATATTTTATATTTAGGTTTTATACTTATAATTTACACATATTTTAAAATTATGTTTAATACTTATGTTCTGTACTTATGTTTTACACTTATATTTAAAGCTTATGTCTTATACTTATATTTAATACTAATATTATATACTTATATTTAATACTTATGTTTTATACAAATATTAAACACTTATCCTTCATAGTTATGTTTAATGTTTATGTTCAGTAGTTATGTTTAAAATAAATGTTTTATACTTATATTTTATATTTAGGTTTTATACTAATATTTAATACTTATGTTTAATATTTATATTTTATACTTATATTTAATACCAATGTTATATACCTATGTTGTATACTTATATTTTTATATTTATGTTTTATACTTTTATTTAATACTTATGTTTTACACTTATGTTTAATGCTAATGTTTAAAACATATGTTTTATACATAATACTTATATTCAATACTTATGTATTATACTTATGTTACACTTATATTTTATACTTATATTTAATACTTATGTTTATTATTATTATTATTATTATTGATAGTAAAACTTTTATTCATGAACAACCACAATTACATTAAAGATTCAGACCAAATTATCTGTAAAATACACTTTGGGAATGAATCCCACCAAATTACCAAATCATCTAGATGTAAGGCAAACTTTGTCAAAGTGTAAGCTCCTTTGTTAGCCATCCGACCATTATGTTGAATAGAACATTTCGGGAACATCTTCATTATATTCTTTACCTAATAAACAAGATTTCCCCATAAAGACCTTAACTCACATGCCTCAAGCAATTCAATTACTATAAGCAATGAATCACTTTCAATAATAAGTTCATATATACCCGTGGGAATGCAAATTTGTAGCCCTCTAAAAATAGCAAGAAGCTCAACTTCCATTGGGTCATTCACTCCATTTTCTTTCTTACTTGCAGCTATAATTGCTTCACAGGAATCATTTCTTAGAATAACACCCACGTCTACTCTATTATGATCCTAAAAAATGGCCTCATCTACATTTAACTTCATTGCACCTTGAGATGGAGCTTGCCAACTGCAGCTTGTTAGCTTTCTAGTTTGTTTCTGATCTCTGGTTTCGTTGTATTCCTTAGTCAATATCAAAGCTTTCTCAATTACTTAATCTGTTGTCAGGATCTTATCCTAAAAAATCTAATGTTTTCTTCTATACCACATGCTACAAGCTATAAGAAAGAATTGGTCAAGATCTTCTTTTTTGCCTTGATTCATAACCTTCATAGTAATCTGCATCAAATCCAACTTAGTATCAGCTGCCAATAAGCCAGGAAAGTATTGATTCCACGACTACCTTACAAATGAGCAGTAGCATAAGGCATGTCCCACATCTTCTTCCTCATATGTACACCATTCACAAAAAGCATCTTGCAGAATATGCCTATCTTTTAGATTCCTTCTACTTGGAAGCCCATTTCTGCAGGCTCTCCATGCAAAGATTTTGACTTCTATTGGGCACCTTCATCTGCCAGAGTTTCCTACTTAACTTACTTTGATCTGCTGCATTCGAAAACTCACCATCTTGCTTTGACTACTTCTGAAAGAGATCATATGCACTCTTTACACTGAAAGTCCCAGACTTCTCATGCTCCCAAATGATATAGTTAGGCCTACTCTATGAACAAAGAAATACTTTGAAGACCTCTTTTGCTACTCGAGGAGGTAGTAATCTTCTAACCTTTTCCACATCTCACCATCTAGTTTCTTCATCAATGAGGCTGGCTACTATTAGGGAATCATGATCATGCCATGAGAGGGGCTCTGTATCAGTTTAGTCCAAAAATTAATGGAATTTCCATCCCCAACTCTTCATACACATCCATTTAGCAAGAGTTTCCTTGATTCCCATATTCCAAGGCCAAATCTCAATTTTGAATCACAAAAACTTGTAGCTAGAAACTACTTGGCCTTAAAGAGCTTATGCAACAGTGTAGTCTCCTCAGTCCAAGCTTGCTTTGCAAGAAGGGCTTGATTAAAGAGTTGTAAATCCTTGAATCCCATCCCTCACTATGTCTTAGCCTAACACATTTTCTTCCAGCTAACCCATCTAGTTTTACTCTCCTCTTTCTTTTAACCCCACCAAAAACTTGTCATCATGTTCTCTAACTCACTACAAAGTGTACTTGGCATTTTAAAACAGCTCATTGTGTAACTTGGGATTACCAATGCTACAGCCTTAATCAATATTTTTTTGCCTCCCTATGATAATAACTTTTCCTTCTAGCCATTCAACTTGTGCCAAACTTTCTACTTCAAATCTATAAAAGCTTTTTTCTTGCCTCTCCCCACTATAGGAAGAAGACCAATATATTTTTCATACTAATGGTAGTGTTGGACTTCCCAGAAAGCCGTTATTTCCACTTGTTGACTATTTTGGACATTTTTGCTAAACACCATTGAGGTCTTCTCTTTGTTCATCCTTTAACCCAATGCTTTCTCATATATGTCAAGTAGATGTTGAATATTCAAATAAGTTTGCAATGTTGCCTACAAAAGAACACACTGTCATCTACAAACAAAAGGTGAGTAAGATTAGGAGCTCCTCTACACAGTTGTATGCCTTCAATCTGTTTAGGTCTCTCAACCTACTGTAATAAAGATATTAGGTCCTCAGTGCACAACAAAAATAGGTAAGAGGATATTGGATCCTGTTGTCTCAAGCCTCGAGATGGAAATAAAGGACCTTTAGGCACCCCATTCACAAGTAAGGAGAAAGAGACAAATTTCACACAAAGCATCACCAGTTTAATCTATTTGTCACTAAAGCCCATTTTCCACATAATAGCTTCTAGAAACCCCCATTCACCCTATCATAAACTTTACTCATTTCTAGTTTTAGGGGTATAAAGCTCTTTTTCCCAACATTTTTTTGTCTGAGGAAATGCACCAGCTCATATGTCACAAGTATGTTATATGTTATAAGCCTTCCAGGTATAAAGGCACTTTGTGAGTTTGAAATAATGACTATCAATACTTCCTTAAGTCTATTGGCTAAAACTTTTGAAATCAACTTATAGATAACATTGCATAAGCTGATTAGCCTGAAATCAGATATCAACTATGGCTGCTTCTTCTTTGGGATCAAGGTTATGAAGGTGTGATTTATCTCCTATGGAAACTGACCAAGATTAAGGGCCTTAAGAACATCATCTATCACCTCTTTCCCAACCACATTCCAGAATTTTTGATAAAAGAGTGGTGCCATTCCATCAAGCGTTGGGGCCTTATTAGGATTCATTTGATTAAGGACCAAATTATATACTTCATTTGCACCAAACTCTTTTAGTAGATTCTCATTCATAGCCTCATCAACTCTGCCTCTCAACTCTTCCAAGAAATCCATTTGCCCCACCTCTGTTGATGCTTTAAATAAAGTACTCAAGTATTAGATTATCCTTCTCTTCATTCAGTTTCCATAACCCATTTTCATCTTTAAGACCCTTGATAAAGTTCTTCATTTTCCTCTGTGAAGCTTTATTATAAAAGAAATGTGCATTGGTGTCTCATTCTTTCAACCATGGTGCTTTGGACCTTTGCCTCCACATAATTTCCTCTCTCTCAAGCCAATGTTGCATTTCAGTTCTAGCTACACTATGCGCAATCCTCCTTTGGCCTTGTGGACCACTTCTTTGAAGGAGTTGTAGTTTAGTTCTAGCCATTTCAATTCCTTGTTGAACATGTCCAAATATGTCCTTATTCCATACTATCAACATTTCCCCACATCTTTCAATCTTCCTCATTACAGATTTAATACCATTAGCACCTGGTTCCACTTGCCATGCACTTCAATCACCCTTTTATAGTCTGATGATTCCACCCATATAGCCTCAAATTTGAATAATTTCTTTCCTTGCCTTTGGTACTCATACACTTGTTGCCTTAAAATAATAGGCACATGATCTGAATACGCTACACTACCATGCTACACTCGAGCCATTGGGAAATTTTCATACCACCTCATATTTGTAAGAAATCTGTCTAGTCGCTCACTTATGAAATGATCAGGCTCTCACCTATTACGCCAAGTGAACTAATTTCCAGAGTAACCCAGATCCTTAAGCTCACATTCATCCAACACGTCTCTAAAGGCCTATATCTGCCTTTCTGGTCTTTGCTTGCCCCTAGTTTTCTCATTGTTTCCCAATATTTTGTTGAAATCCTCCATTAGTAGCCTAGCTTGGTTTTGAGCCACTTTGAGGGACCTTACCAAAGCCCATGTCTCATGCCTTTTAGAAGCATTAGGCTAACCATAGATCCAAGTGATGAACCATGGATTTATAGCTGTATCATCAACTCTGATTTGAGCATGGATGTGTGATATATATCGAAAAATTTGTAATTGTAAGATTAGGGGTGTAAAAAAAAGCCGATAAACCGGTAAGCCAAACTGGACCGGACTAAACTGGTGGGATCGGTCCGGTCCCGAGTTTGGTCCGGTCCGTTACCGGTTTTATTTTTCTTTTTCTAAAACCGGACCGGACCAATTTATATATTTTTTAATTTTTTATATTGTATATAATATTTATATATAATATATAACTATATATAAAATAGTTTTGTATTATATGATAAATTACTAATTAATATAATATTAAATTTTAAAATCTTATATCATTTTGTTTATTGTATTAATAGTTATACTAATATTATATGATGCATATTAATAGTTATACTAATACTATATCACTATATATTATAATATACTATAATATATCATTATATTATATATTATAATATATCATTATAGTCTATAATACAATTATAATATATATTATAATATACTACATTATATTATCACTATAGTATTATATACTATATTATTTATACATTATATAATATATAATATAGTACATTAAAACCAGTAAAATCGGACCGAACCGGAAACCGATAAAACTAGAGTACCAGTTTATGAGGATAACTGGTGCGTAATCGGTTTTGAAAAATGTAAAACTGGTACATACCGGTTCGGTCCTAAATTTTATCTAAAATCGGACCAAACTGAACCAGTTACACCCTTATGTAAGATCAACTTCCGTTTTCCAAAGTAATGCAAGACCTCCACTCCTACCTTCACTACTCACTGCCAAACAATTCTCAAAACCCAGCTTGAATTTTAATCTCTCCATCACCCTTGCATTAAGTCTTGTTTCTTGTAGAAACAAAACCTTGAGAGCTTCCCTTCTGACCAAGTCACGAAGGACATGAATTCCATGTGGGTTCCTAAGCCCACGTGAATTCCAACTAAGGAGAATCATTGATCCCGACAGGGCTAATTAACATCCACTGCTGATCCCATTTTTTGTATTTTTTTTCCTCCACCTTACTGACACCCATTTCCACTTGTTCCTTATCCCTTGTCATATGGTTTTTTGGCATATTCCCATCACTCCTGCCAACTAATGATCTTTTCTTACTACTCATCTCAGCAATAGGTTTAGAAGTTGTACCTGAAGTACATGCACGTTTCTTCCAAAATTTTGTTCTCTGTGGAGTCTGCATGTTCACTGAAGGTTGATGGGCTGTTGGGTCTGTTTGCAAGCCTGGGCCTCGAAGGTCAAGCCCATTCAAAATCTTAGTTTGATTCACAGCATCCTCAGCACTTGACATGTTTATAGGTGTTACCATATTTAAATTTCCAGCATCCTTGACATCTTCATCTTGTAACATCTCCATTACCTCTAATTCCTGCTCCTCTTGATTGTTCTTCCCCACATCTTCCTCCAACGGCTTCTTTCCTTTAATAACATCATCAATGTCATAATCACCACCAACGTCTGTCACACTGACATTCCTAGCCACCTCCCTATCATGTTTTTTCACCGTGCTTGATCTCCTCTTGATTGGGTACGTTGCCTTCTACCACCCATAACAACTCACATCCAAGAACGAAATTGAGGAGGTTCTTCCTTCCGTTGATTAGCCTCTGGATAGACTGCTTCCTAATGCAAAATTCTACCACACATAAAACAAAAATGTGGCAGCTTTTCATATTGAATTGGGATCCAGTGTTTCGTGCCATTCAGTGCAATTGTTCTTCCTCTAGCCAGTGGTCTACGAAGATCAAGAAGAACTTTTACTCTCAAGAAATTACCCCATCCCACCTCATCTTCCTAAACTTCTACATTTTCAACCTCCCCCAATGATCGCCCCAATATTTCACCACACTACTTATTCATCCCGCCAATGGCAAATTATGAAATTGTATCTAGATAGTAGCCTCATTGAATTGCATCATATGCAGTTGTGTAAAACCATCAAAATGGTTGATTACAAAAAAGTTATTATCAAATAGCCATGTTCTTCCTTCAAGAACTCAAAATATGGCTGGCTTACTCAATCTTCATATATTCGCCATTGTTGATTCAACAATATTTTTTCATATGAATTTGTTGATCAGCTTATAATTCGTCTTCCAAGCATAGAAGCTGTCAAAGTAATACAAGGGTAAATCTCAAGATCGAATTCACAGGGACAATGGAAATTAAGCAAACCTTTTATAATCACAAGATAAAATAATGACTTTTATGGTGACAAGAAATTTTGAAAAGAAGAAAGTCTTGAACTAAAATGGGGATTATTTACTAAGGAAGTGTGGATTGAATTAAGAGTATGATTAGTGGCTGTTTTGGAAGTTCAAGCTTGAATTAAACTGAAAATAAATGTGAATCTAGGTTTCTAAAATTACCAAAACTAAGAGGGTTAGAGAAAATGTGTAACAAATGAATTAAACTTGTAAGAAACAATAAAACAAACACTTGGAATGCAATTTTCACTCACTATTTTGGCGATGGATTTACTTCTCTTTTCATCTTCTCTCAACCATGCTCCCATTCCTAGAAGTCATGGTCAGATAATATAGCAATGACCCACAATTCATAGCCTAATAAAACTACTTGACGGATTATATAACAATTGTAAAATAATGAAAGAAAGCCATCAAAGTCTTATTACTTGTTCAAGTATTAATTGTGCCTTTACGTCTACAACTAATCTAAACCAAGAACAAAGAACTTCAATCCTTTCTAGATATAAACTGAAATATCATCCAACAAGTTAATCATTGAAATCACATAACATTGAAGAAAATCCACCCCAAACCAGTTATAGGTTACTCATTGAATCCCAAGCTCAAAAATCTAGCCTACCATCTCTAAATTAGTAAAATGCTCTAAAATGATAAACCCTAACATTTCAAATTGTTGTATGAAAATAAGTGTAGAAGACTAAATAAAACAAGCTGGAAACAACTAAGAAAATAAATCTAAGAAACGTGATGAAAATAAATCCAAAGCATCCGAGAGAGTTCCGTCTGAACAAAAGAACTAAGAAAAGAAAACACCCCAAACGACGCCGAACGAAAAAAATGAAAGACGCTGAATGAAAGAAAAAATAAGTACGTTGTACGCTAAAAATGAAAGACGCCGAACGAAAAAAAGTAAACTTTCAGAGCTTTGCTTCCGCCGACTAAAGTTTGGAATGAAAAAATAATACTAAGGAAAAAAAACGCCACAAATGACGAAAACGAAAAGTAAAATGAAATGAAGCCCGGCGTCCGAAACAAAAAACTGAATCTTAACTCTATGCCCCGTCAGGTCTACTCTAAACTAAAAACAATGAAAAATAAAATTAATCCCCCAGCAAGTGAGCTTCTACCGACTCCCCTCCAAACTGAAACGTAAAAATCGAAAAAGATAACAAGCTGCCCAGGCTAGGGCTGTAAACGAGCCGAGTTCGAGCGAGTTTGGGTTGTGCGAACTCAGCTCATTCACAACTCGAGTCGAGCCCAAGCTCAGCTCGTTTATGAGCCAAGCCGAAACTGACGCTCGAGCTCGGCTCATTTACATGTAACCAAAACTCGAGCTCGGTTCTGTTAACGAGCCGAGACCAAGCTCGACTCGAGCTCGGCTCGTTTACCTATTATCATATTTGCAGAATATTAAATATACAATTAAAACCAGAAACATCAGAATAATAACAATTTTTTTTTTTTGGATGGAGAATAATAGCAATAGCAACTTAAATTTAAATTTACATCATGAAGCCTTCTAGAGACTATTTATTGACATTTACTTCCTAATAGAACTAGTGAATGAAAAATAACTTTAAATTTACAACAGTAAGAAATGAAACTTAATACATTAAATTTCAAAACAAAACATGGGCTCTAAAATTGAAATCAATGAAGTCCTCAATCTGTTTTGCATGCAGCCCAGAAGTCAGAGCCATATACATTATTGCCCTGTTGTCTGCATACACTAATACACAAAAAAATTTGTTAACAGATTTTTAATCCCTTGCTCAAGTACTGTTAACTTAGTATATTGTCAAGGGATTTCTAACAGGAATGCAAAACTTAATTTGCAAGAAAAAGAAATGGCATATCTCTAAACTTATTAGGTACGCAGTTCACCAATACCAAAATCATTGTAATTAAACAGGTTACCAAAACAAGTTGAAGCAAGTAGTAGCATTAGAATTAGTAAACTGCCAGACTACAGGCAGACAGGCAGCTATCAAAAACTTTACCAAAACAGCCAGACAAGTCAACAACAAAATCATATTTCAAACAGGTTGAAGCAAGTTACCAAAACAGCATGGCACAAGTCAGACAATAAGAATTGAATCTCCCAACTAGCAGGCAGGTCAACAAAAGATCTCATCTGAACTGTAATACCACAGGTAGTTGCCAAAGATCTAACCAAAACAGCCAAACAAGCAAGACAGATTGAACCAAGTTACCCAAACAACCAAAAGAGTATGACACAAGTCACACAATCTTTTCTCATGCAGTTATCAAAACAAGTTCTCATGAAACAAAAGGCATTCACTAATAAGTTCTCATGTAGTTACCAAAACAAACTCAACATGACACAAGATATATAAAGCAGCAGGCTGCAGTAGTAATAGGCATACAAAAGTTCACTAATTTTTGTTAAACAAAATTACCTTAGTTACCAACAAAATCACAATGACTAGAAGTTATCAAACTTATACAAAATCTGAGTTCACCATGACAGAAGTAAACAATTTCAGACCCAACCGTGAACAAAATCACCACAGGACAACCTGCACACACTAATACATGTAAAAAACATTAATATAATATTTATTCCCTTGCAAAATTACTCAAATACTTTTAACTTAGTAATATTGTCAATGGATGTTTGCAATGTAAAATTTAATTTGCCATTTAAATAAATTTAGGAAATCTGGATGGTGAAGATTTAGAACTTAGAAATTACCTGAACTGTCATTACTCATATCATATTGAACAGCCAAACTGTCCAAATATTACAAAGTAAACTATCCAAATATCAGATAGCAAATCGTATAGATTAACCAAAACAGACCAGATAAAACTAGAAAACTGCCCAAATGCTCCATAGATTAAACATGCCAAAAAAATAGAATTTGAGTCTGTATGGGCCTATGGCTATGGCAACAGAATCTGAGTTTCTGATGGAACATCCTTCTATTGGCAAGAAAAAAATAGTAGTTAGTATTGTTGTAAATAAATTAATAAAAGTAAGTATAAAATAATAAAATAGCAATAGGCAGTTAAAATAAATATATAACACTTACAGAATTTGTTAATGATCTTTTAAGCCCATATAATGCTCTAACCCAATCAGACCCACATAACAACATATGGGCAGTTTCAGTTGACAATGACGCTCGATGAGGATCAATGACTCTGCCTCCTGCACTGAATGTTGATTCTGAGCTAACTGTGGTAATTGGAGTAGCTAATATATCTCGGGTCAATTTGGACAAAATACAAAATTTGAGACTATTTGTTTTCCACCAATCCAAGGTATCGAAACTTGCATCTGAACCCTCTTCACAAATATATATACTCTCCTCTAAATAATTGTCCAGTTCTGATTTACTAGGCTGTACGGTATCAACACTTCTAACAAAAGATTTAAATAATGACTGGCCACTCTGCATGCTTCTCCCAGTCCCAACACTTGAGGAAGAACCAGATGCATTCATCCGAGCATTATCCTGCTCTCTTTGTGCCTCAAGAGTTGAATTGTATGCATGAACATACTCATCATATAATTCATGCAACACTTGTGATAAATGATCAATATTTTATGTAGCGTCCGGCACTTGATAAATTAAAGGAAAACAAAATTGGATCAGGACCATTTTGAATCTAGGGTCTAACACCGCAGCTATTGACATCAATAGATTACACTCCCCCCAATATTTGTCAAACTTAGCACTCATTTTCCTTACCATTGATTTCATGTACTCATTCTCATCTCTACTCTTCTTACCAAAGATGTCCTTCATTCTCCAAACTTCAGAAAGAAACAAGTTTGTTGTTGGGTAATCACTTCCAGATACAATATTGGTGACTTCATTGAAAACAGCTAGTAGTTGACAAACATTTTCAACTTACCCCCACTCTTCAACAGTTGGAACCCATTCAAAACATCTATCTCTATCACCATATCTAGGAAAAACTTCTTTGAACTAAATTGCATTATCCAACATTAAATAGGTGTTGTTCTATCTTGTAGGCACATCTAAAATCAGTTTCTTTGAAGGCAATTGCAACTGTTTTGTAATTTCACTAAATTGTTTTAGCCTATTCTCTTATGCTACCAAATATTTTATACCATCTCTTACACAATCAACAATATCCCTAATCTCCCCCAGTCCATATTATACAAGTAAATTTGTTATATGCGCACAACAACGTACATGAAATAGTTTCCCACCTACACTCAATGTTTTCTTCAACCTAAAATCATCTTTCAAGATCCGAATGGAAACATCATTAGAACTAGCATTGTCAACATTAATTAAACTAATTTTATTCTCAATCCCCCAAGTTTGGAAACACTTTTCTAAAGCATCAGCAATAAGAAGGCCAGTATGTGGAGGTGGCACATTACAAAACTTCAACACACGCCTCTGAAGATGCCAATTAGCATCTATAAAATGACATGTCACTACCATATATGAAAGTTTTTGACAGGAAGTCCACATGTCAGTTGTAATATGAACTTTATTCACATGTTTAAGCAGACCCCTCAACTTTGACTTTTCATTCTCATAAGTTCTCATGCATTCTTTCTTTGCAACAGCCCGTGACATTTTTTCCCAACATAGAGTGTTTGCACTCATGAATTCATTAAATACCACATGCTCCATTAAAGAGAAGGGATATTCATGGTAAAGTATCATATAAGCGGTAAGCTCTCGGACCCTACTACGATCATAGGTAAAGTTCGAGATAGTGAAGTTTCCATCTGCCTCCTTAGACTCAACTGCTAAGACTTTTTGTTTTTTCTTAGATCTCATGTATGGCAAACAGGTTAGTAAGTGCCTACGTAGTGTAGTCGGAGAACTTGATCGAGAAGCTTTAAACAAAGTTTTACAACACTTACATTGAGGCTGTTTAACCCCATCTCTTTCAACCTCGACAAAATCATTCCATACATCAGAAGTCCTCTTTCTTTTTTTTTTCTTTCATAGGCTACTGTTTGCACCTCTATGGAAGGGCCCTCAGTAGACACAGTATTAGGGGCCTGAGTATTTGCAGTGTCTCCATCATTATCAGATATGGGCTCTACTAAGCTAATCCCAATCGAGTTTTCATTTTCATACTCTTCTACCGGATGAACTTCATTCACTGGATCACCCATTTGCTAGGGTCTAATATTTTGTAAACAAAAAACCAGAAACATACAATAAGCATAAAGACATCGACCAAAAATCAAAATAACCTTGTCTTGGTGGCTCAAGGTGCCTCCAGAAGTAAGGATACTAAAAGATGTTAAAGTCAAAATAATATGACTCCAACAGTTTTGTTATACAGCCTTGCCTTGATGGCTCGATGTGCCTCCAGAAGGAAAGGCTGATATAGTTGATTAATATCAACTAATACAGATGTTAAAGTCAAACTAATTTGACTCGAACAATTTTAGTATACAATCTTGCCTTAGTGGCTCGATGTGCCTCCAGAAGCAAGGCATCTCAACAACACAAACATAGATCAAATTGAATAAAATTTATCAACCAAAACATAATAAACACTAGCACATTTCATAGTTGAAGCAAGAACATAAACACAAGACAGATTAGATAAGATTAAGCAAGCAAGACATGTTAAAGATGACATAATTAAATAGTTGAAGCAATCACCATATATGATCATTTAAAATAAACCAAAACAGATTCAAGCAAGCATACTTTAAGTCTTGAGCTAAGAACATAAACAGAGAACGGGTTGAATATGATTAAGCAACCAAATCCTGTTAAAAACAGCATAATTAAATAGTTGAAGCAAGAAACATAAATAATAATTTATGGTCAACTAAAACAGATTCAAGCAAGCATACTTTAAGTCTTGAACCAAGAACATAAACAGAGAACAGGTTGAATATGATTAATCAACCAAATCATGTTAAAAACAGCATAATTAAATGGTTGAAGCAAGAAACATAAATAATAATTTATGGTCAACTAAAACAAATTCAAGCAAGCATACTTTAAGTCTTGAACCAAGAACATAAACAGAGAACAGGTTGAATATGAATAATCAACCAAATCATGTTAAAAAATAGCATAATTAAATAGTTGAAGCAAGAACCATAAATAATAATTTAAAATTAACCAAAATAGATTCAAGAAAGCATACTTTAAGTCTTTAAGAAAGAACATAAACAGAGAACATGTTGAATATGATTAATCAACCAAATTAGAACATATTGGATAAATACATAACAGAACAAAACAGATTCAAGAAAGCATATTTAAATACTTGAAGCAAGAACATAAACAGAGGACAGGTTGAATAAGATTAATCAACCAATACAACATATATTAGATAAACACATAATAGAACAAAAACACATCAACATAGAAAATATTGGATAAACACAAAACACAACATAAACACATCAACACAGAATAGAATAGAACTTAAACACATAAACACAGAAGTTACATAATAGAACAATTTATAAACACATAATAGTAAATAGTCATATAAACACATAACAACATTTCATAAACACAAATGCACATAACAGAACAGTTTATAAACACCCTACAGAACATATTATAAACACATAATTAGATAAACATGTTAAAGAAAGCATGTTTTCATATTTGCAGTAGACATAAACTACGAACCAAATCAAGCAAGAATAAGTATTACTCACTGTGTTGTGGACTGCAAGTTTTACTTCAACTTTCAGAAGCAAGACACGGTTTGCCTTGTAACTTCTTTTTTCACAAGGTTTTTCTCTCAACACTTGAGAGATTTTCCACTATGACAGCTATAATTCTCAAAACAGATAGTATAGTGCAAGTGCAATGTACAAGCAACAACAAGATCAAAATAGATGTAAGACTTGAAGTCATAAACAGAGATAGAGTCACAGAGACAATCAAGATGTCACACCATTTCGGCTATCTAGGGTTTACAATTACAATTTACAAACATGAAAAAAATGATACCATCTCTTATACAATACATGGATATCATATATGAACTGTCATTAAACAGAGACTTATGTCACAAAGACAGTGAAGATGTCACGAGTCACACCATTTCAGCATAGGGTTTACAAATAGAAGCACAAACATGAAAAAACATGATTAGATCTACAATACTACAATTGTGAAATAGTTAGGAGAGAACTAGAGGTTAAAAAATACTCTAATAATTAGAAACATGAACAGGAACAAGAAAATCAAGCAAAACCCTAAACTTCCAAAGGATTAAATGAGTCAAGGACCAAATCTCCAAACTTCCCAACCAAATCGTTACAAAACATGAAAATAACCTACTTAATCGACTAATAGACAGACCAAACATCGAACCAGAGAAGCATGAACCACGAAATCAGAGATATAGTTGGTTGGGAGTCATAAATGCTATTTAATAACCCCTCTGTCGAGGCCTGACTGCCATCTCTGAGATTGAGATTGTAGTCAACAAAACCGGCCGACGCCGCCATCCGCGAGGGTTTTGAGCAATCGCAGACTCCCAGACACAGAACCTTCAAGAATGAAGCCTTGATTCAAGGCTTCATTGAATCGTATCAGGGAATGGGGATTAATCAACATAAACAGCTCATATTTAGACGGGAATCGCCAATCGCGATGAGTCTGAGGACTGAGAGAAAGTGAGATGTGAGTGAAACAGTGAAAGTAAAAGTGAAACGGCGGTCTGCAGAAGTGTGAAGGACAAAGTGAAAGGGATGGGCAGCTAGGGTTAGAACTGAGGCTGTAAAAAGTCTCTTATATACCACATTGCCTTTAACGGCTACGATTTCTTCAACCAAATCCAACGGCTCCAAACAGATCCAACGGATCCAAAAGCCTCTTATAAGTTATATAAGTTAATTGTATTATTATATTTTCTAATACTAACACTATATAATATAATAAGTTATTAATTTATTTATTATATATTTATTAAATTATTAATACAACACCATATGTATATAAGTACTAGGTAACAGGAACGTGCAAGGCACGTTGATGTAGTTTAAATCAGTTTGTAGATTTACACCACCATCAACGAAAAGCAGCAAACTGGGAAAGCACCGCAAATTGTAAATAACACAGTTAGTGAAGAATTCATCAATGTTAAATCGCTAACCTCATTTTTCAACAAAAATGGTGGCCAGTTTTTTAGATCAAACAAGCACCGCAAGCTTTTTCAGCTTTTCTGTAGCTGTCAGGCGCCGCAGAGCTATGATGCTACATCTCTCGTGAAGCAATAGAGGTGCTTAGTCATAATTTTCTCTATAAAAGAGATATTCAGCTCACCTTCATTCGCATCTCATCTTCTTCACTTTTCTGTAATAATACTGTATTCTTACTCTGCAATATCTTTCTGCATTCTGACTCTGTAATGGCTCAGCAATCTTCTCATGGCCAATATATAAGGTATTACGCACCTCGTTCATCAGCTGTTCCTGCTTCTACTACGGGTGCTATAATACAATACAATAATGATCTGACTAATAAGTCAGATGTTGAAGCTATCTACGACCTTGTAAATCTCGGTACCCATTACTCTTCAAGTATTTATGCATTTTCTCAGCGACTACAATCCAAACCTTATGATTTGGACAAACTCAATGAGAAAATTTCTATCCTTCAGCGACTTCTTCAGGAGTCTCAAATGAAGATAGAAGCAGTAAAGCAAGAGAATAGGAAATTAAAATCATTGCTTAATTCTTCTTTTAGATTGCCTACTCCTTTAGACAGAGATGCCACGCAAATTTTAGAGGAGCAAGATCGTTTGAAGAATGAGGCGAAGAGCCTCAAATTTCTGTAATTTTGTTTCGAGATAATAAAATAATATCTCACAAATATTTATATTGTGTATCTATCTTCTTGTAGATATTCTGTGTGCTCTATTTTATTTTTGGTAGCTAAAATCATATTCTGCGCAGATGAGGGTTGCATTCACTTCTACGTTTAAAGTGAAAACTAATAGATCTAAAGGAATAGATATAGATCTGTCAATACACAACAAAAATACATGTTCAACACCCAAAAAAATCAATTTTTTTTGTTCTCTTTCAAAAAATACATGTGCAAAAGTGGTTTTGTTGTTCTGGTGAATACCTTGAATTGCAGCAAAACTCGTGCAGCTTTCCTCCACTTAGCAAAGGTCACCTGCATGTTGATCATAGATATAGATCTGTCAATACACAATAAAAATACATATAGAAGCTTAGCAAAGGTCACCTGCGTGTTGATCATAGATATAGATCTGTCAATACACAACAAAAATACATATAAATCTGTCAATACACAACAAAAATACATATTCAACACCCAAAAAAATCAATTTTTTTTTCTCTTTCAAAAAACACACGTGCAAAAGTGGTTTTGTTGTTCTGGTGAAGAAGTTTACTTTGGCCTTGAGATGTTTATGAAGTTAAGGGAAGTGAGCTTTGGCCGTGGGTGGCGGTGGAAGCGGAAAAAGGCCAAATCGGAGTTGAGCTCGTGGTGCTTCGGCAACGGATCGGGGCTGAAATTAGGTGGTTAGGTCGGCAAGAGGTAGGGGAAGAAGCTGTGAAGAGATGGTGGGCGGAGGTGGTGCGATGGCGCCGGAAACGGCTCAAAACCGTGCGGCTTAGATGGGCTGTAGGTGGCTAACGGTGGCTCGGATGGAGGTGAAACTTGGTGGGGATGTTCACCGGTGAGAGGGGAAGAAAACTGGGTGGGTGGTGTACGACACCTCCACCGGACGGGGGTGTAATGGCCGGCCGAAGTAGGGGCGACAGGAAGGAGAAAAGAGAAGGGGAGAGCACGGGGAGAGAGAGAAAAGAAGAAAGAAGCACGGGAGAGAAAAGAAAAACGCACGGGAAGAGAAAAGAAAGAAAGAAGAAGAAATAATTATCTTTACTGTGTATTTCGAATTTTTTATTATCGTTACTGTGCAGGAATCGAATTATTAAATTATTGTGCATCGTTACTGTGTGTTGACGGTTTTCGACGATATCAAAATTTTTATTATCTTTACTGTGCATTTTGAATTTTTTATTATTATTTCGAATTATTATCTTACTATTCATTATTACTATTCATTACTGTGCAGGAATCGAATTATTATATTACTGTGCATCGTTACTGTGTATTGACGGAAATTTTCGACGATTTCAAATTTTTTATTATCTTTACTGTGCATTTTGAATTTTTTATTATTATTTCAAATTATTATCTTATTATTTATTACTGTGCAAGAATCTAATTATTATATTACTGTGCATTGTTACTATGACGGAAATTTTCGACGATATCAAATTTTTTATTATCTTTACTGTGCATTTTGAATTTTTTATTATTATTTCGAATTATTATCTTACTATTCATTACTGTGCATTTTGAATTTTTTATTATTATTTCGAATTATTATCTTACTATTCATTACTGTGCATTTTGAATTTTTTATTATTATTTCGAATAATTATCTTACTATTCATTACTGTGCAGGTTTCGAATTATTATCTTCCTATTCATTACTGTGTAGGAATTTACTATTCATTACTGTGTATGAATCAATTATTATCTTACTATTCATTACTGTGCAGGAATCGAATTATTATATTACTGTGTAAATTAACGAAAATAAAAACGGAATGTTACTGTGCAAAATGAAATTACGGAAACGGAACGACAATTTAACTGTTGTTTACTGTAGTAAGCGCATAGGCGCTTATTATAATAGATAGATATCATTAAATATATAATGTTATATATTATGTAAGATTATACCAAACTATACTACTAGTTATATATTAATTATAATACTATATATTTATTAAATTATTAATACACCACCATATATATATACTATAATACAAGTACTAATATGATATGTTAATATATTAAACTTAACAGATGCTAATAAATTTAATATTATAAATTTATATAGTATATGTAGTTCTATAAGACTAGAAGTTAATATATAAATTTATCTATAGTATATGTAGTGGGCTATAAGTAAGACTAAGTGCATGTTTGGAATTGCGGTGAGAAATATAGCTTATAACTTAAATAACAAACTTTATTATTAAAAAGTCATTTATTGTTTGGTAACCATGTATCTAAAGTACTTTTAAAGTTAGTTATATTAATTTTTTTAAAATATACAGTTATCTGCAGGAGCTTTTCGATAAAAACTTCAATTTGGTGCTTTTTAAAAAAGTAGATTTTCAGTTTTTTTAAGTAATTAAAGCACTTTTTATAAATTTATCAAACATATCATTTTTTCTTTAAAAGAGCTTTTAAACAATTAAAAGTACTTTTTAAGCTTTCAAACTCAATCCCAAACAGGTTATAAGTCTATATACATAATTATGAATATTCTAAATTATATCTATAGTATCTATATATATTTATATATATATATATATATATATATATATATATATATATATATATATATATATCTAACTTTTGGATATTATATATATTATATTATATATGTATAAATATATACGAGTCGAGCTCACGAGTCGAGTCGAGCTTCATACGAGTTTGTTCATGAACATTAATCGAGTCGGTCGAGTTTTATACGAGTTTGTATCATTTAATAATCGAGCATAATTCTATGTTTACGAACGACCCATTTAATATTCAATTCGAGTCGATTTCGAGTTTAATCGAGTCGAACTCGAGCTGCCTATCGAGTAGCCTGTTCATTTTACAGCCCTAGCCCAGGCCACTATGTTTTTCTCTACTGTGCGTGTGTGAGTTGCTCTTTTCCAGCCAATAAGACAAGAAAAATGGATAAAATCCCAGTCCGTGCGATCTCCCTTCTGTGTGAACTGGTCCCATGGCACATTCTCATTCCAAACTTGAAGTGCTACTTTTTTTTTTTTTCTCCCCATTAGATTGGTTTCCATCAAACTCATAATCAATTCATCTATTTCCTCCCTACTCTTTCTTTCCTTCCATAAATGCCCTACAATATATTAAAAAAATGATATTATAGTTTAATTATTTCAAAGGCAAATATGAGACTTTGATGTGCAAAATATTAGCATCAATAAATTTTTTTTCATTAAGTGTTAAAATTTGATGCATAATTAAGTGTTCGACCCTTCTTTGATGTAATAAATCACTCACTAAAACAACTTAATTATGCATTTCTAACACTTCATCATCTGTGAGTCCATATCTTGCCAATTAAACTCCTCTCCCCTTTGCATTGAACTTCAAGAGTTGCACCACTCTCCAAAGATATTGCCAAGTCTTCCTCTTCATTCAGTTTTAGATTTCCCCATAATGCCTGTAAACTCTCCATAATGATTCACCAGTAACAACAGCAGAATCAAGTTTCCTTGCTCACCAATGAAGCCCGGCAACTAGATAAGAAACTCTATCACCACCTCTATTCTCCATAGAGAGAAAAGAGAGGAGACTCCACACACTAAGGAATCATTATTCTTATGTTTATGATTTATGTTGAATACTTTTATGTTTTCTACTTATGTTGAGTACTTATGTTGAACACTTATGTTATATATTTATATTTTATACTTATGTTTAATGCTTCCGTTTAATGCTTGTGTTTTCTACTTATGTTTAATACTAATGGTTTCTCCTTTTACTAATGTCTAATGTTTTACAAGCACTTTACAACCCAATATGCAAATCACTGACATATTTAAAAAAATAAAAATAATCATTTTAGTTTCCTCTTCTAAACTACTAAAAATTATTCCTAACAATATTGGAAAAAAAAATTTCTGGATAGAAAACAAAATTTCTTTATGAAATCATTGAAATATATTAAATATGTTGTTGGTTGTAATTAGCTCAAGATAACTAGGTAAATTATAAAAAATCATTCTGTGTTGACTTTGGATAATCCTAACACTTTGTTTAACCTTAACCTAAAATTAGACAACTATAAACGAAATTAGAAAGTTACAAGTATTGAGCTATGGACATTGCTACTTTTTTAAAAATTCAATGTTATATTGAGTCGATCAGAGAGAGTGAGAGAAAATTGGGTTGGATTGTAACAACCCGCTAAAATTATCAGTTTTGGATTATTTCCCGACAGCAATCACATCTCTCTCGTCTTTACCCTCATCTAGAATCACGCGTATAGATTATCTTTTCCGTAAATCACGTATTTTGTTCTTCACCGACAGCTGTAAAATCATGAGTCTTCCAAGACCACGCCTAGCCTTTCTCAAGCCCAAACTACCACTTTATGTGGTGGACAGCCACCGTACGCCGCCACGTACGTTCCTCCGACGCATGTTCGTGACGAACAACGAGCGACGCACGGGTTATCCCGTCGATGGTATAACCTTCTATCTCTAGTTATTTTACGTTTAAAATAGTTGGTTGGTTTGTGGATTGTGTAGTTGTATTTGTGGAATTCGTTGCGTAGTTGTGAAGCGAAGTGTGGTTGTGAAGTGTTGCGTTTGATTGTGTATTTTGTGGACTGTGCTGTGAAGTATAGGCGTGAGATGGATGCCGTAGATGTGATACGGCGGGTTGTGTGAAGAGAATACGCGTGTAGCGTATTCTGTGTAATGCAGCGACG